>JASEVX010000003.1:75374861-75974861 GCA_031761405.1 Serripes groenlandicus
AAATTATCATCCTTTAGAACACAACACGTATTCCCCAATGCACATTTCAGTTGTATTAGAATTGCAAGTAGTATCGGTTGTCATGAAGAACGGCTTCTTTGTGATGTATCCAATTAACATTCAACGCTAGCACACTTTACACCTATTGTTCCTGGTTATCGTTTAGAAACAAAATAAACGGACCAGTCCAATGTTTACCAATACAGAAGAAAATGTCAGAACGAAAGGAAAAGTATCACAAGTAGCCAGTAACTATTTTTCGATAGCATCCGGCGTTCAAAAAACAACAAACTGGCGTCAAACATCTCTATTACCAATGCCCGATAATTAACATCACTCACTTAACCGAAAATGACACTCGTTCCAATAAACGAGCTTCATATTTCATGTGAAATTGTCCCGAACCAACGTAACTTTTGGCAATAATATCGTCTGCCGTGAGATGGTACAACTTCCGGTAAATCAATAGACCGGTTCTAGTCCCATTACATGTATGAAAACAACTACATGTCTAAATAATTGAACCCGTCAGTGTCTGTCGTTCATTTGTCTCCACACAGCAATCAACCACGGGACAGTGGAAACATATAACGGGGCGAAGATTGTCCTTAAAGACAAAGATAATCAATTACGCCGAGTTTCCAATTTAACAGTTTGATATTGGCTTTTATTCATTTGGGATTTTAGTATCATATAATTATATATTTCAGTCTCATCAACTTGAAATTATTTATAAAATGAAAGAAAGAAAACATATAACCCTTTCTCACATGTCGACATATCTGCAAGAGACAAGTTGCGATAACATAATAGCATAGGAGGAATTGCAGATAATGAGCAATTACACATTTTACCAAAGCTATCCAAAATACTATCTTCAGAAAGTTTCCATATGTTCAATGTTGTCTGCTGATTTTTTTTTTTCAAGTTGGAAATAAAGTACAGTAAATACACGTAACTCCACTGTCGACCAGGCTTCAAAATGATGATCCAAGGTAATGTTATATAGACCTTAATGCAGCTTCTGAAACAATATTTAATTGAGATGCCAACCTGGAGATTCAATAAGATCTCAAATCGCCAGAAGCGGCTCATATAAAAATGGATGTCTAGAGTCTGATACATTGTGACAACCCCCCCCCCCCCCCCCCCCCACACACACACCCACCTCTCCCCGTAGATCAATGCGCAGTTTCGTAAACCCTTGCCTCACTCTCACTCAGCGCGGAATGTCATACACTCAAATATTTCATCCATGTTTTGTAGATTCATCATCGACCACCAGTATCACCAAAGTAACTACGTAAAACGTATGGTATTGGAACATTACATTCACGCTGGACCAAGCATATCTGTTTCTACTCTATTAACCAAGAACTCGTGATTGACATCACATCACATCACTTGGGTCAAATTCGAACACTGCTTTAATCAACAAATGAACTCATCGCGTGAACGTGTGATTGGGGTCAAACAGACAAGTCGAAACCTTCTCGTGTGAAATATGTGCAATGTACTTATTTGTGTTTCTGCCTGTTCTCTTTGTACCAGAACCGACGGGGGAATCAAAGCTATGTGTAGAATTCCAATTGATTCGCAACAATATATATAAATTAAATAACCAAAACGGATCCAACCGGTTTCCATACATAATGGCAATATTTAAAAAATGACAGTTGTTAATTAAATCATTATTATGCGGTGATCGCCTTTGTCCGGCGTGCGTCGCCCTTCGTCCTGGAGTCAACGTGCTGTCCTCTGTAACCAATGGTTCAATGGATGAAACTTCACAGATAACATCCTCTCAATGTCTTCACCACAATTCCTACAAACACTTGACATCAATGCAGAGTTTTGGTTTCCATGACAACCAAAAGAAAAAAAAACTCCTTCCAAAACGGTTGAACGATTTGCAAATAATATTCATTGGGTGACCCTCTATCAAATTCCTTCAAGTCATATTTATGGTAAAAAAACATGGCCACCAGGGGGTGGGTTGTTTTGTCTTATATGGCTAAAGTGAAAAGTAAGGTATCTGCCAATTTTCACATAATTTTGTAGAAATGTGACTTTGGTGACCTTCTCACTGATTCCGTCAAGCCGTGTTAATTGGTCGGAAATCGTGCAAGATTGAGAAAATTATTTCCTAAGAAAATTGATGTCTGATTTTTACATGTGTAATTCTCATAATTTACGCATAGAAACCGGCAGACATTGGCTAGTAAGAATTCCGAGAAATGAAAGAGTGTGTATTCACTGTAATTTAAAAACTATGGTACATACACATTTATTTGGTGACCGTAATAGTCATTTTAATTTGACAACATAGCGTTTGGTTTATTTCGCGTTGTAGTAGCAATACTGGTCCTCTAGGGATTCGTTCATTTATAAGCTTACCTGATCGGGAAATGTGTTCTTTTGGTTGGCATGACGAATCGCATTGCATTACTCAGACGTGCGATCCATGTCCGTCATAGTCATCTTGTTTATAAAATTTGTTCCGGCAGTTTTGTCGGGTTTGATTGATATTATAAATATAGGCAATAAAGCTATTGTAATAAAGTGATTCTTTTTATTTTCATAATACTTGTTCCGGCATATGTTCGTTCGTTGTGGTAGGTGTCAAATCAACTGTAGCGCCAGGAAAGAAATTGCCATGCACGTTGACACAGAGGGCCACTTTAATCAACACGAGAACCACCGTGTCACGATGTTAGACAGAACGAAAGAACATTGCAAAGACCAGCTGTCTGTCAGTGCTTTCATGTGAGCCGTCCCACGACAAAACCAACAGTGTGGACTCTGTGTAAAGTATCGACCCGGATCAGCCTAAGCATGCCACGAAGGCTAACCCGGACAGACACTTTTCGTTTTTCTGTTTCAAGAATCATTACGTTATACCTCTATCCCCTTGAGACGGAATGTGTCGGCCCGGATCAGTCTGCGCGGACTGCGCAGGCTGATCTGTGTCGATACATTGCGCATAGGCCATAATGTTGGTTTTCTTGCGGGACGGCTCATAAGTTATATTATTTTTTAAAAATATCATCATGATATATACCATTACATCATTTGGGACATAAGTTGCTAGCAATGACCATGTTGATACACAGTTCAAAACAGTGTGGGAAAAGAAAAGAAACAATTGCTCGTTTTAAGCAATTTCCCCTTTTCCAACTATGTTGTTTTCAAGATCCGTATGCTGCTATATTCGTCCTAAAAAGTACAAAAAAATCGTTTTATAAAACGCTTCGACAACTTGATTAAATCAGTAATAAGATAGTGTAATAAACAGGAAAGTGTCGAATAGTTTTTATCCATGAAGGTTGAGAACGTGAATGAAGAAATTTAGCATTTCATCTGTGTACGAGGAGGCCAGCACGAGTCATTATCACATAGTCGAGCCCCGTTAGGACAGTCGGTACCGATGCCGGCTGTCATTCAAGGGGTTGTGAGTTCGAACCCCGTATCGGCGAATATTCTTTCCGACGTTGACAAATTTAATGCGAATCATTCGGTTTCATTCGGTTTCAACGAATGTGCTGACAGTCTATATGGAAATGCATCTAGTTGCTTGGAAAGACAATCATGATGCGTTAAACCGCAATCAAGGAATCAATAAATCGATCATAATCACAAACACAAGTGGCTATTAGTAGTGTTGGTTAACCTAATAAACCGTAACATATTTCTCAACCTATTTCTCATGATCATTGTATGAGGCTAACTCCAGCAAAATTAACTTTACTATCCTTTACAGAACGAAGAGTAGTTAAAGGGACTGAATCCCATATGAGAAAAAAGCTAAAAAAAAAAAGAAAATTGTTAAAAATTGCTATTACATGTACCTTGATGTTTTTGCATGTAAGGCATTGAGATTTGCTGACTGATGTACTACAATATATGCACATTATTAATATTGCGGAGATGTTTCGTTATTTTGCAGTGTAAAATCTACTGGGTTAGTAACCCAGTAAATCTAAAAATATCGCTGTATATTTATCACGTGATCACTAAAACCGAATTGACAATCTCCTTCGCAGACATTCATGAATGTAATGAGTCGATAGTGTTAGAGAATGCCGAATTGAATCCACAAATTCAAATGAGTAAGAGGAAATTCCACGGTATTTTTAAACGGGAAAACACGGAGCGGACGTTTTTTTTAACTGCTTATTTCCTATGAAATAATGAAAAACAAGACTTGTACGACCTTCTACAACATTCCGTTACATACATATATCGACGTATTGTGGATTAATTAGAATAAGTATAAAATATAACGATTTTGGACCATTATGGTGTTCAGTCCCTTTAAGGCCGTTCATCCAGACCTCAACCCACAAGTGACCTTAACTATGTTCTTTATAAACCTGCCATCTTGAATATAAGATTATTTTAGAAGAAGATCAGTGCGTAGGTTGATCTACACTAGTCGCGATTTCCCTACAAGTTAGTTCGAACTTGGTTGCTATGGTTGTATCTTTCATTAACAAATCGTTATAGTATTAAAGGTTCAATAAGTTGCCCACGTTAAATGAATGAACATAAGCGTTGAAGTTGTTTAAATGATAACTCGCACAAAAATACAGAGAATACGGACTCGCGAAGACATGTGCGAAATAAAGCGTATATAATTAAACATAAACTTTGAATTAACTTGGGATCGAAGTCAACGAATGCATTTTTTTAACAACTTAAAAATTGAGCAAACATGATTTAGAAGAAACATTCTTAACCATTCACCTTACAAGATATCTAATGGTTGTTTGCCTTTTTGAACACCAAATGACCGACGTGTCAATTTGTAAATCAACTGACCGCGAGCATGTGTATTCATCATAGGCGAGACTCAATTATACGAAAATTCACTAAGGTACAATATCGAGGGCTTGGCGTGAAACGGTTGTAACTAAAAACCTATTTTGAAAACCCTGGTTTAGGGGTAATTTTGACCCCTTTGTAAACAATACAAATTTAGGTGCCATTGCTCCTAAATTTCCATTGTTTACCAAGTAAAATGATTTAACGATTATAAAGACTTTATGGCGAGGTGATTAACCTTGGTAAAAAATACTAATTTTACTTACAACCGTTTCACGCCAAGCCCTCGATATATTCCTATTTTCAATTACAATAGTTATGCTGTTTTCACGTGTTTGCTATCAATCAATTTTACAAAACATCTTGTACATTGGAAGTTCATTGGAAGCATGGATAAAGGAGATATTGCCTACTCTCTGAATCATTTGTCTTCGTTCCATGATAAAGTCAAGTCGTCCGTATCAGGAGATGAATCAATGTAGATAGAAAACGACACGTATTATGAGTTTCAAACTATAAACAATCAGAAAAAAACGGTCAAGACCTCAGTGACCATCATTTTGTAGCTCGTGTATCAGTTGTCATCATTAACCTGGGATATATTCATATTCACAATACAGAAATGTTAGCATGGTGTGCTTTCAGCTGATACCACCATGCAAAATACAACTTTTAACCTATCGTCTATGCTTCATGAACATACACACGTGTATATTGAAAAATGATGCACAGTTAAAGTTCAACGAACATTTATACATGTATGCCATTACAACGTAATCTTTGCAAAACGTTCAGGATCAGGTTAACGCTGAGTTGTTATAGTTCAGTTAAAGGAACAATGTTCAGTTACCATGTCAACTGTATTCGATTCTATCCCTGAAAAGTCCAAGTTTAGCGATGTTTATGTCAAAGTATAGATAATGTTATGTCTGCAAATTAAAGTCTTCTGATTTCAAAGTACACTGCTTGACAGACGCTTTTGTGAGCGTATGTACATGAAACAACTTATTGGAAAACAGTGCAGATGCAGATCAGGCCGCGAGGATGCACAACGGGTGGATATTAATCTACACTTTCCCTGGAGTGTTGGTATGCTTAATGCCGTTGTGTAATAACACTAATTGATTGATATCAAATGTGTTTAACCCTTTCCCTCATATGACAATTCTGCAGCAGGCGACTTTGAACATATTTTGTAAAAAAATAGAAAATCTCTATAATTGAATGGATAACCTATGACTAACACGGGAAAACATTGTGGCTCGTTTTGAGCAATTTCTTCTTTTGAAACTATGTTTTCAAGAAGCCGTCTGCTGCAGAGGCGTCAGAAAGCGTCTATATGAGGTAAACGGTTAACTCTTCACCACATGCTGACGATATTAACGCATCGTCAGCAGACGACTTTGTATAAATCGTTGCATCTCTATGAATACAAGAATAATCTGAAAGAGTTAATAATATTGTTACATAAAGAGAACATGTTACTTGTGAGAACATTTTCCTTTTGCAAAAATGTCTCAAAAAGTCGTCTGTTGCTAAATCGTCTTAATGGATCTACATGTTGGAAAGGGTCTTAACCCATATAAAGCTTTGACCCCGTCCGTGCAAAAAGATACATATTTTAAAATATAAAACCTTTCAGAGAACCGTGTAGATCCTTATCGGCATGTATATCCGCACACATTGATCTATGTCTACACTGTTCACGTATTACTTATATACGTTTCTGCAAACATGTGTTGACTCTGATTGGACAGTGCAGACAGAGAAGATATAAAGGCTGATCTAAACCTACACTGTTTAAAAATGCCAACTTGTACCTTTTCACATGGACAGGATTTTGCTTTTTATTTCCCGATAACTTCCTACAACAAACAAACAGTAGGGGGAAAGTGTCTGTCACGTTCAAACTTCATCTGATTTCCTCAAGCGAGTTATGCACGATGGATTCTATGTTGAACTTACTTGTTTTATACGTAGACCGTCTGACAGGATATTGGCATACAGTGACTTAGAGGTCAGTGTAGGTCATTGCTGGTTATAAGAGAACTGAGTCGAATCTCGCGATTGGGGTAATATTGCCTCTCTTGATTTGGAAACATTTACAGTCGCATTGGGGTAAAACAAGTTGGGCGAAACTTCCAGCTTGTATATAAGATGATGCATTTATGTCTATGTAACATAAAGGAGAACACTGAAAGCTCGTGGGTGTCTGTGAGTCTGCACAGTCCAAGTATGCAATGATATTCCAAACTCTTCAGTCAGACCAGTGCCGAAAACTATAGAGCTCTTAAAACATTTCCAGACGCAGATAGGAAACATGATAGTGGTGAACATACGCGTGAAACCATCTGGTGATGGTTGTCTCTTCTCCCATACAAAGTATATCAGGCTGAATACTGCATGGCTATTTTATTGGCCTTTCTTTTGGTATTTTAAAATGGAAATTCCCTAAATTCACGCCCTAAAAGGCAGATTGACAGTTACACCAATAGGTAAACGGATAGATAGACGGACATGCATGTTCACATAAACATAGAGACATAAATACAGATAGACATATATCATGAATTTAAGGAAAATACTGCGTGCATTTTACCGAGATTTATAATGATGGATTTTAGATTTGACTGAATCGATGGATCACGCTAATTAAAGTAAAAATTAAATAAAAACAACACCAACAACAATACTACTACTAATGCTACTACTATTAATAATTATAATGATTGGTGAAAACAATACCTACATTTGCTTATCGGGTACGGTGTAAATTATACCAACTGTCATGAAATTCGTTCATATCTGTAACCCTTTCCCACATACGACAATGCTGCAGCGGCCAACATTAAAACACATCATGGACAGTTTCTATGCACAAAAAGTGGTGTGTTTTTTATCATAAACGTCAAAACATTTAGAGAAATTGCTAATCAAGAGCCATTTCTTCTTTTACCTCAGTGTTTGCAACTCTCGTCTGCTGCAGAAGCTTTTACATGTGGAAAAGGGGGATTAGTTTAAACTTATATATTTTACATCGATTGCGAAACAAGCTTTCAGCTTATATTAATCACGCTCGATGTTTGCTTCCTGGAGACTTAACCAGTACCCGCGCCGATTTGTGTGGAAAATCCCAAAGCCAGAATCCGCCCATCACGGGACTCGAACCCAGGACCTTTGGAAAAGGTTTTTTTATTATTATTTATCGTTTCATTATAATAATTAAACATAAAATAACATTTAAAATCCTTCAACATATTTATTTAAGATAGCATTATTACTTTTCAAAACCAATGCAGCTTCTTATGTCTTTATCTATTTATAGAATGAAACAATCCACACTACACGATTAACGAATTTATAAATAGATTGAAAAAACTGAAGGTTCTTTTTAAACGTATGACACAAAGAAAAAAGTTACATATACGTGAAAGTATTCTTAAGATGCAAATCGTGGTATAAGTTCGGAGCTTTCAACGTAAAATTGACCAAACTATCAGCTGCTGTTGTTTTAACGATGGAAATTTGACAGACGTCTCAAAAGTGACGTCAGTGGTTTCAAAACTGTTTTAGATACGAACAAAATAAGAACAGAATCTTATTGGGCATATGCTGATGTAAAATTTCGTGATATTCTTTTAGAGGCGCGTTCTACCTTAAATGTAGTCTGCTGCCATAAACAGTAAATTATATAATATTAAGTTTATAATATCAACCTACGTGAAGTTAAATAAATCATTCTAAATGAACTATAATTAAGTCTCTTCACAATCAATTGTAACTGTATGTTGACCAAGGCATTTACATTTAGGTTATCGTAATAATAACTTCTCCCTCCATTGATCACGCACCGCGCAATAACGCAAAAACAAATCCGCTCCTGGCGGCCATATTTTTTTACCAATCAAAATGGCTTGAAGGTCACCCAATGAACATTTCTACAAACTAATTTGAAAATCTGCCAGGCTATTTTGGAGGAGAAGATTTTTAATGTTTTCACTAGAGTCATCGAACAGTCCCATCCCCTAGCGGCAATAACTTCTTCCAATCAACATGGCCTGAAATAATCGCAAAGAGGGTCTTCAAAGGAACATTCCTACAAAATAATTTGAAGATCGGCCAACTGGTTTCGGAGGAGAAGATTGTTTAAGTTTCTTTTTTTTTTGGTTGCCATAGAAATCAGAATGTTGTAAGGATACATAGATAATTTGAAGATAATTAGGGAAGGACATTGAGGGGATGCTGCCTATGAAATGTTACACCAATTGGCTCAGTGGGTATAGAGGAGAAGTCGTTTAAAGCTAAATGTTTACGCACTAGCAAACGCACGCACGAACGCACGGACGGATCACATAAGCGCGACTGACTTTCCACCAGACGAGCTAAACGACCAAGGCAAAAGCAAATGGTAAAGTGAAGATTTAATTATTAACAGATATAAAAGCATTGTTACACAAACAGAAATTGCTGAAACTGATCAATTTGTCAGTTTTCCAAAAGAAATGTCAAAATTAACCTGATACGTCTCTGTCAGAGGAGACAGAGGAGAAGAGTTGTTTGATTGATTGGCTTTCAGAGAAGGCACTGATCAGATCGTTCAAATGTGCAAGCTGATCAGTGTCTTTGATGGTCGCAAACTGTGTGTGTGGGGTATTTTTGTTTGGGGGGGGGGGGGGGGGGGGTGTTCTATCACGTAATTCATCCTGTTTGATATTAACCTAGTGACGTGTCGACGTCTGGTGAAAACATTTTATTCATCTTTGACACGCAATCATGTGTCATCTTGCATGTGACTGATCAATACTATAATGTTATTAATCAAGAGAATTCGTATTAGTCCATTTAAAAGTCCGAGGTCTTCTGTATCGGCCAATGTCAAAGGACAGGGACTGATACAGCCAATCGATGACCTACTTATGAACCTTACTCAATCATGACCTTGTAGATATTATGTTTATACGTATATATGTAACTAGAAACGTTGTAAGTTAGAATGAATGAATATATATTGTTTTATGGCGCATCGACAGCTAAGGTCATTTAGAGTTTCGAAATCCCCGACGCTAACCACTCGACCACAGCGGATTCCTGTAAAGTTAGAGTTACTAAATAAAGAATATCTATCTTTCTAATTGGTCAAATGCGATTTGTTGGATCAGGATTGTTTAAGTCTGTGAAAACAGTTTAGAGCCAGGCCAGCCGATGCATCCTTTGGCTGCTCAACTCAACAGCTTTTATATTAATATTCCTAGAATTGACGTTAGACTCTTCCAAATCCAAAGCTGAAAAGTTCCATTTTAAAAATTCAGTATTGAAATGTTAATAACAAATAGTTAATATCAGTTGTATTTAACCTACAAACCGATTATTAATGAGTGAACTAGGGGCTAAACTAAATCGAATCGATACAGATGAAATTCCATCTTATATGTTCACGTTTTACGACAGTTTAAATTTCCAATAAAGACAATCAGCCAAAAAGTAAGTGTTCAATCTACTTTAACCATTCACCACATGAAGATGTTTTTGACGCATCTGTTACTGACGACCTTTGAAAACATTGTGGCAAAAGGAGAAATTGATCAAAATACGAAATACAGACAAAGGGCAAATATATATGACTTAGTATTAAGGTTTATCACATGACAATGCTTGTATCCGATGTACTATACCCATTACGTATTTCTTTATATGGAACGTGTTTAAAATAACATGACCGAATCACCATTTTTGTATTTATCTGCGAATGTTTACAAAATGGCTGATAACGTGTATCCGATAAACACAAACGCCACGATAGATGGACGAGGTAAAGGGACCCATTATCGGTAATAAAAATAAATTGTTTGTGATTAGTTAACAGTTTATTAAGTATTACATGTTGGGACTATTTTCTGACCTATTTTGTGTTTCGTCATGTGATAAAAAGAATCTGACATTCGTTGTCCTTTCATAAAGTTTTATTAAACTCGTCCAAGAAATGTGTTATTAATTTCTTGAACTCGTTTAGTAAAACTTTTTATGAAATGACAACTCATGTCAGATCCTATATATATATATCACATGACAATGCTTGTATCCGATGTAATATACCCGTTACGTATTTCTTTATATGCGACACGTGTAATATAACATGACCGAATCACACTATTGGTGTATTCATCCGCGAATGTTTACAACATGGCTTAGAACGTGAATCCGGTAAACACAAACGTAACGATAGATGGACGAGGTAAATGGCCCATTATCGATTATAAAAATATATGTTTGTGTGATTATTTAACAGTCTATTAAGTAGTATATGTTGGGACTATTTTCTGACAGCGGAAAAACCCATTTTCTTTTTGTGTTTCGTTATAAAAAGAATCTGACATTCGTTGTCATTTCATAAAGTTTTATCCAAGAAATGTGTTATTTTGCTCGCCAAAGTCGCGCTTAATAACAAATTTCTTGAACTCGTTTAATAAAACTTTATATAAAATGACAACTCATGTCAGATCCTATATATATATATAACATACACGAGGACGATAGAGACTGTAACTTATTTGAAAGCAAGTAAGAATTGCATGTTTATGAAAAGGAAAAATCGTAGATATTCCAGTCTACGAGGACTGGTTCCTTTGACCACTGACTTAGAATTTCGTAAATGTCAACCCATAATGATCGGGGCGGCCTCCAGTTACATGGTAGTTTTTGGTCTGGGGCTTAAGCCCCTGGTCATAGAAGTAATACCATTTTTTCGGAGTTGGCAGCCTGCCAATTGCTGTAAGCACCAAACAACGGACGGGAAACTGCGCCAGAAATATAGTTCATCATGGATTCAACAAAACTACATTTAAAAGGTTAGGATCTCCCCCATAAATATCATTTTAATGTTGTTGGAACATCAGCGAAAAACTTAAGGCGTGAGTACTCCAATATAAGTTTAAGAAATGCTTTAGAAATTAATGCACCGAGAGGTCAAATATGGACGCTTGTTAACATTATTATTCGCGAAGAGGAACGGGAAAAAAGAAAGAAGTCACGTGACAAATACAGTTGCGGATTAACCGGGGGGCAGAAGCGCCCGTGCGTCGAAAGACTAATGGTTACCAAAGAAAAAGCGTGGCAAATGTAGTGGCGGATTTAGCGGGGGCCATAGGGCCCGTGCCCGACTCCCCCACCCCACGAAAGAAGTCACGTGAAATATACAGTGGCGGATTAACCGGGGCCGTAGTGCCCGTGCGTCGAAAAATACAACCTTCCGGCAGCCCCCCCCCCCCCACCCCCCCCAGCAGCCGTCAGCACTGCTGTGCTTTTATTGGTATAAGTTCGCATAATCAAAACGAGGAGAATTGATTGATTGAGTGTTTGATGTTTTACGCCGCTTTCAACATGTTTTTCAGTTAGATCAAAGCATTTCCTTGGTAAGTTACCAGTACTACTAGTCCATTTGTACTGACACCGGCCAGTCAGTCGTAATGCTTACCCCGCAACCTTGGGCGCCAACGAGGGCAGCCATTACTAGCATTTTTAAAGTATTTGGTATGACCCGGCGTACGCTCTACCATTACACCACCGCAAACAAGAAGAAGTCGTCGATAACATATACATGAACGGACAGCTTACACATCAATGGACGTCTCTATACCCTCAATCCCAAACACCCACACATTCACAACCACACATTCACAACCACACCCAAACACCCATACACATACACGCATTTACACGGACACACACACACACACACACACATATGTATACACGCAACATTCCCACATAAAAGCTGGTCATTCACAATGTATTTTGTCAACCAGCGGAAATAATGAATGGGCGAGTCGGATCGCACTACCCCTGGAGTGATGACCCTCGCCGTTAAAGACTTAGCTATAGCGTCTCAACATACAGTGTCTTATCTAGACTTAGCTATAGCGTCTCAACATACAGTGTCTTATCTAGACTTAGCTATAGCGTCTCAACATACAGTGTCTTATCTAGACTTAGCTATAGCGTCTCAACATACAGTGTCTTATCTAGACTTAGCTATAGCGTCTCAACATACAGTGTCTTATCTAGACTTAGCTATAGCGTCTCAACATACAGTGTCTTATCTAGACTTAGCTATAGCGTCTCAACATACACTGTCTTATCTAAAGCAGCGTGAGTATCAGGACGATCCCCTCGTCAGAAGTGGTGTAGTCAAAGAGTATGCTTACGTATCCAGATAGTTTTCAATCTCTATGGTAATAAAAAAACCAACCCCTTGGGATAATTTCACATTTGAAATATGATAGACAAGTTGTTATATTAGTTAAAAGCTTTCTAACACGGTTTGATACATTCCTTCCGTTGTAGACGAGCCGTTATTTGATTGGATATGTTTATACACATAATTGCTTTCAATATCACGATAAATCTTCCTCGACCTTTCTGAAACGATCGGTGTTTTTTCTAGAATTCTAATTAGCTAGAAGTGCAGCCTCCAACCGTAATCTTCTAGTGTATCTATATGAGCAATGACAGGTGATTTTTTTTGCATCTAATTCACTCTACGTAAAAGTATCATATGCAGGTTAATGGACGTTAACATAGTGAGGCTTCACTTCTCCATTTTGTAAAGATGCATCGTGAACACAGGCACCAGAGTAAAAGTGTGATTTTGTTTAACAATTTCTTTTTTCAACTCTCACGGTTATAGAAAATAAGAATATTTTGTTAGCGCTTACGGTACTCGTAGGTTACCTACCTGTGTGTTTATTGTACGGAGATCGAAGCCCCTGTTGAAAAGGTTCACCACCACGTGTTTAATATTGTAAGGCAACCTACCAGTATAGTAAGACCTAAACAATTATTTTTGTTTTCATTTTAATATAACCGTAATTTCTCACATTTTACTCTTACATCAGTGTATTACTCTGGTGCCATTGATCGCGGACTAAGTGTTATGTGCATTCATGGCAACGTAAAGTGAAGGCTGTTGTGAGTTCATGTCAACGTAAAGTGAAAGCTATTGTGAGTCTTCATTGTTCATAGATGCATAGATGCATACAGACACCAAATCGACTCGGTGGTAGAGCGTCTGCTTTGGTGCGGGAGGTCGCGGGTTCGATCGTATTAAAAACCATCTTTATTGCACCAAATAATATCAAATCTCTTCCTCCTTTAGTCTTACTGTTTTTTAACATTCAGCTCGATTCAAGTAACGGGTCAATGATTTACCTTCGCTTAGTACCACTGGATATACGTATCTCAGTGGAAATTCATACTAGCTCTTTGGAAGTCATTGCGAAGAGCACTCATATTGTCAGATTGTATGGGCCTTGCTCCAGAAAAACTAACCAATCATCAATAAACCAATAAAGCCAATTCTTAATGAGTGAAAAGCGTACGTAATGTCCTTGATACTAGTTATATTACTCTCTTACCCGACTTTGCTGTGAATATTATATCCATTAATTATCCTGTTCATTTGAACTCGATTACGCTTCCTCGGCCACAGGGGTACAATAACGCGTTATACGATACACAGAGTATGACCGGATATAGACCATCCGGTCACGGTATTTCTCAGAAATATACACCCTGTATTCTTTACTTTACTCTGTTTATAGCGTTGTATTGCATTCATCGCGGTGGTGAACATATATTAACTAATTGTTGGTGTTTAAACCATCGCCATACAATCGCTGTTTGAAATAGATCGTTACAATATGGTAGACTGGCAAATAGAGAATCTCGATTTGCTGGGTAGCAAAGTTGCACAATTTCAGAAGCAAGTTCTTTTTGGCAAACCAAGAGAATCGCTTTGGTGGATAGCACATTTTGAAAATTGCAGAAATCAAGCTTGCAATAACAAAAAGAAAATCTCGCTTCGCTGTAACGCAAAATGGCAGATCTTCTTGATTAGTAACAAACAAACAGATGAGAGACGAGTATCTTTTTTTCTTCGTAGCAAAATTACGACATTGAATAACTAAGTTCTCGATTAGTAACAAACAAACAGATGAGAGACGAGTATCTTATTTTCTTCGTATCAAAATTACGACATTGAATAACTAAGTTCTCGAATAGTAACAAACAAACAGATGAGAAACGAGTATCTTATTTGCTTCGTAGTAAAATTACGACATTGAATAACTAAGTTCTCAATTGGTAACTAACAGACAGATGAGAGACGAGTATCGTATTTGCTTCGTAGCAACATTAAAACATTGAATAACTAAGTTCTCGATTGGTAACAAACAGACAGATGAGAGACAAGTATCTTATTTTCTTCGTAGCAAAATTGCGACATTAAATAACTAAGTTCTCGATTGGTAACACACAAACAGATGAGAAACGAGTATCTTATTTGCTTCGTAGCAAAATTAAGACATCGAATAACTAAGTTCTCGATTGGTAACAAACACACAGATGAGAGATGAGTATCTTATTTGCTTCGTAGCAAAATTAAGACATTGAATAACTAAGTTCTTGATTGACTTCGATCTAGTACAACGAAAATAACCCGGTAGTAAATAATATCATATAATGTTGTCGATATGTACGCTTACTGACTTATTGAAAGATATTCTGCCTGTCTGATAACTTAACCAAGCCCGTTCTGTTCACCATTTCCCAAACCTGATTGATCTACGATTATGAAAACATGAAGCTAAAACTGTGACAAATCTCTATTTCGAGTTGAAACATTGAGGCACACAGAGAAATTGCTCATCGAGAGCCATTTCTCCTTTTGGTTCAATGTTCTCTAAAAGTTCATGCTACACTACATATATGTCAAAGCGTGTCTGGAGTTTGGTAACGTTAAATGATTCTCCTCTTGTCTGCAGTAATCCACTCAAGGGACATAGCTCGCTGTGTGTTTCTGGTTGATTCATTCGTCTGAGGGTGGGGTAAATCAAGTTGTAAAAGCCGAGGGATACAAATTGCATACTTGTTCTTTACTATATAGTCTAGTTGTTTTAACTGCCAAACGTTTGTCCTTTTTGTTTCGGTGAAGATCTAGATCAGTGCCGCTTATGTTTTTAGCCTAAATTGTACCCGCTTCCTCGATGGTGTAACGGTAGAGTGTCCGCCTTGGGTGCCTGATGTCACGGGTTCAATCCTGGGCCGGGTCGTACCAAAGACTTTAAAAATGGTAGTAATGGAATTCCCTCCATGGCGCTTAGAATTATTGGGTAATCAATACAATACGACTCTCTGGTGGCAGGAGAGATGGTCCAGTAGTACTGGATACTTACGCAGGAAACACCGTGACATAACTGAGAACAATTGTGAAAGCGACATGTTTGACCATACAAACCAAAGTGTACCTCATTGTGTGTACTTCGTTCTAGCATGGCTGTAAGAACAGTCAGTCTGTTTATGTCTTTCAGTGTAGAACGACCTGTATCATTGAAAATAATTACCTCTCAGCTTCAAAATCGGGCTTGACTAAAACCGCTTTTTCACATACTCTAGTTTCACTTTAAGATAAAGTCAAAATACATAAAATGATTAAATTAAACAATACCAGTGCATCCTTTACACATTGACAATGAATTTAAACCCATTGTGCATCTTTTACACATTGACAATGCATTTAAACCCATTGTGCATCCTTTACACATTGACAATGAATTTAAACCCATTGTGCATCCTTTACACATTGACAATGAATTTAAACCCATTGTGCATCCTATACACATTGACAATTAATTTTTAACCATTGTCACATATTAAATGCAGTATGAAGAACGTGTACAATCATTTTTTAGGTAAACACTTTTTTTTAGGGACTACTTGGTAAATCAGCATTGTCCATGGATGTATTTCGTTTAGTTTGACTTTAATACAGCGGCCTCGATCGGCGAGTTGGGGTCATTTCAGATTAGATTATTGAATTATTTATTTTGTTTTCCTGCGTGTTACCTATGAACGAAAATATCTATTAATGGAGAGTCTTTTTTGTATTAATAATTGCACAACAAATGAGATTCGCTCTAGGAAATTCAACCCCAGGGAATTTGTGACCAGTGTAGATCCAGATCAACATTCGCATCCGTGATCTGCAATTGTATTGTAACATAATGTTTCAAGAAATTTGTGACAATCATTATGTGTTCAGATCAGATCGAATAAATGCACACAAGCTCATTCATATCTATACTGATCATTCATACCCTAAAGTTTATAGTATTATATGGTCCTGTCACTAATACCCTAAAGTTTATAGTATTATATGGTCCTGTTATTAATACCCTAAAGTTTATAGTATTATATGGTCCTGTCAATAAAACGAAATATCGCCAGCCGAACATAAGTATTTGCGAAATTCTTTTATATTTCCACATTACTTCCTCGGTGGAGCCGCCTCGGGTGCGGAAGGTTGCGGGTAAGATCCCCGATCGAGTCATACCAAAGACTTAAACAATAGCAGTATTGGCTTCCCTTCCTTTGCGCTCATGTTTGTTCGGTTTACGAATGACTTGCTGGTGTCAGTTTAAAGGGACCAGTAGTATTGGTACCTTACCCAGGAATGACCGTGTTAAATGGACCAGAAGTACTGGTACCTTACCCAGGAATGACCGTGTTAAATGGACCAGAAGTACTGGTACCTTACCCAGGAATGACTGTGATCAATGAACCAATAGTACAGGTACCTTGCCCAGGAATGACCGTGATATATGGACCAGTAGTACTGTTACCTTACCCAGGAATGACTGTGATAAATGGACCAGTAGTACTGGTACCTTACCCAGGAATGACCGGGATATATGGACCAGTAGTACTGGTACCTTACCCAGGAATGACCGTGATATATGAACCAGTAGTACTGTTACCTTACCCAGGAATTACCGTGATAAATGGACCAGTAGTACTGGTACCTTACCCAGGAATGACAGTGATATATGGACCAGTAGTACTGTTACCTTACCCAGGAATGACCGTGATAAATGGACCAGTAGTACTGGTACCTTACACAGGAATGACCGTGATATATGGACCAGTAGTATTGGTACCTTACCCAGGAATGACCGTGATATATGGACGAGTAGTACTGGTACCTTACCCAGGAATGACCGTGATATATGGACCAGTAGTACTGGTACCTTACCCAGGAATGACCGTGATATATGGACGAGTAGTACTGGTACCTTACCCAGGAATGACCGTGATATATGAACCAGAAATACTGGTACCTTACCCAGGAATGGCCGTGATATATGGACCAGTAGTACTGGTATTCTTACCCAGAAATGACTGTGATAAATGGTGCAGCAGTACTGTTACCTTACCCAGGAATGACCGTGATATATGGACCAGTAGTACTGGTATTCTTACCCAGAAATGACTGTGATAAATGGTGCAGCAGTACTGTTACCTTACCCAGGAATGACCGTGATATATGGACCAGTAGTACTGGTACCTTACCCAAGAATGACCGTGATATATGGACGAGTAGTATTGGTACCTTACCCAGGAATGACCGTGATATATGGACTAGTGGTACTGTTACCTTATACAGGAATGACCGTGATATATGGACCAGTAGTACTGGTACCTTACCCAGGAATGACCATGATATATGGACCAGTAGTACTGGTACCTTACGCAGGAATGACCGTGATATATGGACGAGTAGTACTGGTACCTTACCCAGGAATGACCATGATATATGGACCAGAAGTACTGGTACCTTACGCAGGAATGACCGTGATATATGGACGAGTAGTACTGGTACCTTACCCAGGAATGACCGTGATATATGAACCAGAAATACTGGTACCTTACCCAGGAATGGCCGTGATATATGGACGAGTAGTACTGGTACCTTACCCAGGAATGACCGTGATATATGAACCAGAAATACTGGTACCTTACCCAGGAATGGCCGTGATATATGGACCAGTAGTACTGGTATTCTTACCCAGAAATGACTGTGATAAATGGTGCAGCAGTACTGTTACCTTACCCAGGAATGACCGTGATATATGGACCAGTAGTACTGGTATTCTTACCCAGAAATGACTGTGATAAATGGTGCAGCAGTACTGTTACCTTACCCAGGAATGACCGTGATATATGAACCAGTAGTACTGGTACCTTACACAGGAATGACCGTGATATATGGACCAGTAGTACTGGTACCTTACCCAGGAATGACCATGATATATGGACCAGAAGTACTGGTACCTTACCCAGGAATGACCGTGATATATGGACCAGTAGTACTGGTACCTTACCCAGGAATGACCATGATATATGGACGAGTAGTACTGGTACCTTACCCAGGAATGACCATGATGTATGGACCAGTAGTATTGGTACCTTACCCAGGAATGACCATGATGTATGGACCAGTAGTATTGGTACCTTACCCAGGAATGACCATGATGTATGGACCAGTAGTACTGGTACCTTACCCAGGAATGACCATGATGTATGGACCAGTAGTACTGGTACCTTACCCAGGAATGACCATGATGTATGGACCAGTAGTACTGGTACCTTACCCAGGAATGACCGTGATGTATGGAACAGTAGTACTGTTACCTTACCCAGGAATGAATGACTGTGATAAATGGACCAGTAGTACTGGTACCTTACCCAGGAATGAATGACTGTGATAAATGGACCAGTAGTACTGGTACCTTACCCAGGAATGACCGTGATATATGGACCAGTAGTGACCGTGATAAATGGACCAGTAGTACAGGTACCTTACCCAGGAATGAATGATTGTGATAAATGGACCAGTAGTACAGGTACCTTACCCAGGAATGAATGACTGTGATAAATGGACCAGTAGTACTGGTACCTTACCCAGGAATGACCGTGATGTATGGAACAGTAGTACTGTTACCTTACCCAGGAATGAATGACTGTGATAAATGGACCAGTAGTACTGGTACCTTACCCAGGAATGACCGTGATGTATGGAACAGTAGTACTGTTACCTTACCCAGGAATGACCGTGATATATGGACCAGTAGTACTGGTACCTTACCCAGGAATGACCGTGATATATGGACCAGTAGTACTGGTACCTTACCCAGGAATGACCGTGATGTATGGAACAGTAGTACTGTTACCTTACCCAGGAATGAATGACCGTGATAAATGGACCAGTAGTACTGGTACCTTACCCAGGAATGAATGATTGTGATAAATGGACCAGTAGTACTGTTACCTTACCCAGGAATGACCGTGATATATGGACCAGTAGTGACCGTGATAAATGGACCAGTAGTACAGGTACCTTACCCAGGAATGAATGACTGTGATAAATGGACAAGTAGTACAGGTACCTTACCCAGGAATGAATGACTGTGATAAATGGACCAGTAGTACTGGTACCTTACCCAGGAATGACCGTGATATATGGACCAGTATTGACCGTGATAAATGGACCAGTAGTACAGGTACCTTACCCAGGAATGAATGACTGTGATAAATGGACCAGTAGTACTGGTACCTTACCCAGTAATGACCTTGATATATGGACCAGTATTGGCCGTGATAAATGGACCAGTAGTACAGGTACCTTACCCAGGAATGAATGACTGTGATAAATGGACCAGTAGTACTGGTACCTTACCCAGTAATGACCGTGATATATGGACGAGTAGTACTGGTACCTTACCCAGGAATGACCGTGATATATGGACCAGAAGTACTGGTACCTTACACAGGAATGAATGACTGTGATAAATGGACCAGTAGTACTGGTACCTTACCCAGGAATGACCGTGATATATGAACCAGAAGTACTGGTACCTTACCCAGGAATGACAGTGATATATGAACCAGAAGTACTGGTACCTTACCCAGGAATGACCGTGATATATGGACCAGAAGTACTGGTACCTTACCCAGGAATGACCGTGATATATGGACCAGTGGTACTGTTACCTTACACAGGAATGACCGTGATATATGGACGAGTAGTACTGGTACCTTACCCAGGAATGACCGTGATATATGGACCAGTAGTATTGGTACCTTACCCAGGAATGACCGTGATATATGAACCAGAAATACTGGTACCTTACCCAGGAATGACCGTGATATATGGACCAGAAGTACTGGTACCTTACCCAGGAATGACCGTGATATATGGACCAGAAGTACTGGTACCTTACGCAGGAATGACCGTGATATATGGACCAGAAGTACTGGTACCTTACCCAGGAATGACCGTGATATATGGACGAGTAGTACTGGTACCTTACCCAGGAATGACCGTGATGTATGGAACAGTAGTACTGGTACCTTACCCAGGAATGACCGTGATATATGGACCAGTAGTACTGGTACCTTACCCAGGAATGACCGTGATATATAGACGAGTAGTACTGGTACCTTACCCAGGAATGACCGTGATATATGGACCAGTGGTACTGTTACCTTACACAGGAATGACCGTGATATATGGACCAGTAGTACTGGTACCTTACCCAGGAATGACCGTGATATTTGAACCAGAAGTACTGGTACCTTACCCAGGAATGACCGTGATATATGGACCAGAAGTACTGGTACCTTACCCAGGAATGACCGTGATATATGGACCAGAAGTACTGGTACCTTACCCAGGAATGACCGTGATATATGGACCAGTAGTACTGGTATTCTTACCCAGAAATGACTGTGATAAATGGTGCAGCAGTACTGTTACCTTACCCAGGAATTACCGTGATAAATGGACCAGTAGTACTGGTACCTTACCCAGGAATGACCGTGATATATGGACGAGTAGTACTGGTACCTTACCCAGGAATGACCGTGATATATGGACTAGTGGTACTGTTACCTTATACAGGAATGACCGTGATATATGGACCAGTAGTACTGGTACCTTACCCAGGAATGACCGTGATATATGAACCAGAAGTACTGGTACCTTACCCAGGAATGACCGTGATATATGGACCAGAAGTACTGGTACCTTACCCAGGAATGACGTGATATATGGACCAGAAGTACTGGTACCTTACCCAGGAATGACCGTGATATATGGACCAGTAGTACTGGTATTCTTACCCAGGAATGACTGTGATAAATGGACCAGCAGTACTGTTACATTACCCAGGAATTACCGTGATAAATGGACCAGTAGTACTGGTACCTTACCCAGGAATGAATGACTGTGATAAATGGACCAGTAGTACTGGTACCTTACCCAGGAATGACCGTGATATATGGACCAGTAGTGACCGTGATAAATGGACCAGTAGTACAGGTACCTTACCCAGGAATGAATTATTGTGATAAATGGACCAGTAGTACTGGTACCTTACCCAGGAATGACCGTGATATATGGACCAGTAATGACCGTGATAAATGGACCAGTAGTATAGGTACCTTACCCAGGAATGAATGACTGTGATAAATGGACCAGTAGTACAGGTACCTTACCCAGTAATGAATGACAGTGATAAATGGACCCGTAGTACTGGTACCTTACCCAGGAATGACCGTGATATATGGACCAGAAGTACTGGTACCTTACACAGGAATGAATGACTGTGATAAATGGACCAGTAGTACTGGTACCTTACCCAGGAATTACTGTGATATATGGACCAGTAGTACTGGTACCTTACCCAGGAATGACCGTGATATATGGACCAGTAGTACTGGTACCTTATCCAGGAGTAACCGTGACATATGGACCAGTAGTGACCGTGATAAATGGACCAGTAGTATTGGTACCTTACACAGGAATGACCGTGATATATGGACCAGTAGTGACCGTGATAAATGGACCAGTAGTACAGGTACCTTACCCAGGAATCAATGACTGTGATAAATGGACCAGTAGTACTGGTACCTTACCCAGGAATCACCGTGATATATGAACCAGAAGTACTGGTACCTTACACAGGAATGAATGACTGTGATAAATGGACCAGTAGTACTGGTACCTTACCCAGGAATTACTGTGATATATGGACCAGAAGTACTGGTACCTTACCCAGGAATGACCGTGATATATGGACCAGTAGTACTGGTACCTTATCCAGGAGTTACCGTGATATATGGACCAGTAGTGACCGTGATAAATGGACGAGTAGTACAGGTACCTTACACAGGAATGACCGTGATATATGAACCAGAAGTACTGGTACCTTACACAGGAATGACCGTGATATATGGACCAGTAGAACAGGTACCTTACACAGGAATGACCGTGATATATGGACCAGTAGTACAGGTACCTTACCCAGGAATGACCGTGATATATGAACCAGAAGTACTGGTACCTTACCCAGGAATGGCCGCGATATATGGACCAGAAGTACTGGTACCTTACCCAGGAATGACCGTGATATATGGACCAGAAGTACTGGTACCTTACCCAGGAATGACCGTGATATATGGACCAGTAGTACTGGTATTCTTACCCAGGAATGACTGTGATAAATGGACCAGTAGCAATGTTACCTTACCCAGGAATTACCGTGATAAATGGACCAGTAGTACTGGTACCTTATCCAGGAGTTACCGTGATATATGGACCAGTAGTGACCGTGATATATGGACCAGAAGTACTGTTACCTTACCCAGGAATGACCGTGATATATGGACCAGTAGTACTGGTACCTTATCCAGGAGTTACCGTGATATATGGACCAGTAGTGACCGTGATAAATGGACGAGTAGTACAGGTACCTTACACAGGAATGACCGTGATATATGGACCAGAAGTACTGGTACCTTACCCAGGAATGACCGTGATATATGGACGAGTAGTACTGGTACCTTACACAGGAATGACCGTGATATATGAACCAGAAGTACTGGTACCTTACACAGGAATGACCGTGATATATGGACCAGAAGTACTGGTACCTTACCCAGGAATGACCGTGATAAATGGACGAGTAGTACTGGTACCTTACCCAGGAATGACCGTGATATATGAACCAGAAGTACTGGTACCTTACACAGGAATGACCGTGATATATGGACCAGTAGTACTGGTACCTTACCCAGGAATGAATGACTGTGATAAATGGACCAGTAGTACTGGTACCTTACCCAGGAATGACCGTGATATATGGACCAGTAGTGACCGTGATAAATGGACCAGTAGTACAGGTACCTTACCCAGGAATGAATTATTGTGATAAATGGACCAGTAGTACTGGTACCTTACCCAGGAATGACCGTGATATATGGACCAGTAATGACCGTGATAAATGGACCAGTAGTATAGGTACCTTACCCAGGAATGAATGACTGTGATAAATGGACCAGTAGTACAGGTACCTTACCCAGTAATGAATGACAGTGATAAATGGACCCGTAGTACTGGTACCTTACCCAGGAATGACCGTGATATATGGACCAGAAGTACTGGTACCTTACACAGGAATGAATGACTGTGATAAATGGACCAGTAGTACTGGTACCTTACCCAGGAATTACTGTGATATATGGACCAGAAGTACTGGTACCTTACCCAGGAATGACCGTGATATATGGACCAGTAGTACTGGTACCTTATCCAGGAGTAACCGTGACATATGGACCAGTAGTGACCGTGATAAATGGACCAGTAGTATTGGTACCTTACACAGGAATGACCGTGATATATGGACCAGTAGTGACCGTGATAAATGGACCAGTAGTACAGGTACCTTACCCAGGAATCAATGACTGTGATAAATGGACCAGTAGTACTGGTACCTTACCCAGGAATGACCGTGATATATGAACCAGAAGTACTGGTACCTTACACAGGAATGAATGACTGTGATAAATGGACCAGTAGTACTGGTACCTTACCCAGGAATTACTGTGATATATGGACCAGAAGTACTGGTACCTTACCCAGCAATGACCGTGATATATGGACCAGTAGTACTGGTACCTTATCCAGGAGTTACCGTGATATATGGACCAGTAGTGACCGTGATAAATGGACGAGTAGTACAGGTACCTTACACAGGAATGACCGTGATATATGAACCAGAAGTACTGGTACCTTACACAGGAATGACCGTGATATATGGACCAGTAGAACAGGTACCTTACACAGGAATGACCGTGATATATGGACCAGTAGTACAGGTACCTTACCCAGGAATGACCGTGATATATGAACCAGAAGTACTGGTACCTTACCCAGGAATGGCCGCGATATATGGACCAGTAGTACTGGTACCTTATCCAGGAGTTACCGTGATATATGGACCAGTAGTGACCGTGATAAATGGACGAGTAGTACAGGTACCTTACACAGGAATGACCGTGATATATGGACCAGTAGTACTGGTACCTTACCCAGGAATGACCGTGATATATGGACCAGTAGTACTGGTACCTTACCCAGGAATGACCGTGATATATGGACCAGTAGTACTGGTACCTTATCCAGGAGTTACCGTGATATATGGACCAGAAGTACTGGTACCTTACCCAGGAATGACCGTGATATATGGACCAGTAGTACTGGTACCTTATCCAGGAGTTACCGTGATATATGGACCAGTAGTGACCGTGATAAATGGACGAGTAGTACAGGTACCTTACACAGGAATGACCGTGATATATGAACCAGAAGTACTGGTACCTTACACAGGAATGACCGTGATATATGGACCAGTAGAACAGGTACCTTACACAGGAATGACCGTGATATATGGACCAGTAGTACAGGTACCTTACCCAGGAATGACCGTGATATATGAACCAGAAGTACTGGTACCTTACCCAGGAATGGCCGCGATATATGGATCAGAAGTACTGGTACCTTACCCAGGAATGACCGTGATATATGGACCAGAAGTACTGGTACCTTACCCAGGAATGACCGTGATATATGGACCAGTAGTACTGGTATTCTTACCCAGGAATGACTGTGATAAATGGACCAGTAGCAATGTTACCTTACCCAGGAATTACCGTGATAAATGGACCAGTAGTACTGGTACCTTATCCAGGAGTTACCGTGATATATGGACCAGTAGTGACCGTGATATATGGACCAGAAGTACTGTTACCTTACCCAGGAATGACCGTGATATATGGACCAGTAGTACTGGTACCTTATCCAGGAGTTACCGTGATATATGGACCAGTAGTGACCGTGATATATGGACTAGAAGTACTGTTACCTTACCCAGGAATGACCGTGATATATGGACCAGTAGTACTGGTACCTTATCCAGTAGTGACCGTGATATATGGACCAGTAGTGACCGTGATATATGGACGAGTAGTACAGGTACCTTACACAGGAATGACCGTGATATATGGACCAGTAGTACTGGTACCTTACCCAGGAATGAATGACTGTGATAAATGGACCGGTAGTACTGGTACCTTACACAGGAATGACCGTGATATATGGACCAGTAGTACTGGTACCTTACCCAGGAATGACCGTGATAAATGGACGAGTAGTACTGGTACCTTACCCAGGAATGACTGTGATAAATGGTGCAGCAGTACTGGTACCTTACACAGGAATGACCGTGATATATGGACGAGTAGTACTGGTACCTTACCCAGGAATGACCGTGATATATGAACCAGTAGTACTGGTACCTTACCCAGGAATGACCGTGATATATGGACCAGTAGTACTGGTACCTTACCCAGGAATGACCGTGATATATGGACCAGTAGTACTGGTACCTTACCCAGGAATGACAGTGATATATGAACCAGTAGTACTGGTACCTTACCCAGGAATGACCATGATGTATGGACCAGTAGTATTGGTACCTTACCAAGGAATGACCGTGATATATGGACCAGTAGTATTGGTACCTTACCCAGGAATGACCGTGATATATGGACTAGAAGTACTGGTACCTTACCCAGGAATGACCGTGATATATGGACCAGTAGTACTGTTACCTTACCCAGGAATGACAGTGATATATGGACGAGTAGTACTGGTACCTTACCCAGGAATGACCGTGATATATGGACCAGTAGTACTGGTACCTTACCCAGGAATGACCGTGATATATGGACGAGTAGTACTGGTACCTTACCCAGGAATGACCGTGATATATGAACCAGTAGTACTGGTACCTTACCCAGGAATGACCGTGATATATGGACCAGTAGTACTGGTACCTTACCCAGGAATGACCGTGATATATGGACCAGTAGTACTGGTACCTTACCCAGGAATGACAGTGATATATGAACCAGTAGTACTGGTACCTTACCCAGGAATGACCATGATGTATGGACCAGTAGTATTGGTACCTTACCAAGGAATGACCGTGATATATGAACCAGTAGTACTGGTACCTTACACAGGAATGACCGTGATATATGGACCAGTAGTACTGGTACCTTACACAGGAATGACCGTGATATATGGACCAGTAGTACTGTTACCTTACCCAGGAATGACAGTGATATATGAACCAGTAGTACTGGTACCTTACCCAGGAATGACCATGATGTATGGACCAGTAGTATTGGTACCTTACCAAGGAATGACCGTGATATATGAACCAGTAGTACTGGTACCTTACACAGGAATGACCGTGATATATGGACCAGTAGTACTGGTACCTTACACAGGAATGACCGTGATATATGGACCAGTAGTACTGGTACCTTACACAGGAATGACCGTGATATATGGACCAGTAGTACTGGTACCTTACACAGGAATGACCGTGATATATGGACCAGTAGTATAGGTACCTTACCCAGGAATGAATGACTGTGATATATGGACCAGTAGTACTGGTACCTTACCCAGTAGTGACCGTGATATATGGACGAGTAGTACTGGTACCTTACCAAGGAATGACCGTGATGTATGGAACAGTAGTACTGGTACCTTACCCAGGAATGACCGTGATATATGGACCAGTAGTACTGGTACCTTACACAGGAATGACCGTGATATATGGACCAGTAGTACTGGTACCTTACACAGGAATGACCGTGATATATGGACCAGTAGTACTGGTACCTTACACAGGAATGACCGTGATATATGGACCAGTAGTATAGGTACCTTACCCAGGAATGAATGACTGTGATATATGGACCAGTAGTACTGGTACCTTATCCAGGAGTTACCGTGATATATGGACCAGTAGTGACCGTGATAAATGGACGAGTAGTACAGGTACCTTACCCAGTAATGACCGTGATATATGAACCAGTAGTACTGGTACCTTACCCAGGAATTACCGTGATATATGGACCAGTAGTACTGGTACCTTACCCAGGAATGACCGTGATATATGGACCAGTAGTACTGGTACCTTACCCAGGAATGACCGTGATAAATGGACGAGTAGTACTGGTACCTTACCCAGGAATTACCGTGATATATGGACCAGTAGTACTGGTACCTTACCCAGGAATGACCGTGATATATGGACCAGAAGTACTGGTACCTTACACAGGAATGAATGACTGTGATAAATGGACCAGTAGTACTGGTACCTTACCCAGGAATTACTGTGATATATGGACCAGAAGTACTGGTACCTTACCCAGGAATGACCGTGATATATGGACCAGTAGTACTGGTACCTTATCCAGGAGTTACCGTGATATATGGACCAGTAGTGACCGTGATAAATGGACCAGTAGTATTGGTACCTTACACAGGAATGACCGTGATATATGGACCAGTAGTGACCGTGATAAATGGACCAGTAGTACAGGTACCTTACCCAGGAATCAATGACTGTGATAAATGGACCAGTAGTACTGGTACCTTACCCAGGAATGACCGTGATATAAGAACCAGAAGTACTGGTACCTTACACAGGAATGAATGACTGTGATAAATGGACCGGTAGTACTGGTACCTTACCCAGGAATTACTGTGATATATGGACCAGAAGTACTGGTACCTTACCCAGGAATGACCGTGATATATGGACCAGTAGTACTGGTACCTTATCCAGGAGTTACCGTGATATATGGACCAGTAGTGACCGTGATAAATGGACGAGTAGTACAGGTACCTTACACAGGAATGACCGTGATATATGGACCAGAAGTACTGGTACCTTACACAGGAATGACCGTGATATATGGACCAGAAGTACTGGTACCTTACACAGGAATGACCGTGATATATGAACCAGAAGTACTGGTACCTTACACAGGAATGACCGTGATATATGAACCAGAAGTACTGGTACCTTACACAGGAATGACCGTGATATATGAACCAGAAGTACTGGTACCTTACACAGGAATGACCGTGATATATGGACCAGTAGTACAGGTACCTTACACAGGAATGACCGTGATATATGGACCAGTAGTACAGGTACCTTACCCAGGATTGACCGTGATATATGAACCAGAAGTACTGGTACCTTACCCAGGAATGGCCGCGATATATGGACCAGAAGTACTGGTACCTTACCCAGGAATGACCGTGATATATGGACCAGAAGTACTGGTACCTTACCCAGGAATGACCGTGATATATGGACCAGTAGTACTGGTATTCTTACCCAGGAATGACTGTGATAAATGGACCAGTAGCAATGTTACCTTACCCAGGAATTACCGTGATAAATGGACCAGTAGTACTGGTACCTTATCCAGGAGTTACCGTGATATATGGACCAGTAGTGACCGTGATATATGGACTAGAAGTACTGGTACCTTACCCAGGAATGACCGTGATATATGGACCAGTAGTACTGGTACCTTATCCAGGAGTTACCGTGATATATGGACCAGTAGTGACCGTGATATATGGACTAGAAGTACTGGTACCTTACCCAGGAATTACCGTGATTTATGGACGAGTAGTACTGGTACCTTACCCAGGAATTACCGTGATATTTGGACGAGAAGTACTGGTACCTTACCCAGGAATGACCGTGATCAAATAACCAATAGTACAGGTACCTTACCCAGGAATGACCGTGATATATGGACCAGTAGTACTGTTACCTTACCCAGGAATGACCGTGATATATGAACCAGAAGTACTGGTACCTTACCCAGGAATGACCGTGATATATGGACCAGAAGTACTGGTACCTTACCCAGGAATGACTGTGATATATGGACCAGAAGTACTGGTACCTTACCCAGGAATGACTGTGATATATGGACCAGAAGTACTGGTACCTTACCCAGGAATGACTGTGATATATGGACCAGAAGTACTGGTACCTTACCCAGGAATGACCTTGATATATGGACCAGAAGTACTGTTACCTTACCCAGGAATGACCGTGATATATGGACCAGTGGTACTGTTACCTTACACAGGAATGACCGTGATATATGGACCAGTAGTACTGGTACCTTACCCAGGAATGACCGTGATATATGGACCAGTAGTACTGGTACCTTACCCAGGAATGACCGTGATATATGGACCAGTAGTACTGGTACCTTACCCAGGAATGACCGTGATATATGGACCAGAAGTACTAGTACCTTACCCAGGAATGACCGTGATATATGGACTAGTAGTACTAGTACCTTACCCAGGAATGACCGTGATATATGGACCAGTAGTATTGGTACCTTACCCAGGAATGACCGTGATATATGGACCAGTAGTAATGTTACCTTACCCAGGAATGACCGTGATGTATGGAACAGTAGTATTGGTACCTTACCCAGGAATGACTGATAGATGGACCAGTAGTACTGGTACCTTACCCAGGAATGACCGTGATATATGGACCAGAAGTACTGGTACCTTACCCAGGAATGACAGTGATATATGGACCAGTAGTACTGGTACCTTACCCAGGAATGACCGAGTTGTATGGACCAGTAGTATTGGTACCTTAGCCAGGAATGACCGTGATATATGGACCAGAAGTATTGGTACCTGACCCAGGAATGACTGTGATAAATGGACCAGTAGTACTGGTACCTTACCCAGGAATAACCGTGATATATAGACCAGTAGTATTGGTACCTTACCCAGGAATGACCGTGAAAAATGGACCAGTAGTACTGGTACCTTACCCAGGAATGACCATGATATATGGACCAGTAGTATTGGTACCTTACCCAGGAATGACCATGATATATGGACCAGTAGTACTGGTACCTTACCCAGTAATGACCGTGATATATGGACCAGTAGTACTGGTACCTTACCCAGGAATGACCGTGATAAATGGACCAGTAGTACGTTTACCTTACCCAGGAATGACCGTGTTATATTGGAACAAAGTTTAAAAAACTATTGAACCCCTCCCTACAAACAAACTTCTGCAGTAAACATTCGCAGATGATCAGTTTTCGAATGGCGTGGCTCTCTAGGTCCAAAGGAAGTGTTGTGGAATAGGGAAATTACTCTTGTTACCGAACCAATCTAAAGTCACTAAGTCCTGATTGTGTATCCTTTATACGGATAAAACTGCCAATCGACGCATCATCAACAGCTGTATTATAAAGACAAAGTGTGGTAAAGAAAACTGTTTACTGAGCATTTGTATAGCTTCTCATAGTATTTTCTACTTTTTTTTCAACAGGATAAGTTCATTTAGTTTAGATGTCCTTTTTTCTTGTGTTAAGATGTTTCGTATGTATAACGGTTTTGATAACACGCCATGCTATGGGTAAATATCGCCTTGCCGCTATCAAATATTTATGATATTTATCGCCTTTGTGTCCTGGTTCACTTTGTGATAAGTTTGTATCGCTGAAACTCTACATATTTCGTATCATAAGCAGATTCAAATCGATTACTAGACCAATCCCAAAATGAAGCTGCTGTTCGTTCATCAATGTGAGTGTTTGGTAAGGTTGTTGGTATATTTGTCCTGTAGATCTACTTTATGTTTCGCAATCGTGACAGGTACAAGATTATCGTTTAAGCCGAATATCTGATAAAATCCTTACCGTAGAAAAATGAACCTTCGGACATCTTACTAGTGTGTGATTTAGGATCAGTCTGCATATGCTCACAGTGTTTTAGAGTGTTGATTCTTTCCCACAACAATATTTAATTATCTATTAACTTGATGTAGAACAGTTGCAGATTATGTCTGTTAGGCCATTGTTCTGCGTTTATGTCATCTGCAACTAAAAGTATCTGATGATAAAATTATGAAATTTGCGAAATTAAAACAGCTTTTGTAATACAGGCTTTAAAACATTGTAGGTAAAGAAAGCGATGTCTGCTTTGTTCACAATGTTGCAACTTCATGAGAATTGTCTCTTGTACCAGCAGAATAAGATGGTTTACTGGTGACAGTCTCCAGACATGGACTTTGATAAAAGTAAGAATGTAACTTTTATACAATCATTGAAACTAATGCCACTACACTCCACCCCAATCTCTGTTAACCCTTATCGGACATAAAATCGCATTGCAAGTAATTATCAGCAGAGAAAAAATGCAAAAGGAGACAGAAAGAGTAATTTCTCCCTTTCTCACAGTTTTCCCAACTCTATTCAATATATTTACTATGGATACATATTTTAAATTTATTTGTCTATATATTAACAAAGTCGACTGCGAAAAAAACATGAATAGAAAAATAAATGTTTGTTTGAAATATGTATTACGCCGCTATCAGTATGGGCAATTTCTATAGTTGCTGCAATGATTTCAAAAGTGGTCCGTTATTGACGGTAAAAATGCGTCATGGGTGAAAGGGTTAATGACAAATGATCGTCTGGACAGATTCACAAACATTAAATATTTGCAAACCGCTTCTTAATTAACAAAGGATCATTTCAAATCAGAAAATGTTAATTTGAAAATATGAATTTTCTATAAATTTAGAATAAATGTATATTTTTGTTAATTGGTTGCTGAATACTGCCCGGGTGGTACATGTACTCGTTGGTGACAATCAGACAGATGATGCGGGATCATTATTATTTGAAAGGGTCAATGAGCATAACTGTGAAAATAGTTCCAATGTCAGACCGTTAGTGTCATTTGGAAAGATTTTTTAAAAAATGTATTGTCTCCTGCTTTTTTAAAAATGAAATTGCTGAACAATTTTACGGGTTATTTTAATCTTCTTTTATACAGTTAATCATAGACGCTACCAATTTCAAGCACATTTTCATCAAACGATCTTAATTGATTGTTTGATGTTTAATGCCGCCTTCAACAATTGTCCAGTTATATCACGACGTTTCGTGGGTAAGTTTTTCCCCTGATACCAGCGATGCAGCTGTGATGCTAACCCCAATCCTGTGTGCCTACGAGGGAAGCCATTACTATCATTTATTAAGTCTTTGGTATGACCCGGTCAGTGATATTACCCGCGACCTTCCGCACCCGAGGCGAACGCTCTACTACAACAACACCGAGGCGGTCCAGACGACTTTGAAAGCATCTGATGAGCAATTTAAATAGTTTCATAAGTCGAGTGCTGCAGATTCGTTTGTATATAGGAAAGGGGTGCTTAACATGTGCCCAGGAATATAAGCCCTTCTCCTGCTAAATTATTTAATAAAGTATCATTACCAGTCGTTTTAAATTAACCCTTTTAACGTAACAAAAACACATTTAAATGGGAAATGTCTTAATTTAAGGGTGACTTAACTTTTTTTTAAAAGCACTATCATTAAAACAACTTTGAAAACATCTAGTCAAAAGTAATGGAAATCTTCATAAACCAATGCATAATGTTGAAAACCTAAAGAAATTAAGACAAAAGTAAAAGTTGTTCATTGTAAGCAAGTTCTTTTTTTTGTCGCAATGTTTTCAAAAGGAGTCAGCTGCAAACGTGCTTCAAAATATGGGAAATGGCTCCAGAAAACCTCATTCCTCTTTCAGGAATGCTGAACTGGATGAATGGAGAACAAGAAAGACTTTCGGATTGATTGATTGATTGTTATGTGTTTTACGCCGCTTTCAAGAACAATCCAGCTACATGTATATCACGGCGTTTCCTGGGTAAGTTATCACTACTACCGGTCAATCTATCATGACACTAGTCAGTCAGTCGTAATACTAAGCCCGCAACCTGCTCAATCTGACTAAAGTACACGATCTGACCAAATGTATGCGTAGCGTTAATAGGAGATGATTTTAATGAGATTGGCAACCTGCTATGCTTATAGTGTTCTATGTATACAAAGTGTTACCCATTATAAAACAACAGGGCAATGGTAGCCCTGGATCGCTCACCTGAGTAGTGCAAAGTGATTTGACATGCCAACGGCAATAACTTTTTGTTTTAGCAATCAACATGGCTTGAAGAAACCTTGTAGAGGGTCGGTATAGGAATATTTCTACACAATTATTTTGAATTTGGCCAGATACTTTCGGAGAAAAATAGATTTTTATTTGTTTGGCGCGTAGCCAAACAATATATAGACGGCATTTCGAGCCCTGTTTCTTAAGTCAAAAGTTTTGATTATTAATACGCCCTGAATGTAGTTCCAATTACATGCGCTTATCTTTCAAATATACCACGATCTATGCAAGAATTAATGTCTATTTTAAATAAGTGTTATAACTTCGTTCTGCAGTTACAAAAGAAATTGGAAATAAAATGAAACATTGTATTTCAAAACATGAACGCGGAGAGATTTATAAATCTCAATGAGTGAACTGCTACAGGGAGAACTATTTCGGATTTAAGCTCCAGATACGGCATTTGAATTTTCAATCACGCATTGAAAATGTAGATAAAAACAGAATTGAAAATATTTTCTTTGTGTCTTGTCGGCCATATAAATATAGTATAAAGAATTTAAAAAACAAATATGTGCGTCATAAAATGCATTTAAAAATGAGAATAACACATTTGCAGAGAAATCGTGATCGTCGAATTCTATTTATAAATACAACGGTATCTGGGGGAGGGTCTAAAGTGCGGACGCGATCTGCGGACAAATACATTATAGAGGGAAAATGCGGACAAATGCAATATAGAGGGAAATTGCGGACGCTATAGAATATAGAGCAAATCTGCGGACGCTATGATTTGCTGTAAAAAATGTTTAATTAAAGATGGGTGTATAATTTGTTACATATGATCATATCCGGGGTTTTCTTTGTTTAATGTGTTTGATTGCTTTAATCAGTGATATAGATTAAACCAAAAATCGAGAGCATGCTGAAATGGAATCTCTTTGTAAAGTGTTTTAACGACTTTTCTCTTTATGTCATATCTATAGATATCAATAACGAGAATTGATGGATTGATTTTCCGACAAGTAAATGTCTTTTGACGCATCTGCAGCGGACGAAATTTGAAAACATTGCAAGAATAGAATAGGTTTCTAGTAACTAGCCATAGGTTTTGCTTCAATTATATCCTCTCCTTTACAATCGATTGCGGGGTCATGGGTTCTAGTTATTGTTTGGCCTCCTTATTTTCTACTTTGTAACTTTCAACAATTTTCCATGTGCCATACTACGAGGCAAATTATCCATGCAACATTCTATTCTGTAGGGTACTTGGAAGGGGCAGAAAAATTTAAATAACAAATAAACAATAAGTATTTATATATATACAACACTTTTAATCTTAATTTGTTTCTAGTAATTATATATATATACCACAATAATACTAATCTATAACAAATGAGTTAAATGTTTTTTTCTTGCTGTGTAAACAGTAAAAAGCAACATATATTGAAAACATTGTGGGAAAATGAGAATTTGCTTATTTAAACAATTTCTTAATTCCCATAACCTTTCTTTACCGTCGTATAAACCAAATTTGTATTTGAAGGCTGTTATAAGTAACAAACTTAAATGTTGCCAATTTAATCACATATCATATCATTATAATAGCCAAATAATTAACAAAAGTTACAACTAAAGTCCGCATCTGTTGTCGAAATATCCACAGGTGCATTAACACAAGATTTGTGAAACCAATTTGTGCATATATCACATTGTACCATGACGGTATCGACACATCCCGGCAAATTACAAATACATATATATATATGATAGGTTTATTGGGAAAAGGGGTTACATTTATAATTTGTTTGGAATGACACTCGTACACAATGGTAATTAACAGTGTATGGTCACGCATCCTTAATTTATTTGGTAAGCTTAAACATCCTTTAAAGGAAACTGCGGCCAGCTTAGGTGTATACTGTCGAGTAAAATGCGGACGGCACAGGTATTGATTTTCTCTGGAGCATTTAATCATTTTATAATGCAAATGAATTCAAAAGCCTCTGAAGTCTGAAGCATGTTTCCTTTAAAGTGCTCATATAAATATTAGTACTGCCTTTTTCCACAATATTTTCTACATGATTTCAATTACTCTTTCATTTGGATAGATGTTTCTTTTTTAGCTCACCTGAGCACGAATTGCTGAAGGTTAGTTATTGTGATCTCCTTTTGTCCGGCGTCTGTCATCCGTCAATATCTTCTCCTCAGTAACGAGTGGGTCAATTGGGATGAAACTTCACAGAAAGCATCCTCTCATTGACCTCACCAGAATTCCTTCAAATGTTTGTGATTCATGCAGAATTCTGGTTTCCATGGCAACGAAACCAAAAGAACTTTAAAATTCTTCTTCTACCAAACTGGTTGGCAGATTTTCAAATTATTTTAAAGAAATGTTCCTTGGCCGCCAGGGGGCGGGGCTTTTTTGCCTTATATGGCTATAATGTAAACTCAAAAAATCTTCTCCTCCAAAAGTGTCAGGCCGATTTTCAAATAATTTTGTAGAAATGTTCCTAGGGTGACCCTCTATCAGATTCCTTCCAGCCAAGTTGATTGGTCGAAAAACATGGCCATCAGCGGGCGGTGCTTTTTTGCCTTATATGGCTATAGTGAAAACTTGAAAAATATTCTCCTCCGAAAGTGTTTGGCCAATTTTCAATTCTTTTTGTAGCAATGTTCATTGGGAGAACATCTATCAGATTCCTTCAAGCCATGTTCATTTGTCGAAAAACATGGCCGCCAGGGGGCAGGGCTATTTGGCCTTATATGGCTATAGTGAAAACTTGAAAAATCTTCTTCTCTGAAAGTGTTTGGCCAATTTCCTATTTTTTTTGTAGAAATGTTCCTTAGGAGACCCTCTTTTTTGTAGAAATGTTCCTTGGGAGACCCTCTATCAGATTCCTTCAAGCCATGGCCCTCTTGTTAAGTAGGAAGCTTTTGAGTAAGATTGTAGAAAACCCTTGGCCAATTGTTTTTTTTTTGTAACAAAAATTGGTAAATACTTAGATGAGTGAGTCTGGGCCATAATAGTTATACATTTGTTTTACATGTCTTTTGAAACTTGGTAATTAAATATAATATTCACATGTATGTCTCATGATTTATTTTTACGGTTGTGTCATTTATTCTTTTACCCGAAGTTGTAATATTTATAAACAATGCATAGTTTATAAATCACATATCTATGCAAAGGCAAATGTTTGAACAGTTTTATTTACCCAAACAAATTGAGTATTATTAAAATTGTCACTAAAGCCATATAAGGCAAAACAGCCATGCCCCCCTTCCTGCCATGTTTTTCGACCAATCAGTAACAATTCTACAAAATTATCTGGTAATTGGTCAGATTCTTTGGAGAAGAAGTAATCACTATAGCCATATAATGCAAAACAGGCCCGCCCCCCTGGCGACCATGTTTTTCGACCAATCAACATGGCTCGAAGGAATCTGATAGAGGGTCACCCAAGTAACATTTCTACAAAATGAAAGATTGTCCTTCAATTTGGCCTTGTGACCTAGTTGCTGACCAAATAGTACCCATCTTCGAACTTGACCTAGATATCATTCAAACGAACATTCTGACACAATTTCAAGCTGCTGAATTCAAAGGGAAGTAAATCGGATCGGCTTGCCGGGCGAACAATTTTGTGCAGGGAATTTTAGATGAAGATATAAGACTGAATTTTTCTCCCATTGGACAATAATGATTTTGTTGAAAGTTGAAAGTGGTTTTTATAAAGTTGAATAACCTCTGACTACAAATTTTACCAAAATATTGTTTGCTATATTGACACTCTTAAAGCCATTTTCAGAACATCCTGTATTTTCTGAAATTGAAAGTAAAATTCATTGCGGGATAAGGGTGACCTTCTATTTGACCTTAAAGCACGAACAATGGTCCATCAACCTGTATGATTTCTTTGCTATTTTCGTAGTTATAATACTGAACTTTATTTTGAGACAAGTTTCTGTGAAGTTTCACTTGTTGGGAACGAACCATAACCCATAATGCTATAATGGTCGTCTATGGGAAATGAATTACTTCCCTTTCACCTGAAGCCAATTTTCCACTTTAGCCATATAAGGCAAAACAGCCCTGCTTCCTGGTGGCCATGTTTTTTGCTTTTACAAATAACCATGGCTGGAAGGAATTTCAAAGAGGGTCATTCAAGGAACAATGCTACAAAATTATTCAATAATCTGGGAGAAGATTTTTCAAGCTTTCACTAGTCATATAAGGCAAAACAGCCCCGCCCCCTGGTGGCAATCTTTTTAGATGAATCAACATGACTATAAGGTTCACCCAAGAAACATTTCTACAAAATTATTTGAAAATCAGCCAGACCCTTTCAAAGGAGACGATTTTTTAAAGTTTTGTCTATTTGCATATGCAAATAAGGCAAAAAAATCCCAGCCCCTTTATGGCCATGTTTTTTGACCAATCAAAATGGCTTGAAGGAACCTGACAGAGGGTTAGACAATGTACATTTCTACAAAATTATTTGAAAATCGGCCAAACACTTTCAGTGGAGAAGATCTTTAAAGTTTCCACTAGAACCGTATAAGGAAAAACAGCCCTGCCTACTTGGGCGGCCATGTTTTTTTACCAATGAACCTGGCTTCAAGGAATCTGATAGAGAGTCACCTAATGAACATTTCTACAAAATTATTTGAAAATCTGCCTTACACTTTTGGAGAAGAAGATTGTTTTAAGTTTCCACTTTAGCCATATAAGGCAAACAAGCCCCGTTCCCTGTCAGCCGTTTTTTTTACAAATCAACATGGCTTAAAGGAATCTGATAGAGGGTTACCAAAGGAACAATTGTACACATTTATTTGAAAATCAACCAACCAGTTTGGGAAAGAGGAGTATTTTTAAGAATTTTTGTTTGGTTGCCATGGAATTTTGCATGGATCCCTAAAATTTGAAGGAATTCTGGTGAGGTCATCAAGAGGACTGTCTGTGAAGTTGCATCCCAGTTGACCCAGTGGTTTCAGAGGAGAAGTTGTTGATGGACGACGTTTAAAAGGCGATCAGAATAACGCACCTTGACCACTTCGTGCTCAGAGGAGCTAAACAAGAGGGCCATGATGGCCCTGGATCGCTCCACAGTGTTAACAAAACAAGATTTTCCTTCATTTGGCCTAGTGATCTATATTTTTTACCTGATAAGACCCATATTCCAACATGGACTAGATATCATCAAGACAACATTCTGACAAAGTTTCAACTTGCTCAAAGTAAAAATGCGGCCTCCGGAGTTTGAACAATATTTTCCTTTATTGACCTTGTTTCTGACCCAATATGACCCATATTCAAACTCGACCTAGATATAATTTAGACAAACATTCTGACCAAATTTCAAGCGGCTGAAGTGCGGCATCCAAAGTGTTAACAACATTTTCCTTCAATTTGGCCTAGTGACCTAGTTTTTGACCCTATATGATCCATATTCGAACTTGGCTTAGATATCATTTAGATAAACATTCTCATTAAATGTCAAGCTGCTGTAGCAAAAAATGTGTCTTCTACAGTGTTAACAAGATTTCCCTTCAATTTGGCCTATTGACCTAGTTTCTGACCCATATTCGAACTTGACCTAGATATTCTTAAGACAAACATTCTGACAAAATTTCAAACTGCTGAAGCAAACATTGTGGCCTCTGGAGTGTTAACATGATTTTCCTTCAATTTGACCTAGTGACCTACTTTTTGACCCAACATGACCCATGTTCAAACTTGACCTACATCAAGACAAACATTCTGATAAAGTTTCAATATGCTCAAGTTAAAAATGTGGCTTCCAGAGTGTTAACAAGATTTCCCTTCAATTTGCCCTAGTAACCTAGTTTTTGACCTCATATGGCCCAGTTTCGAACTTGTCCAAGATTTGATGGAGATGAATGTTCTGATAAACTTTCATGAAGATTGGATGCAAAATGGTAGCCTGTAGAGTGTTTACAAGCTCAAATATTGACGACGCACGACGTCGGACAAAATGTGATAAAAAAGAAGTAATTTACAATGTTCCTACTTAAAACATATAAGGAAAACGAGTGTTCCCCTGGTAGCCATGGGTTCTACTGAGCGACATAATTTGAACAAACTTGTAGAGGGTTTGCCAATTTATTTTCAAATTAGGCCAGTACTTTTTGACAAGAAATTTGGGCATTTTATCCTGTTTCTGATGCTGCAGCAGCCAAAGTTCTACATGAAATAAAAATCTTTGAACAATTTTGAAAGAGGACCAGCTGAAAATCTACAAATGATAATCTAGTTATTGAACAGCGTTGGAAACATTGTGGAAAAGGGTGAAATTGTTTGACTGAATTGATGAGCCATTTTGCTTTTTGTCACAATGTTCTTTGGTGATGATGAATAAAAATGAAAAACAACACATTTTTGCAGGACACAATATTTATTCAAACAAAAACAACAACATAATATCACAATACTGTTCAACTGCCACAAGCCAATATAGAAGTGTACAGATGTGACACATAGTCACTCTACAGATACAGTAATCAATTCTCTTTTCTACATGCAAAAGAGTATTTAAGCATTTACAGCAGACAACACTTGAATCCATCGTGACAAAAGGAGAAGTTGACTATAATGAAAAAATTCCATACTGTCCATAGTTAGTTCCAAAGTTTTCTGCTAAAAACTTGATGTATTGTATGTTTGAAAGAAGTAAAGATTAAATATATATGAGCCGTTCCATGAGAAAACCAACATTATAGACTGTGTAATGTATTGACTCAGATCAGCCGGCAGTCCGCGCAGGCTAATCCGGGCAGACACGTTCCTTCATAGGGGAATAGAGGTATAGAGTAATGATTCCTCAAACAGAAAATCCACAGGAGGTGAAAAGTTTATGTCCGTAAAATGTGTCTGCGTAAAGTATTGACCCTGATCAGACTTACCATGTCGTGTAGGCTAACCCTGATCCGGGTTAATGCACAATGCTGATTTTCTCGTTGAACGGCTCATACAAAGAGAGAGAAGGTAACCTTTTATGCTTCATTGTGTTCAGATTGTTAACCCTTTCCCTCATACGACAATTCTGCAGCAGACGATTTTGAACGAATTTTGTCAAAACATAAAAAATCTCCATAATTGAATGGATAACCTATGACAAAAAGTGGAAAACATTGTGGCAAAAGGAGAAATTGCACGTTTTGTGCAATTTCTTCTTTTGTCACTATATTTTCAAAAAGCTGTCTGCTGCAGAGGCGTCAGCAAGCGTCTATATGAGGGAAAGGGTTAAATGTGGAAACCCTTTTCATAAAAGATGAATGTATAAAAACACAAGATTATGATAAAAATGTTGAATATAATGGCATACTGCTTATAATTTTCATAAACCGGTATACTTTTGCTACAATTCAAATCTGATCCAGTAAGTAGGGACCTCAATAAGTGGGATAAGTAACTAACTTGTATCCTAAAACATCAATTGTAGAAGATTAAACTTAAAAACTATTGAAAATATCACAACAACAAAATTATTTTCTGAAATCTTAAACATTCTTCTGTTGCAATATATCTGACTAAATGACACTATTGATATTCTTTGATCATTCTTTATATCATCAGTTTATCATTTTTTGGGAAAAAATTGTTAAAATTACAAAATAACAATACCCGGCTCTAATAAACCAGTCATTATTCAAATTACATAAAACTTCTAGTTTGTATATTTACCTTATGCTTTAGTTGAACATTTTAAAAGCTCTCCGAACATTTTTATTTGTTACACAATGTGGAATTTTTGGCAATTTCGTTTCTCCATGTGAAATTTAGACCTTATATCATGTGTACAAAGGATGCTGCTTATCCCACTTACCTACGTTCCTGCTGTAAATGAGAATATTAAGTCCTTCCCACAATCACACACATTTCTAGTTTTGCCTAGATATTTTCACATTTATATGCTGCAGATCTGTTGTATGTGGGAAAGGTTTCATATATCATTGGACAGGTCAGGATCAGGTTATGATGATATGATAAAACCATTGCACTTAGTTTTCTATTATAATAAAATATTAAGTTGAGCGACGATAAAAACCAACCCCAAGTCATTTGTGACTTGAGTAGATCCAGATCATCCGCTACATCCACCAATCTCATCTGGCACTGCACTGTTTGCCAATTAGTTATAGAGGGTTTCAAGAATCTTCTGTTAAGCAGTATCCATTACGTTCCTCAGCATGGATGTGAATGCAGGTCTTCTACCACCTTTGTAATAACTATGTTAACCCCTTTCCCATATGTTATCGCATTTTAATGCCACTGCAGCAGATAACTTTTGAAAACATTGTGACAAAAGGAGAGATTTACAAAAATGTGTTAAAACTTTATCAAATTCTTATACTTTCATTTAGAAAGATTTTCCCAAATTAAAGCCAAGATTTTTTTCAAAGTTGTTTGCTGCAGATTTGTTGTATGTAGAAAAGAGGTTCAACCTTTCCATCATACGACAATTCTGAGCAGACTACTTTAAACATATTTTGTCAACAAACAGAAAATCTCTATAATTGAATGGATAACCTATGACTAAAAGAGGAAAACATTGTCGCAAAAGGAGAAATTGCTCGTTTTGAGCAATTTCTTCTTTTGTCACTATGTTTTCAAAAAGCTGTCTGCTTCAGATTCGTCAGAAAGCGTCTATATGAGGGAAAGGGTTCAGGTTGTTTTTTCTTGGGCTCATCTCAAATGTACATGAACTAGACAAAAATACAACTTAAAAAAGAAGACTTTGAGCAATCTATGTAAAACCATGTACAATCTGACATTAGACATGTTACGGTCAGTACGTAAGATCTATTCACATTCTTTTATACATTAAATAGGGATAAGGCTTGTCAGACGACAACCAACCATCAGAGGGCTATGCGATCAGCGAAGATACAAATCAACCTTCGGCTCCATGTATTCTGATCAAGATTTTTCCTGTTTTACAACAAGTTTATTAAAGGTTTTTGGGAAAGGACCATGTTCAAAAATTGACTACAAAACCATTCAATTTTATCGTCAATTGCTCTTGATTTTAAAAACCTCTAAAGGTCGCATTTCGTATGGCCTGGCCCAAATAATGAATCGGTTAAGACAAAAATAATTATAGAATTAACAATAACACTCTTACACAGTTAATAAATAGTAAAACAACATTTATACAAATAGTCCACATTTCAGGAAATTATACCGATATTTTCCAACATGCAGACACATTTTCATGCATCTGCAGCGGACCACTTTTGAAAACATTGTGGCAAAAGGAGAAATTGCTCATGACGAGTAATTTCCCCTTTAGCAACTATGTTTTCAACTCATCAATAATAACAATTTGTTCTGATCATGATCACTGGGTGTCTAACCAGGAGTGAGCTAAGTAGGACATTTGCCTTGCCCAAGGGCACTCCATGATGTCCAGGGATTGAACCTTAGACACCAAGTCCCAAAACCCTCATGATTACCATGTAAGATTCCTATCTCATATGCAGTAACTTTCCAATACATGCCTACATAATGATATTTGGATCATCAACAGTTGATTGATTGGGTTAAACACCATTATTAACAGTTTTACAGCTATACCACAGCAACAAGATAACTTAACCTTGAGCTTCCTGGTTTTCTTTCACCAGTTCTTCGCACAAAGATCTACCGAGGCACTTGGCTACCTTCCCACATAGACTGGAAGTGGAATATGAATGTCTTTAGTCTATCATCCTAACGAGTGAACGATGGGGTCGGTAATACCACTGAACTCAATACCACTGGATTAATAGCCCTCGCTTTCATCAAACTAATCATTGCTGCTCGACATTCATTAGTTGGAAAGGCATCATTTCCTACAATGTTATAAACTATACGTCTTCACAACATGAAATATCCTATACTCTATTGAGATTCAAGTAAACATTAACAACATTAACAGTGGCCTTAACTCGTTCCCACTTGTTGACGCGTCTCCAAAAGACAACTTTTGAAACATTGTAGCAAAAGAAGAAATTGCTCATAAGGAGCACTTTCTCCTTTCATGACAATGGTTTTAACTCGTTTCAAAAATTATACTTTCATTTATTGAGATTTTCAATATTCATCTCCAGATAATGTTCAATGTCGTCCGCTGCAGTTTTGCTGTTTGTGGCAAAGGGTCACGACATATTTTCTGCAACAACATTTGGAAACTTGAAATTTCTAACCCTTAGTTGTTTCTATTATGGAAAATATAACCCTTTCCCACATAAAGACCATTGCTGACGCCTCTGCAGCAGACGACTCTTGAAATAAATATGGTAAATGAAAATTGCTCTCCTTTTGCCACAATGATTTCAACTCTCTTCGATAAAAAAAAATTAATTTATAGAAATTGCACACATTTTTGCCATTATGATTTCAAAGTTGTCTGCTGCAGTTTTTTTGTATGTGGGAAAGGGTTAAACAAAGTATAATGTATTTCTCTTTCCTAAAACATCATCCAACATGATCGATTGGACTTTCAACAGTATTACAATTTACCCATCCTTGTGTTTATCCTGGCTTTCGCAGACTTTTCAGTTCATCTGTACATTATGAAAAGTATGAGTCATGACTTTAGTCAATCAATTGAAAGACTATGTCCGCTGGGATTTGAACTTATGACCCCTTGATCAACATAAATTTAACTCTTTCTATCTGCAAAAGATGACGAAAATATCTAAACAAAATATTGCATTTCTCTATTATTCATAGTATAATAATTAAATAGAGTTGAAAAAAAATGTAGCAAAAGTCGTCTGCTGCAGATTTGTCAAAATGCATCTACAAGTGGGAAAGGTTTACGTTTTGTCATAAACTGTAATAATTAAATCGAAGTTGTAAAGCATACAACAATGTGTTTAACATCTACAACACCATTATTTAAACAACAGGGGTCATAACAAATTACCAAAAAACAAATGACTGATTGGACTTAAACACTGTTTTCAGTGAGATTTCAGTCATAATTGCGGCAGCCAATTCACTGAATATACGCTTCCACATGAACCCTACACAAATTACTTCTCAGGCAACTGGTTATCTTCCCACAATGACTACTAAGTCAATTGTTTAAAGGTGAATCAACATTGCCTCTTGTCCATCATCAGAAAGAATGAATGGCTGTGCAAGGGTTCAAACTCACGACAGCTGGATTGATAGTCTTCTTTGTTACCAAGTCCGGCTTAACAATCACAATATAAACAACAAGAGTGCCGCAAGCGAAAGCCAAGGCTCATCTGCTTTTTTCTAAGTTGAAAGACGAGCTAATAAGGATTAGATTTATGATACGTTATCACAATATATCAAGTCAATTACAGAAACTAATGATTGTTAACCCTTTCCCTCATATGACAATTCTGCAGCAGACGACTTTGAACGTATTTTGTCAAAAAATCTCCATAATTGTATGGATTACCTATGACAAAAAGTGAAAAACATTGTGGCAAAAGGTCACTATGTTTTCAAAAAGCCCTCTGCTGCAGAGGCGTCAGAAAGCATCTTTATGAGGGAAAGGGTTAAGAGTGAACGTGTTTTCGAATCCTAAATTCATTCCTAATATATTTTCCCATTCACAATTCCATACCACGTCTCATCAGTCACACTAAATTTCTATCTCTATAAGGTTTTGATTCAATACAGGAACCACACAGTTCCTTCCCTTAATTAACAACTTTCCACATGCGGACGCATTTGTCACATCTACAGCAGATAAAACATTGTGGGAAAAGGAGAATTTGCTCATATTGAGCATTATTTCCTTTAGCCACAATTTTACCAAACCTATTCTATAATTATTCTTTCATAAATAAGTGATTTTCCCTATTTTTCGCCTAAGACCTTTTCAAAGTCATCTGCTGTAGAGTTTTTGTATGTGGCAAAGGTTTAGATCTAAAACAAATTATCTATTATGCTTAATATAACCATTAATGATGAAAACAATATAGAGACCTTTTACAGCCTACATGTTTTGATTACAATCTGGAAAAAGAGCCCCAAACTGTAAGAATTAACAACCATCAAGGGGAAATAACTTTTGAGTGTCTAAGACGATCTGAATTAACCCTTTTCCACATACAACAAATCTGCAGCAAAAGACATTGATATTAAAGCAAAAATTAGTTCATTATAGGAAAATCTTTTTAACCTTTTCCCTCATATAGCTTTCTGACGCCTTTGAGCAATTTCTACTTTTGTCACCATGTTTTCAAGACTTAAAGGGAGTTTCCAATTTATTTCATGTTTGTTTTCAAAGTCGTCTGATGCAGATTTGCTGTATGGGAGAAAGGGTTAAATAAATATAAGTATTGAATAGAGTTGAAAAACTTTTAAGCAAAAGGAAGAGTAATTTCTGCTTTTTTAACATTTTTTTCAAAAATCACCTTCTACAGATGCGACAATATGCATCTATATGTCGGAAAGGGTTAAACTTAGACAAGATATTATGCCAATAAAGATTTTGATAATATTCAGTGAAGATTGGATTAGAGAATGCCCAAAGCATGCTTCAGACAAAGCTAAAATGAAATTTCACTATTTCAGTTCTCTGAAACCCTTGAAACCTTTTATTGCAATATTTTCGTTGAAATTGTTTGTCCGACGACCTTTGAAATGTCATGTGAAGTAATGGGTTAAGCGAAACTATCCCCTTTAACATTGTGACAAAGTGTTTTGAATATTGAAGATTGCTCTTAATTTAGAGAGAGTGGACAAGAGAATGGATGTCTCCCACCTGCCACCCGAGGGGTAAAAGTTTAAATTTAATAATCTTGCTGTAGCTAATAAAGCCCTGCTGTTAGTCTTTCGCTGAACGAGGACCGCATAAGATATGTTAGACTGGTAGGTAGGTAGAGGTAACGGGTGTAAAACATCAAAGTGTGTCTGGCGCTACTTTTACTATCGTGATGCGTCTTCCAAACTATAATCGAGTAGATTGTCGAATGAGAAAGGAACAAACAGGTAGCCTTCCCCCTTGTAGAACTTGGACTGAAACTCCACCCTGAAAAATATAACAACGACTTAACCCTTTCCCTCATATGACAATTCTGCAGACGACTTTGAACGTACTTTATCAAAATATAGAAAATCTCTATAATTGAATGGATAACCTATGACTAAAACTGGAAAACATTGTGGCAAAAGGAGAAATTGCTTGTTTTGAGCAATTTCTTCATTTGTCACTATGTTTTTAAAAAGCTGTCTGCTGCAGAGGCGTCAGAAAGCATTTATATGAGGGAAAGGGTTAAATCAATTCAATAACTTGTAATTCATTATTTGAGTGACCTTAAAAAAGAAAAACAAACATAAGTAATTTGGGGCAAGTGAAGATTCAATTCAGTTAGCACATCCCCACAGTTAAATCGGGCACTGCTCTGTTCCCTTATAAGGTATGGAAAGATCAAGAAACTTCTGTAAAGCAATATTTATTTAGATCCTTAGAGAGAATGCACAGTCAGATCTTTTTCCACATGTTTAACCCTTTTTTATCATACAGACGCTTTCTGATGCCTCTTCAGCATTCAACTTTTGAAAATGTTGTGGCAAAAGGAGAAAGTTTTCTCCTTTTGACTGATAAGTGGTTTTTTTTTATAGAGGTTTACCATATTTTAAAGCAGATGTGTTTCATGTTTAATGTCTTCTGCTGCAGATTTGTTGTATGTGGGAAAGGGTTTATAATTACGCTAAAGTTGGCTCCCTGGAACACTGACATTTGTTATTACTTTAATTAATATATAACTGAAATTTTTTTCACATTCAGATCAGATTCAGCAAAAACGGGCATCTAATTGAATCTCAGTATCGGCATCACATACAAAGCTACACTCTTAGTTTGCTTCGTCAGAAATCACACTTTGATTCATATTTCATACATAAAATTCTTAAGTTTATTAAATGTTTAAACCTTTCCTTGTTACAGACAATTCTTGAAAACCTTATCAGCATTAATCTAAAAACATTGTGAAAAAAGGTAACATTGCTTGTTACTAGTAATTTCTGCCTTTCATAAGTCAGAAATGGCTGGCCCTTTCAATGGGGCTGACATAATAATTCAATTCAATAATAAACAAACATTTTACTTTACTTCTGAGGAATATTGCACCAGGCAAGTTTTGAAAACAATGCGGCAAAGGGAGAAATAGCTCATTATGTGAAAGTTCATCTTTTCCAGAAATGCTTTATTCTCCATTCTAAAGGAGAACTTTATTAGTGACTTTGCATATTTTTTATTCAAAGTAGTCTACCATTGTATGTGGGAAAGGTGTTAATCAGTGAAACAAACTAACCAATGTAGACGTAGAGCGTGCAGAAATGCAGACATCCCTTCCATTAGTACCAGGATGATGATCGTCATAAACGCCCATGGAGTAAACACCATGAATATCGCTACAAAATGGATGCCAGCTATGTCAAGTTTAAATGCAGTGCTCATTACCATATTCCATAACACTTCCGATAACTCTGTAATATAAAACAAGAAAGACACCAAATGTTAGTTTTAACTTTTCTATTTGATATTGATTGCAAAACAAAGCTCTCGGCTTATATTAATCATGTTCCATGTCTGCTTCCTGGGGACTTAAGCAGTACTTGCGTTGTTTGCGTGGATAAATCAAAAAGGCAGAAACCGCTCATCATTGTATTCGAACCCCAGACCTTAACCCTTTCCCTCATACGACAATTCTGCAGCAGACGACTTTGAACATATTTGGTCAAAACATAGAAAATCTCTATAACTGAATGGATAACCTATGACTAAAAGTGGAAAACATTGTGGCAAAAGGAGAAATTGCACATTTTGTGCAATTTCTTCTTTTGTCACTATGTTTTCAAAAAGCCGTCTGCTGTAGAAGCGTCAGAAAACGTCTATATGAGGGAAAGGGTTAAGAACAAGAGGATGACACTCTCTATCACTGCACTACCGTTTTCCACCTGATGTTAACGATGAATAACCGTTTTCCACTTACAGATGTATTTTTATGCAACTGTAGCAGGCGACTTTTGTCACATTGTGACAAAAGAAGAAATTGCTCATAATATAAAAATTTCTCCTTTCGTCACATTGTTTCAAGTTTTCAGAATAATCATGTTTTCTATTTTAGGTTTTCCATGTTTTTGCCGAGATGTTTTCAAAATTGTCTGCAGCAGAGTTGTTTAAAGAGGGAATGGAGGGGGGGGTTAAGTGTTTCAAAGTTTATGTACAATGTAGTAGTTTTTGAGAAATTGGAGAAAATACCTTTTGAAAGCAAACATTTCTTAACCTTTCCCACATCGTAGACACATTCCGATGCATCTGCAGAAGACGCCTTTTGAAAACATAGTGGCAATAGGAGAAATTACATTCCCCATTTGCCACAATGTTTTCAACTCTATGTAATAAAACAAGAGGGCCATGAGGCCCTGGATCGCTCACCTGAGAATGGGCTTTTTAAGACTTAACTCTTTCAGCGCCAATGGCAATATCATCAAGACAATCTTTCTGACAAAATTTCAAGCTGCTCAAAGTCAAAAATGCAATCTCTATAGTGTTAACAAGATTTTTATACAATATGGCCTAGTGACCTAGTTTTGGACCTGACCAAACCCATATTTGATTTGGCCTAGATATCTTCAAGGCAATATTCCGACAAAGATTCAAAATGACCCATAACTGAACTTGGCCTAGATATCACCAAGACAAACTTTCTAACAAAGTTTCAACATGCTCAAGCCAAAAATTTGGGTTCCAGAGTGTTAACAAGATTTTCCTTAAATTTGACCTAGTGACCTAGTTTTTAACCGGACATGACCAGTTTCGAACTTGGCCTAGATATCACTTAGACAAACATTCTGACAAAGTTTCAACATGCTCAAGCCAAAAATGTGGCTTCCATGGTGTTAACAAAATTTTCCTTAAATTTGACCTAGTGACCTAGTTTTTGACCGGACATGACCCAGTTTGAAACTTGGCCTAGATATCACCAAGACAAACTTTCTGACAAAGTTTCAACATGCTCAAGCCAAAAATGTGGCTTCCAGAGTGTTAACAAGATTTTCTTTAAATTTGACCTAGTGACCTAGCTTTTGAACCCACATGACCCAGTTTCGAACTTGGCCTAGAGTTGATGGAAATACGTGTTCTGATAAACTTTCATAAAGATTGGATGCAAAATGTTGCCTCCCGATGTTTTCAACTATATTCAATGATAACAGTTTCTTTTAAGGAGATTTTGTTTGATATTTTTGCAAAAATGTTTTCAAAGTGGTCTGCTGCAGATTGTTGTATGTGGAAAAGGGTTAAATTCATATCGTTCTCTCAAAAAGTTTTTTTGTTGCTAATAGCAAAGATCAATTACAATTTCATTTTCCAAAATGGTAAACCCTTTCCCTCATAGACGCTTTCTGATGCCTCTGCAGCAGATAGCTGTTTGAAAACATAGTGACAAAAGAAGAAATTGCTCAAAACAAGCAATTTATCCTTTTAACACAATGTTTTCAACTTTTAGTCATAAGTTATCCATTCAATTATAGAGATTTTCTTTTTTTTGACAAAATATGTTCAGACGTCTGCTGCAGAATTTTTGTATGAGGGAAATGGTTAAACTGCCCTCTTATCTTACAAATTAACCCTTTCCCACATAAAACGAATCTGCAGCAGACACTTTTAACAAGAGGCCCAAGAGGGCCAGTATCGCTCCACGGCCATAAGGCAAAAATCAAATCTCCAAACAGCCCTGCCCCCTAGTGGCCATATTTTTTACCAACCACCATGGCTTAAAGGAATCTTGTAGAGTGTCACCCAAGGAATGTTTCTGCAAAATTATTTGAAAATCGGCCTGACACTTTCGGAGGAGAAGATTTTTTAAGTTTTCACAATAGCCATATAAGGCAAAATAGCCCCACCCCATGGCGGCCATATTTTTGAACCAATCAACATGGCTTGAAGGAATCAGATAGAGGGTCACCCAAAGAACATTTCTACAAAATTATTTGAAAATCTGCTCAACACTTTCGGAGAAGAAGATTTTTTAAATTTTCACTATGGTCATATAGAGCAAAATAGCCCCGCCCTCTGGCGGCCATATTTTTCGACCAATCAACATGGCTTGAAGGAATCTGATAGAGGGTCACCCAATGAACATTTCTACAAAATTATTTGAAAATCGGCTGAACACTTTCGGAGAAGAAGATTTTTTAAGTTTTCACTATGGTCATATAAGGCAAAATAGCCCCGCCCTCTGGCGACCATGTTTTTCGACCAATCAACATTTCTTGAAGAAATCTAATTAAGGGTCACCCAAGGAACATTTCTACAAAATTATTTGAAAATCGGCCTGACACTTTCAGAGAAGAGGATTTTTTAAGTTTTCACTATTTTTTTCTTTTGGTTGCCATGGAAACCAGAATTATGGATGGATCAAAAAAATTTGAAGGAATTTAAGAGAGGACATTGAGAGGATGCTTCCTATGAAGTTTCAACCAAATTGGCCAAGTGGTTAGTGAAAAGAAGTCGTTTAAAGGAAAAAGTTTACGCACACACGCACGCACGACGGACAATTCGCCATGACATAAGCTCGACTGGCTTTCAGCCAGTGAAGCTAAAAATGAAGACTGTATCGTGTTAACAGAAATTGTTTACGGACGGACGCAGGCAGGCAGGCAGGCACGCACGCACGCACGCACGCACGCACGCACGCACGCACGCACGCACGCACGCACGCACGCACGCACGCACGCACGCACGCACGCACGCACGCACGCACGCACGCACGCACGACGGACAAATCGCCACGACATAAGCCCTTCTGGCCTTTGGCCAGTAGAGCTAAAAAGTTGGAAAATATTGTGACAAAAGGTGAAATTTCTTCTTTTGAGCAATTTCTTCTTTTGTCACAATGTTTTCAACAGTCGTCTGCTGAAGAGGCATCAGAAAGCATCTTTATGCAGGAAAGGGTTAATAAATAATAGTGATGACTTCCCTCCTTGCCGCTCAGGGTTTCTCAGTTAGCATTATTATTTTATGCTGGTCTCTGGATACTGGAAGTACTGGTCATTTACTCAGGACAAGCAGTGATACAGTCAAACCTTTGCTAAGGACCACCTTGGAATAGCAATACCCTGTCTGTAGCCACCGTACTTTTAGTCACTTATTTTCTGTATAAATGACCCTTTAATTAATGACCACCTGTAAACAAAGACCAGATTGTTCACTTCCCATAGGTGGTCTTTAAACACAGGTTTAACTGTATATGACTTAAATACTGTTGAAAGCATTCAAAACAACATTTCATTTTAGTAGACTAATATGGTAATAGGGGGAAATATACACATTATATGTTATACTTACGGGCATGGGCCAAGCTGAGAGCCCAGAGTCGCAGATAGGAGGCTGTGTGAGATACACATCCTAAACAATACTCTATTGTGTGGATGCCTTGGCCTATCAATGTTTCAGACAGGTCAAAGGGCTGTAAAAATAGACACAAACATTACAGACTCATCATTTTGAAATCTTAACTAAAATACAGATTTGAATATTTATCCTGGTAAAGATCACATTTGATTTATTGTTATAAGAGGGAAAGTACATGTAGCAAATTGCGCAAAATTTGAAATTTCCCTGTTTTTATACATACTTTCTTCTCTGTATTGAGATTTTTTTAAACATTCTATGACTACTTGGAGCACACCTAAGAGCCATATCAGATTGTGCCGATGCATTGGCTAATCCGGTTCAAACACTGCCTGGAAATTCCTTATGACTTATTTTTCCCGGAGCATCATTTGACTTTCATTTCTAGAGATTTCAATATTTTTGCCTTGATGTATTCAGTCATCTGATGCAGATTTGTAGCACGTACATGTAGAAAGTGATTAAACATATCATATTTGATAAAGTGATCAACTTGCAGTCTGAGGTAGACGGCTTTTTGAAAACATAGTGACAAAACGTACAATTTCTCCTTTTGCCACAATGCTTTCCACTTTTTGTCATAGGTTATCCATTCAATTATGGAGATTTTCTATGTTTTGACAAAATACGTTCAAAGTCGTCTGCTGCAGAATTGTCGTATGAGGAAAAGAATGAATGAATGTATATTGTTTTATGGCGCATCGACAGCTAAGGTCATTTAGCGCGCAATTAAATTTAATTATTCATGATCCCTGGGTAAACAAACCAGTACTATAGGCTAGAAAATGTGCCTTGCCCAAGGGCACTCCACCATGACCGTAGTGCCGCGACTGGGGATCGAACCCGGGACACCCGGTTTCGAAATCCCCGACGCTAACCACTCGACCACAGCGGATTCCGTATGAGGGAAAGGGTTAAATCTAACAAATGTCGGATAAACTCTTTTTGATATTATATATTTAGACACTCTAAAAACCTAAGAAAAACTTGATCCTTTTAAACTTGCAGACGCATTGAAAATATTCTGACAAAAGGAAAAATTACTCATGACAATTCAATAAAAAAAAATTGTTTAACCCTTTCCCACATATAGAAGCTTTCCGACCCTCTGTATCAGACACCTTTTTAAAACATTGTAGCAAAAGGAGAAATTGCTCATGATGAGCAATTTCTTTTTTCGTACAATGTTTTCAGCTTTATCTTATATCTCATTTATGGAGATTTAACAGGATTTTGACAATATGTTAATGAAGTGGTCTGCTGGAGATGTGTAGTATGTGGGAAAGGGTTACAAAGATATTTTTTTCAAAGCCGTCATCTGTAGATTTCTTGTATGTTTTAGCAATGGGTTAGAGATCTCAGACATATTCAGTGTGCAAATGGATATGTTTCAAAATGAAAATGATGCCCACAGAAACAAATTCATAGATCTATATATTTATGAAATTTTCAAATTTCAAGATAATCCAAAGTAGACCTCGCCTTGTATATTGTTGAAAAACCATTGCATTTCATTGTAATATCTGCATGCATTGCAAAGAAAATTAGCAGAAATAATTGTTGTGATTATTCTGCTTAGAATAATCTAACCCTATCTTGTTTTGGTTCAATTATCTACCAAATATATTATGTCCACATGCATTACATTTTCTTTTGTGAAAACTAGGAAATCTACAAACAAGAGGCCCAAGAGGGCCAGTATCGCTACAAGGCCATAAGGCAAAAATCAAATCTCCAAACAGCCATGCCCCCTGGTGACCATGTTTTTTACCAACCACCATGGCTTAAAGGAATCTTGTAGAGTGTCACCCAAGGAATGTTTCTGCAAAATTATTTGAAAATGAACCTGACACTTTCAGGAGAGGATATTTTAAATTTTCACTATAGCCATAGAAGGCAAAATAGCCCCACCGCCTGGCAGCCATATTTTTCAACCAATCAACATGGCTTGAAGGAATCTGATACAGGGTCATTCAGCCTAGGAACATTTCTACAAAATTATTTAAATATCAGCCAGACACTTCCGGAGGAGAAGATTTTTTAAGTTTTCTCTTTAGCCATATACAGCAAAATAGCCCCGCCCTTTGGTGGCCATGTTTTTTTACCAATCAACATGGCTTGAAGGAATATGATAGAGGGCCACCCACTATAGCTATATAAGGCAAAATAGTCCTGCCCCCTGGCGGCCATATGTTTTTCAACTAATCAACATTTCTTGAAGGAATCTAATAAAGGGTCACCCAAGGAACATTTCGACAAAATTATTTGAAGATCGTCCTGACACTTTCGGAGGAGAAGATTTTTTAAGTTTTCTCTTTATCCAAAATTAGCCCCGCCCCCTGGCGGCCATATATTTCGACCAATCTACATGGCTTGAAGAAATATGATAGAGGGTCACCCAATGAACATTGCTACAAAATTATTTGAAAATCGGCTGAACACTTTCGGAGAAGAAGATTTTTTAAGTTTTCACTATAGCTATATAAGGCAAAATAGCCCTGCCCCCTGGCGGCCATGTTTTTCAACCAATCAACATTTCTTAAAAGATTATAATAAAGGGTCACCCAAGGAACATTTCTACAAAATTATTTGAAAATCGGCCTGACACTTTCGGAGAAGAAGATTTTTTAAGTTTTCACTATTTTTTTCTTTTGGTTGCAATGGAAACCTGAATTATGGATGGATAAAAAAAAATTGAAGGAATTTAAGAGAGGACATTGAGAGGATGCTTCCTATGAAGTTTCAACCAAATTGGCCAAGTGATTAGGGAGAAGAAGTTGTTTAAAGGAAAAAGTTAACGCACGCATGCACGCACACACACCTGCACGCACGCATGACGGACAATTCGCCATGACATAAGCTCGACTGGCTTTCAGCCAGTGGAGCTAAAAACAAGAGGGCCAAGTCACCTGGGTGATAGTAAATTAGTAGAAAATATTTAAATGCAAATATCTGGGTAAAGCAGTGTACACTGTTAAAGAAATAGCCATTTTAAAGGTCATTTGTATCTTGAAATCTAACAACAACTTTAATAAGAATGGAATTATAAAGTGTTGTCATTTAGCCACTTTCCTGATGCCGCCATGCTGCCCTCGTTTTTAACAAAATCAATATGGCTTGAACAATTTGGAGAAGGGTCACTCAAGGAACATTTCTACCAAACTATCTTGCAATCAGACAAGCAGATTATGGAGGAAAAGGATTTTTAATTTTTTTTCTCACATTCTGATTCCGCAGCAACCAATGCTCTTACACAGAATGTAAGTCTTTGAACAATTTTGAAAGAGGACCAACAAAGGAACATTCCTGTGATGTCAAGTTGAAATTGGTCCAGTGGAATGGTAGGAGTTGTCATTTGTAGCTAAAAGTTCAATTTACCCCTTTTCTGATGACGCCTGGTTACTATGATTTTGTAATCAATACCGCTTGAACAAATTAAGTAGAGGATCACTTAAGTAAGATTCCTGCTCAACTTTGTTCAAATCAGAAAAGCACTTTCATAAAAATGGATTTTTTTCAAATTTTGCAATTTTGCCCCTTTTCTGATGCCATGTTTTTCGACCAATCAGTATGACTTAAACAACTTTTGTAGAGGGTCACCCAAGGAACATTTCTACCAAATCATATTGGAATCTGACTAGACGACTCGGAGGAGAAGGTTTTTAGATTCTTGACATTTTGCCCCCTTTCTGATGCCGCAGCAACCAAAGTTCTCAATGGAATTTAAATATTTGAACAATTTTGAAAGAGGACCACCAAAGGAACATAACTGTGATGTATAGTGGAAATTGTTCCTGCGGTTTAGGAGGAGATAATGTTTAAAGCTTAAAATTAACGACGGATGACACAGATGACGGACAGAGTGATCAGAATAGATCACCTTGAGCCTTCGGCTCCGGTGATATAAAGATAAAGTCCAAGGTCTATAACTCTGTATAAGAGTGACCTTGACACCCATATAAGATTGACAGCAGAGTAAAGCAGATGCTTGTCTTCACATTATATATTTAACCCTTTCCCACATACAACAAATCTGCAGCAGACAACTTTGAAAATACCTAGACAAAAGCACAGAAAATCTCTATAAATGAAGGTTTAATTTCTGAGAAAAATTAAAAACATTGTGGCAAATGGAGAAATTGCAGGTTTTGTCACAAGGTTGTCAAAAGTTGTCTGATGCAGAGGCGTCTAAAAGCATCTATATGTGGGAAAGGGTTAAGCCATTTGCTACAGTACAGTCACTACTCTGTATTAAGCAGGGTTAAGAATACAATTAACCCTTTTCCAAATATATGAAGATTTTAATGCACCTGCAGCAGACGACTTTTATAATAATTGTGGTAAAAGCGGAAATAATATGCAATATTACTTGTGCCAAAATGTTTTCAACTCTATTCAATAATTAAACTTTTCATTATAGAGATTTTGCCTAGATATGATTGTATGTGAGAACAAAATAAAAAGAAACCAACACCAACATACATAAATAAAACAGCATTAAAGGTTTAAAAAACATGAGGCCCAAGAGGGCCAGTATCGCTCCACGGCCATAAGGCAAAAATCAAATCTCCAAACAGCCCTGCCCCCCTGGTGGCCATGTTTTTTACCACAATGGCTTAAAGGAATCTTATAGAGTGTCACCCAAGGAATGTTTCTGCAAAATTATTTGAAAATCGGCCCAAAACTTTCGGAAGAGAGAATATTTTAAGTTTTCACTATAGTTATATAAGGCAACATAGCGCCACCCTCTGGCGGCCATATTTTCAACCAATCTACATGGCTTGAAGGAATCTGATAGAGGGTCAGCCTAGGAACATTTCTACAAAATTATTTGAAAATCTGCTCAAGACTTTCGGAGAAGAAGATTTTTTAAGTTTTCTCTTAAGCCATATAAGGCAAAATAGCCCCGCCCAATGGCAGCCATGTTTTTCGACCAATCAACATGGCTTGAAAGAATCTGATAGAGGGTCACCCAATAAACATTTCTACAAAATTATTTGAAAATCGGCTGAACACTTTCGAAGAAGAAGAATTTTGAAGTTTTCACTTTAGCTATATAAGGCAAAATAGCCCCGCCCCCTGGCGGCCATGTTTTTCCACCAATCAACATTTCTTGAAGAAATCTAATAAAGGGTCACCCAAGGAACATTTCTACAAAATTATTTGAAAATCGGCCTAACACTTTCAGATTTTTTAAGTTTTCACTATTGTTTTCTTTTGGTTGTCATGGAAACCAGAATTTTGGATGGATAAAAAAAATATTGAAGGAATTTAAGAGAGGACATTGAGAGGATGCTTCCTATGAAGTTTCAACCAAATTGGCTAAGTGGTTAGGGAGAAGAAGTCGTTTAAAGGAAAAAGTTAACGCATGCACGACGGACAATTCGCCATGACATAAGCTCGACTGGCTGAAGCCAGTGGAGCTAAAAATCAAAAAATTCCTTCCAATCAAAAGAGATAAAACATTGATGAAACAAGAAAGTCTGAGGAACATGCATGCCCTGCCCTAGCAACAATTGTTCGGTTATCCATATACCTTTTACCACAAACAGATGCCTTCTGTTATGCAATTACAGCTTTTGCAAAAATATCTACCATATATTCCATCATTACTTTCATTTATAGAGATTTTAGTTTTTTAGTATAAATGTCTACAGTCATCTGCTGCATTTTTTCCCCCCAAGTAGCAAGAATCTGCAACAGAAGACTTAGAAAACATCTGGGCAAAAATATTTAAAATTCTAAATATGTTTATTGAAAATGATACAGTTAACTATTGAATAAGAGTTATATGAGCAATATCTCTTTTGTGCCACATTGCTTTCACATGAATGAAACAGGAAACAAATTGCTTTCACATGAATGAAACAACAAACACATGTGTCTCATGGCAAAGAGGACAGTAAGTGAAAGCGAAGGACGAACAGATGACAGAGAAACAATCCCTAAGAGTTTCTATGGTACAAATTTGAAAAATACATTTACATTAGAATGCTACTGCAAGTTGGAAAGGGTTAATATTCTGCCTAATTGAAATATGAATCAAGCAACAAAACACAGGACAGAGCTTCTACATTTAACCCTTTCCCACATACAGATGCTTTCCGACGCCTCTGCAGTAGATGACTTTTGAAAACATTGTGACAAAAGAAGATATTGCTCAAAATAAGCAATTTCTCCTTTTGTCACAATATTTTAAACTTTATTCAAAGATTATACTTTCATTTATAGAGCTATTTCATATTTTAGTTAAGATGTTTTCAAAGTTGTCTACAGCATATCTGCTGTATGTGGGAAAGGGTTAAAACATCTCAAGAAAGGAGCATATAATATTGAATACAAAATCATCATTTAAAGGAAGATTATATAACATTTGGGAAAAAGGAATTGCTGATTTTCAAATGTAATTACGCCGAAATATGTCCTTTAAATTCGAAAAGGCTAAACTAATATTTCTAAGGAGAAAACAAAATAATCTTGTCAAAAAATTAGAAAAAGAAAAGGAGTGGTCCTCTTTTCTTTGATCTACATGCTACATGTGGCAAAAAACGACATCAATCGTACAACATCTTCATGTACCTCGTTAATAACGGGGCCTGAGCCTCGATCTAATTCCCCGTCACCATGGTGAAGACCTTCAGCATCAGAGTTGACAAGGTCGCCACTATTTACCGATAGCTGTCAATCGAGAGATCAAATTTAAAGCCGAAATTTTAATATATATTCTTGGTTATTATAGGATTCAGAGCTCTAGATAAGAAGAGTATTTCACTTCCTAAAATCCTTATATGCCCGTAAAACCCTATGGTGTGGGTACTCAAAAGAATCGTCTCACTGAGACGATTCTTTTGAGCACCCACAACATAGGGTTTAGTTGAGTCATAAGAGAGAGATATTGTTGGGAAAAACCCAGTTAACTCCTCCTTATCTAGTTCTCTGTTCTTTGTGTGCAAATGCTAACTTAAGAAATTTAATTCAATGGTTGTTTTTTTTATATACGGAATGTCTTTATTTTTTTTTGTATGAGTATCTAACCATTGCTTTCATTTGTTTTGCTTAGATTATAGATTGTTTATCCTTTTTTTCACAAGAGATAAAAGATTTGTTGGCGCTAAAATTCTTTAGTCTTGAAGAAAAAGTTTTGTAGATGCTTTTTAAGTCAGAAAACAAGCTGAAATGATCTGTATTCAATTTAAGCCTTTTTCACAAAAACCAAATACATTTATTAATTTCCTTTAAAATACATCTACCATTATCACTAGCTTGAATTATCTGTCTATAAGCGGTGACATTTATACATTAAACTTGAAACCATCACAAAATTAAATTCAATGTGAAAGCATTTGCACAGAAAGATGAGCTAATCCTGATTATGCAAGGTGTTTCTCCCATTTTGTAACTATGCTGAAAAACAACAGCAATTTCTAAATTTCATTATATTTTGAGTTTTATATGAAATGTATTTCTCAAACAATAACCTGTAAAGTAATACAGAAGAAGCACTATAACTGTAAAAATGTCTGCCTTTTTAGAGCAAATGTCTGCCTTTTTAGAGCATTTAACCATTTGCCTGATACAGTCTTTCGAGAGTCCCCGTCTTTCAATGCCTCTGCAGAAGAGTGTGGATAATGCAGAAATTGCTCCTTTTCTCAAAATGATTTCAACTCTATGTCAAAGTGATACCAGCAATTGTATACATATGTTTCCTCAGAAATAGCTTTCTTTAAAAGAAGATGACTTTCAAAAGACTGTACAAGGTTAACAGTGTAACATATTTGTAAATACGATGCTTTACTATAAATGAACAGATATGTTAGTAAATGTTGTAAACCCTTTCCTACATACAACAAATCTGCAGAAAACAACTTTGAAAAACATATGGAAAATCCCTATAGGGAAAAGTACAAATATTGTATTGAGTTAAAAAACATTGTGATAAAAGGGGAGATTGGTCATTATGAGCAATTTCTTCTTTTGCCACATTGTTTTCAAAAAGCATCAGAATGCATCTGAATATGGGAAAGGTAAAGAACCTGTTAAATGCAGACATAGTTTCAGCTATAATGTAATGGTCTACTGCATACCCTTTGATAATTTGTTTATATTTCAAAACATTTTTCGCCTAGAATTTTAGTTCTATTTCCTTCCAAATAAGAAATTTAATCAGCACATATTACTTCAAATGGGAGAAATATGAACACATTTATAGATTTTCATTCCTTTTAATGGATATTTAATTTTCTGTTGAGTATCACAAAACCTTTGATAAAAAAATCTCTCAGTATTGAACCCTGACAGAAAATGATTGGAAAAAAGCTTTCACTTTTCAAGCACAAAGCGAAATATTGTGCTTTGCAATAAATTTTTGAACGAAAACATTGTCTCAAATAATGATATAACTTTTTTTTAACCGTATGAACATTATAATGAGACTAAATAATAATAAAAAAAAGTTAATTAAACCCTTACATTAAAGGAGTGAAATTGAAATTACATCAACATTTTCATACTTGAAAAGATCCATATTTCCAGGAATACAAATCTACAACGTGAATAAAAAGCAAACATGAAGAAGCCATAAACACAATTTCATTTTCTTTCGATATCAAAATATCACCTTTTCATCGACTGGTTCATCGTCTTGGGAATTGTCGAAGTCAACATGATGCACTACTTCGGGAAGTTCCGTGCTACTATTACCGTTTAATAAAGCGTACTGAGTCTCCGTCTGTTATAGATTTTAAGAACAACATTTAACCCTTTCCCTCATATAGACGCTTTCTGACGCCTCTGAAGCAGACGGCCTTTTGAAAACATAGCGACAAAAGAAGAAATTGCTCAAATTGAGCAATTTCTCCTTTTGACACAATGTTTTCCACTTTGAGTCATAGGTTATCCATTCAATTATAGACATTTTCTATTTTTTTACCAAATATGTTCAAAGTCGTCTGCTGCAGAATTGTCGTATGAGGGAAAGGGTTAACGTTTTCCAACAAGCAGACGCACTTTGATGCATCTGCTTTGTGCAATTTTTGCCACCAATGTTTTCAACTGTATTCAATCATTATTACACTACCATAAAAAAGATTTGTGATATTTTTTATCTAGATGTTTTCAAAGTCATCTGATACAGTGTTGTTGTATGATGGAAAGGGTAACCACTTTCCCTAAGTGAAACACTATGAGTGAGCCTTCTGCAAATAAGTAAACAATATGGTAACAAAACGCTGTAATTACTTAAATAGAGCAACCAGCCACAGTTTTGCATTGCATCTCAAAAATCGTATTTTCAATTGTACAGCTTTTCTAGTTCTTCTCAAATGATGTTTTCAATCTAGTTCTCTGTTGATAGTATGTTAGGTATGGAGTTTATTCAAAAGCACTAACCCTTTCCCACATACAGATGCTTTCTGATGCTTATGTCGCAGACGACTTTTGAAAACATTGTGGCTAAGGGAGAAATTGCTCATAATGAGCAATTTCTCCTTTTGCCACAATGCTTTCAACTATATTTAATAGTTGTTCTTTCATTTTTGATGATTTTCGATATTTTTGACTAAATGTTTTCTAAAGTCATCTGCTGCAGATTTGTTGAATGTGAGGAAGGGTTAACCTTAACTCTTTCCCTCATACGACATTCTGCAGCAGACGACTTGGAACGTATTTTGTCAAAACAAAGAAAATCTCCATAATTGAATGGATAACCTATGACAAAAAGTGGAAAACATTGTGGCAAAAGGAATCTTTTGTCACTATGTTTTCAAAAAGCGGTCTGCTGCAGAGGCGTCAGAAAGCGTCTATATGAGGGAAAGGTTTAAAGTAAAATCTGCATTTTGTAACATGGAAAGAGATTCAAATGGTAATATGCTTGGGATAGCATTGAGAATAGTTCTTATTGACTTCAAAATAAACACTCAATGGTTATTTACGAAGTTACTGACCTGATGTAACTGAAATACTGTTGAAAGTCACACAAATAAAACAATCAAACAAACAACTTTTAACCCTTTCCCTCATATAGATGCACTACTTCGGGAAGTTCCGTGCTACTATTCCCATTTAATAAAGCATACTGAGTCTCCATCTGTTATAGATTTTAAGAACAACATTTAACCCTTTCCCTCATATAGACGCTTTTGGACGCCTCTGCAGCAGAGGGCTTTTTGAAAACATAGTGACAAAAGAAGACATTGCTCAAAACAAGCAATTTCTCCTTTTGACACAATGATTTCCACTTTAATCATAGGTTTATCCATTCAATTAGAGATTTTCTATTTTTTGACAAAATATGTTCAAAGTCGTCTGCTGCAAAATTTTCGTATAAGGGGAAAGGGTTAACACATTCACTCAAACAGATAACTCTTGAAGCATATGCAGTATCGACCTTCGAAACAATTGATGGAAAAGAGGAAATTACTCAAAAAGCTGATTTTTTTCAAATAATCCGAGACAATTCTTTTGAGCACCCACACCCTTAGGTGGTGTTCCATAATAAACAAAAGATATAATTGGAGAAAAGACAAGTTTACTCTCCCTTTACTAGGCCTTAGACTTACAATTATTATAAATAGTCACAATAAAAACTATTGAAACAAACAAGAGGTAAATCTTGAGGTTCCTACCTGTCCATGTTTGCTCCGTTTCCACAGGAGGTATGGTTTAATCAGCAACATACAGGGTACACAGACTAATGCGACTGATACTAGAAATATCTGGAATTCTTTCTGTAATATAATTTAAACATAATACAAAGGAATCTGCCACATTGGCAATATAATTTTAATACAGAATTGAAGGTAAATGGAGAAATTGGTCACCACAAAAATAGCCTATTACAGTCATTTTAACTTACATCTGTATATCTAAAATGTTAAACTATAAGGTAGGAACAAAGAAAAAAGAGTGCCGCAGAGCATTACTAAATAATTATTAAAGTCAAAGTTATGTTACTTGGTATAGACATGCGTATTGTTCCTAGGAACATGTGAACCAAGCTTCATTTGAAAATGTTGAAAGGTTTTTGAGTTATGAGGTAAGGTTAAAGTTTTGTGAAGACACTGACGATGCAGACAATGACGACAACGCTAAGAGTATCACAATGGCCAGACTTATTTCGAAAAACAGATAAACTAAAAAATGACTTCAATGACTCAGTGCATGAGATAAGGAACAATTAAGTTAGCATTTCTGAACAGTGTAAACCACTTTTGCAAAGTATCAAGAAGTCATCCCATTTCTAATTGATTCACTGTTACAGCAAATGGCAGCTATGTTTTTGACCAATCAATTTCCTTTTAGCTTATTTCATTATTTGCTAAAGGATCACATACATAAAGATTAGTAATGTGAAATGTTAACAGCAATTTACAGAAAAGGAAGAATGATTGAATGGAGGTTTATTTGGTTATACAATTGCTTAAGTAGTATAAGATGAAATCTTATTTCAAGAAACTGTTAAAACTGTTCAAACGATGAGGACACAGGGTCATCAGATTGAACACATGGTGAGCTAAAAATGTTGTAAGAAGGACATACCTGACCATCATAAAATGCTTTGTTGGATATAGGTGCTTTTTCCGGATAATTCATTAAAAACATGTTGATAAGTCCTGAAAGAACATGAAAAAATATGTCAGTATTGAAATCTGATAACTAGTGAATTGAGCATTGTATTTTATCCTACAATTTTTGACAGGTATATTTTATCCTACAATTTTTGAGAGATTTTCTTCTTTGGCCACAATGTTTTCAACTTTATTTATCTATTAAGCTATTTTTTATGGAGATTTTTCAGGTTTTTGTAACCATGTTTTCAAAATCGTCTGCTGCAGATGTGTTGTATGTGGGAAAGGGTTAAAAGAAAATTGCTCAAGATAAGCAATGTCTCCTTTAGTCATAATGTTAGTTATTCATTAGTTTACAGCATGTTTGTCGATATGATTTAAAAGTTGTCAGCTGTAGATTTGTTATCATGTTATGGAAAGGGGTAAAATACAACACTAGGAGACTGGAGGATATTATTGACTTGCCGTATTTTCGCTCAGATCTTTTCAAAGTAGTATGCTGCAGTGATGAATATCCTGCATACAACAATTCTGCAGCAGATGACTTTGAAAAAAAATAGCCAACAAATATTTAAATTCTCTATAAGGAGAGAAAAATCATTGGATAGAGTGGAAAACATTGTGGCAAAAGGAGAAAATGCACATCATGAGCAATTTCTTCTTTTACAACCAATTTTTTCAAGACTTTTCTGCTGCATCTGCATCTACAAATGGAAAATCGTTTTTTTAACTGTGAAAGCTTCTGGTGACTAATATAGTCTTACCTATAAGAAGGTTTGGGGCCCTGTAGGCATCTTTTTCAGTAAACTTGAACCATTTTACAAATACAAGGATAATCAGATATCCAAATATACAGCACATGAAAATAAGCTGAGGTATAAACTCACAGAAAATGTTCAGTGGTTTTTTAAAGTATCTGAAATGAGACAAAGAAACAATTATACAAATACAAGGAGAATCATTATTTTATTGTTTGGTATCACGTAAGTTACCAGTACTACTGATCCATTTATCCTGACACCAGCCAGTCAATAGTAATGCTAACCTCACAACCCTGAGCGCCAAAGAGGGCAGCCATTACTACCATTTTTAAGTCTTTGGTATGACCTGGCTTGGGATTGTACCTGCGATCTAGGCGGACGCTCTACCAATTCACCATTGAGGCGGTACAAGGATAATAAAAGCTAACACTAAATGTGTTTAATACGACCACAGGTGACTTTGTCAAAGGACATGGGTCATGTATACTATTCATGTTCTAGTCATGGATATAAGTAAGCATAACAATCAAGGAGCCATCAGACTGGAACGCCAATGGTATTTCACCATGACTGCAGCCAATTCTTGTTGGAGGATATTACTGTTATTTTTAAGCCTGTCTCTTATACAGACACATCTGAAGCAGAGGACTTTTGAAATTGTTGTGGCAAAGGATAACATTGCTTATAAAGAGCAATGCCTCCTTTTGCCACAATGCTCTCAATTATATTTAAAAATTAAACTCTTGTTTCTAGAGATTTGCTTTTGTTTGACTTTCATGTCATCTGTTGCCTAAGGAAAGGGTTAACGGATCTTACCTGTGATTAATTAGACTGAGTGACAGTCCAAATAAAGGGTTAACGGATCTTACCTGTGATTAATTAGACTGAGTGACAGTCCAAATAAAGGGTTAACGGATCTTACCTGTGATTAATTAGACTGAGTGACAGTCCAAATAACATATGGGTGACTCCAAAGATCACAGAAATCTTCATCTTTAAAGAATTAGTAATTGTAATCTTATTTTGGGACACCTGCCACACCTGAAAGGAAAGAGAGAATTTTTATTTCAAACTGAGTAATCCTTTATCGAACACATCTGCAGCCCCACAAAAAATTAAGAAGCCTAGCATGGACGGCTATATCATTTTCTGCTCACAAATAGTTAATTTGGCCTAGCGAGCTTAAATAAATACAAAATAACGATCAACAGTTCATATGTTTTGCATATTTCAAAAAAGTATGACAAACAAACAAACACAAGCAAGACAAAGCAATATTTTTCTTTTAAGTTGAAGGGCATAATTAACTTACCGGATCTAGACCAAAAGGGTAGGGGCCTCCGACAAATGAGGATTCATTTGGGTTGACCTTGTAGTTTTTTAAATCCATCCCATAGTAACTGTACAATCTAGAAATAAATAATTCACATTCAATAAATATCAACTAACATTCTAGAGTGTTATTTTAAAGGTGCTGAACTCCAGGAAATAGATATTATAGTCAAAGTTTTAAAAATATTAGAATCATAATTCTGGGATAAAATTAGAGAAATAATTTCACTTTCCAGTACAAAAAACATCTAAATATTGATCCTTTATGCTTCATCTTTATTGGGTAGACATACCCAGTAAGCCAAGTTTTGTACATTTTCATGACTTTCAATTAACATTTTTTCGACATTATGGCCAAAATAGTTTTGATCTATTTATTTCTAACCTTTTTGTCCCTATTAGCAATCTTTGCAGCAGTTTTAACATTTCAAAATTTTGATCTCCATCTGGAGTTCAGCAGTGGACAAGTAGACGCATTTGACGCCTCTGCAGCAGACAGCTTTTTTGAAAACATAGTGACAAAAAAAGAAATTGCTCAAAACGAGCAATTTCACTTTTTGCAACAATGTTTTCAAATCAATTAAATATCTTAACTCTCATATATGGAGATTTTTCATATTTTTGTCGAGACTTTTTCAATGCAGCAGCAGTTTGTTGTATGTGGGAAAGGGTAATATTTGAGCTGTAGGTATATTAAGTAAACAAGCACAGCCTTCTCCTTGTTTTAGTTTTTATCTTTCAAGACAGCTTGAACAATTTCTTAAAATACTCAAATGAACTGTCCGGTGATGTCAAATTAATGAGTATTTTAAAAGTAGTGGCTTTGACAACTCTCTTGCGCTATGCAAAACAACTCTAAACCGAAAGGAACTCTTTGAGCATTTCTTAACCCTTTCCCACATTGAAATGAAATTTGACGCCTCTGTAGAAGACAACTTTTGAAAACATTGTGCAAAAAGAAGAAACTGCTCGTAAAGAGGCACTACTCTTTTCGACAATTATACTTTCTTTTACAATGACTTTCCATATTTTTGACAAAAATCAATTCAAATTCATCTGCTGCAGATTTGTTGTATTTTATTAAGGGTTAAAAAGGACTATCCATGGAAAATTCTTTTTTTAAATAGACCCAGTGGTCATTTTAAGAACATTTTGCACAACAAACCACCCTCCCCAGACACAGGGACCCATCACAATAACTAATCTTGATCTCACCTCAAGCTCAGGCGAGCTAATAATCTTTTTGAAGTACTTACTTTGGGTCTGGGGCCCATGAGGAGCCAAATATATTTAAAGACTTTGAGAAGATATCATTGTAGATGAGACCAGTGTAGATGGAGAATACTCCCATCAGCATCATGATGTAACGACCAGCAAAAAACATCCCAAATATCTGTAAATAAAATAGCTTGCTTTATCAAACATGTCTTACAAGTTTCCAAATATTACAACTTGAAGCAAACGATTTAAGAAACATCGAGAAAAAAGTATAATAAATCTCTAAAAAAAATGAAAGAATAATTGTTTAAATAGAGTTGAAAATATTGGGGCAAAAGGAGAAATATCTATTCATGAGAAATATTACTTTTTGCCACAATATATTTCAAAAGCCATCTACCGCAGATGTGTCAAAATGTGTGTGCATGAAGGAAAGGGATTCCAGATTATAGCCAACAACTGAGGCCTCTGAAGCAGATTAAATTAGGAAAATATTATAGAGAAGTTTATCAAGCATGAACATCATATCTTCCTTTTCTTAAATAATTTCAAATTTATGTCAAATCATACTTTTCATCATAATTTTTTAAATCATACATATATAAATCTATTAGACAGGTATAGTTATTATAATTATATATTGTTGAAAACATTGTATCAAAAGAAAAAAATTATAAACATTTTTTTTTTAATCTTTTTGATTATTCTTTACCAATCATTTTCATTTCAGCTATATTTGTAGGGGGTCAACTAAGGATCATTTACCTGAAATATTTCGAAGTCAGCCTTCTTCTTTCAGAGAAGATTTTTAATCATTCTACTATATTGTACATTGTACTACACAGTCCAAAACAGTCATGTTTTTGCCAACCAATCTGCTCTCAAGCCATTTTGCAAGAGGATCAATAACTGTTCAAGTTTCAAGGTTGTAACTTTTATACTTTAGGGAAAAGAAATGAAACCAAGCTTGCAACGCTGATACAAACAACTCTTTTTTTTCTTTAAAATTGTTGAAACACGCTACGCAAACAGGGTGATCACAATAGCTCACTCTGAGCTCTTCTCGTTCAGGTAAGCTACAAATACTTTGTAAGAAACGTTACCTCGTTATCCCCTGTTTTGGCAGACAGCTGTTTCTCGCGTACAATGAGAAATAAAGCAAACAGCAACATGATCAATCCATGTCCAGCATCTCCAAACATGATAGCAAACAGGAACGGGAAGGAAATAATGGTGTATGGAGCTGAAACATAATAACAAATTATATGTACTAATTTCTGACAAGATCTTTATTTTAACCCCTTCCCTCATACGACAATTCTGCAGCAGACGACTTTGAACGTATTTTGTAAAAACATAGAAAATCTCCATAATTGAATGGATAACCTATGACAAAAAGTGGAAAACATTGTGGAAAAAGGAGAAATTGCCCGTTTTGTGCAATTTCTTCTTTTGTCACAAATGTTTTCAAAAAGCTGACTGCTGCAGAGGCGTCAGAAAGCGTCTATATGAGGGAAAGGGTTAACTCCATTGGTGTTACCCATTGATTCAGGTCTATGTGAACACAGCTATTGTAAATCACCTTCTAAATTATGACATCTATTCTACATCAATTTATTCATTAACCCATCCCCACACATAGAAGCTTTCTAGAAACCTTTCAGCAGAAGACTTTAAAAAACATTGTGGCCAAACGAGAAGATGCTCCTAGTGAGATTGATTGGGGTTTAACACTGTTTTCAACAATTTTTCAGTCATATCACGGCGGCCAGTTAAACTTATCTTTGGTTTCATGGCTTTCTCACACCAGTACTCCACACAACAGACTTTCCAAGCAACTGGCTGCTTTTCCAAATAGACTGTAAGTCCATTGGTCGATACGAATGATGCTTGTCAATGTGACTTTTGTCAAATGTCGGAAAGACAATTGGCCGAGCTAGGGTTCAAACTCACAACCCTTGGATTGACAACCTGCGTCGCTACCGACAGAGCTACCAGAGCTCAGCTGCTAAGATTGAAACAAAGCTTGGTGTAAATAAAAATTCTACATTCTGTCACATTCTTGACTAAAAATTATTCTGTAACAAGAGGGCCATGATGGCCCTGGATCGCTCACCTTAATTATACAATGTACTGCAATGCAAAACACATCAAGACAATTATTCTGAATGCAACCTCCACAGTGTTAACAATATTTTCCTTCATTTGGCCAAGTGATCTATATTTTTTTACCTGATATGACCCATATTCCAACATGGACTAGATATCATCAAGACAACATTCTGACAAAGTTTCAACTTGCTCAAAGTAAAAATGCGGCCTCCGGAGTTTGAACAATATTTTCCTTTATTGACCTAGTTTCTGATCCAATATGACCCATATTCGAACTTGACCTAGATATAATTCAGACAAACATTCTGACCAAATTTCAAGCTGCTGAAACACAAAATGCGGCATCCAAAGTGTTCACAAGATTTTCCTTCAATTTGATCTAGTGACCTAGTTTTTGACCCAGCATGACCCATATTCAAACTTGGCCTACATATCATCAAGAAAAACATTCTGATAAAGTTTTATCATGCTGAAATTAAAAATGCAGTATCCAGAGTGTTAACAAGATTACCCTTCAATTGGGCCTAGTGACCTAGTTTTTAACCCGGCATGACCCATATTCGAACTTGGTTTAGATATCATTCAGCTCAACATTCTGACAAAATTTCAAGCCGCTGAAGCAACCCATGCGGCTTCTACAGAGTTAACAAGATTTCCCCTCAATTTGGCCTAGTGACCTAGTTTCTGATCCAATATGACCCATATTTGAACTTGAACTAGATATCTTTAAGACAAACATTCTGACCAAATTTCAAGCTGCTGAAGCAAAAAATGCGGCATCAAAAGTGTTAACAAGATTTTCCTTCAATTTGACCTAGTGACCTAGTTTTTGACCCGGCATAACCCATATTCGAACTTGACCTAGATATTTTTAAGACAAACATTTTGACAAAATTTCAAACTGCTGAAGCAAAAATTGCAGCCTCTGGAGTGTTAACAAGATTTTCCTTCAATTTGACCTAGTGACCTACTTTTTGACCCGATGTGACCCATGTTCGAACTTGACCTACATATCATCAAGACAAACATTCTGATAAAGTTTCAACATGGTCAAGTTGAAAATGTGGCCTCTAGAGTGTTAACAAGATTTCCCTTCAATTCGACCTAGTTTTTGACCTCATATGGCCCAGTTTCGAACTTGTCCAAGATTTTATGGAGATGAACGTTCTGATAAACTTTCATGAAGATTGGATGCAAAATGTAGCCGGTAGAGTGTTAACAAGCTCAAATGTTGACGACGCACGACGGACGACGGACGGACGCCGGACAAAATGTGATCACAATAGCTCACCTTGCACTTCGTGCATAGGTGAGCTAAAAATAATCCTTTTTCACATGCACATGCAACTTTACAAATTTGCAGAAGAAAACTTGGATGAGGAATTTCTTTTTTTTACAATTACGTTATCTCCCTATTAAATGATTTTACTTTCGTTTATAGATACTTTCAATTGTTTTCTACATGTTTTCAGATTCAAATGTTGCCAATTTATGTATAGGGGAAATGTTTATAAATTCAGATGATCATACATGGGTTCACCTCCCTGTAGCTTGACACGCCATAGGCATCTACGATACTTTGGAATACAGACGTGAACTTGTTGACTCGATTGTAGGTTGGTGGTATCTGTCGAGTCGACATTCGATTTAAAATGGAGGGTACTGAACTTCCACTTCTCTCCTGTAAATTTCAATGGAAAACATTTTAACTTTTTGCACGCTTATTTTTGTCTGAAACACTTTTGTAAAAAAATATTGTAGACGCATTATGAAACATCTGCAACAGACGACTTTTGACAACATTGTGACAAAACAGGCAATTTCTCCTTTTGCCACCATGTTTTCAACTCGATTCAATAATTTTACTTCAATTAATAGGTTTATCATGTTTTTGCTCAGGTGTTTTCTTACTTGTCTGCTGCATATTTGATGTATGTGGAAAATAATTTAAACAGATTGGAGCTCAGATCAGGGTCCATGCTTTGTGGACCGTGATATGGGTCCAAACTGTTTGCATAGACTCTCAATGGTTAGCAAAATCTGCCCCTAGCGTGCATATTTCACCATTTCCCTCATATAGACGCTTTCTGACACCTCTGCGACCAATCAACATGGCTTGAAGGAATCTGGTGAGGTCATTGAGAGGATGCTTTCTGTGAAGTTTCATCCTAATTCACCCACTGGTTACTAAGAAGAAAAATGTGACGCGCGCCGGACAAAAGGCGATCACAATAACACACCTTGAGCACTTTGTGCTCATTACATTAGAGCTAAAAATGCCACATTGAGGCAGTCAAAAAAATAATATTGTTGAACGAGGAGAAATTACTCTTGACATTATAAGGAATGTGTAACTTTGGAAAATTGTCTGTTGATTCAATTAACCTTTCCCACATACTAAAAATCTGCAGCAGACAACTTTGAAAACATCAATTCATTGATCGATTGTTTTGTGTTTTACGCCGTTTTCAACAATTTTTCAGTTATATCACGCATTCTTTTGGTAAGTTACATGTTCCATTTGTCCTGACACCTACCAGTCGTAATGCTAACACTGCAGCCCTGAGCGGTAAGGAGGGCATCCGTTACTACATATTTTAAATGTTTTGATATGACCTAGCAGAGTGCATCTTATTTGAAGCCTTCGTTTAAGTATGTTATTTTGTATTGACACATTTATCAAACATAAGACCATCATTATTTTGCTGTCAAGGAGTGTCATGCATGAACTTAAAATTCATGAAATGCAGATTAACTTACGTTTCCCCGTGCTAATGCCTGCTGTATTCTGTCTAGATCTGTGACAGGGCACCAGCACTCAGCAATCAAACATTTCTGGGTCACATCAAGGTTAAACATGTTCAGGGTATGATAAATCGCCTTGATCTTACGGACTTTAATAAACCAAACTTTTATATTCTTTGCCGCTGCAACAAGAACTCGGTGTCGGTGATCTTGGGTTTGCCCTAGGACCTAAAAATACCAAATTATACATGATATGTCAATATAGTTCTGAAGCGTCTTTGGTTAAGATGGAATATAATTGTGGGAAAATAAATAATTACTACAAACTAGCAAATTCTCCTTTTTCTTGGGCTTTTTTCCGGTTTTGTTTCAAATATATACAATTTTCATATGTTGCATCTTTTACCTTTAATGATAAGTAGCTCTTGACCCATTACTTGACAAGATTTTTCAAATCAAAAATTGCTCAAAACGAGATTTTTCAAAAAAAATTGTCATCTTTATAATCAACAGATGAACAAGTTGAAAAATCTGGAAAACTGCATTGTTTGCAAAACTCCGCAATAGCAGGCGTCAAACGTCGTCAGTGTGAAGTAATGGGTTAAAACATCCTATGCCATAAGTGACACCATTGTGTCATCATTTCATTTTCTTTTCATCCAAATGAAGATATATCGCCTACAAGTTAATATATCTATAGGTGCTACCTATTTACGAAAAAACGCAAAATAATTATAAACAAAAATTAAAGAGCATACTTTGGCCATAAAAAAGGATTTATAAGTAATTGACTAGACAATAATAATGATAATGTCAGGTTTCTTGCATTATCAAAACATATTTGGAATTTGTATTGCTGTCGTCTATTATTACGAAGAGAAAATAAACAAGATGTGTTTGAGAAACACTGATGCCCCCGAATGGCAACATCTAGGTCAAAGGTCAAGGTCGCCAGGTCAAAAATGTTGGTACTGACAGAAAGGTCATGTCACAAGGAATACACATGTGAAATATGGTAGCCGTACCTGTTATGGTTCAAAAGTAATGCCCAAGGTTAAAGTTTTTTTCAAGAATGGCAACATCTAGGTCAAAGGTCAAGGTCGCAAGGTCAAAAATGTTGGTATTGACAGAAAGGTCATGTCACAAGGAATACACATGTGAAATATGGTAGCCCTACCTGTCATGGTTCAAAAGAAATGGCCAAGGTTAAAGTTTTTTTCGAGAATGGCAACATCTAGGTCAAAGGTCAAGGTCGCAAGGTCAAAAATGTTGGTACTGACAAAAAGGTCATGTCACAAGGAATACACATGTGAAATATGGTAGCCGTACCTGTTATGGTTCAAAAGAAATGGCCAAGGTTAAAGTTTTTTTCGAGAATGGCAACATCTAGGTCAAAGGTCAAGGTCGCAAGGTCAAAAATGTTGGTACTGACAGAAAGGTCATGTCACAAGGAATACACATGTGAAATATGGTAGCCGTACCTGTTATGGTTCAAAAGTAATGGCCAAGGTTAAAGTTTTTTTCGAGAATGGCAACATCTAGGTCAAAGGTCAAGGTCGCAAGGTCAAAAATGTTGGTACTGACAGAAAGGTCATGTCACAAGGAATACACATGTGAAATATGGTAGCCGTACCTGTTATGGTTCAAAAGTAATGGCCAAGGTTAAAGGTTTTTTTGAGAATGGCAACATCTAGGTCAAAGGTCAAGGTCGCAAGGTCAAAAATGTTGGTACTGACAGAAGGTCATGTCACAAGGAATACACATGTGAAATATGGTAGCCGTACCTGTTATGGTTCAAAAGTAGTGGTCAAGGTTAAAGTTTTTTTTGTGCAGACAGACAGATGTGCAGACAGACAGATGTTTTTTTTGAGAATGGCAACATCTAGGTCAAAGGTCAAGGTCGCAAGGTCAAAAATGTTGGTACTGACAGAAAGGTCATGTCACAAGGAATACACATGCGAAATATGGTAGCCGTACCTGTTATGGTTCAAAAGTAGTGGTCAAGGTTAAAGTTTTTTTTGTGCAGACAGACAGACGTGCAGACAGACAGACAGACAGGTTTTTTTTTTGAGAATGGCAACATCTAGGTCAAAGGTCAAGGTCGCAAGGTCAAAAATGTTGGTACTGACAGAAAGGTCATGTCACAAGGAATACACATGTGAAATATGGTAGCCGTACCTGTTATGGTTCAAAAGTAGTGGTCAAGGTTAAAGTTTTTTTTGTGCAGACAGACAGACGTGCAGACAGGCCAAAAACTATATGCCCACGGAATCTATGATTCCGGGGGCATAAAAAGTAAAGACTTTAAGAAAATCAAGGAATACATTTATATTGAACGAGGTTAAAACATGAGGGCCAAGATGATCCTTAATCGATCACCTGCATTATGGTAAAGAAGAAAATAGATCAGCCCTTTTCTGATGCCACCTGGCGACTGCCTTTTTCAACCAGTCAATATGACTGGAACAAATTATGTAACGGGTCACATTTCTGCTAAACCCTTTCCCTATTAGAGACGGTTTCTGAGGCCTATGCAACAGACGATTTAGGAAAAGATTGTCGCTACAAGAACAATTGCTCCTTATGAGAAAGTTATCCTTTTGCCACAATGTTTGATAAATAATTATACTTTGAATGAGTGAGTCAATAGCTCATGTATAGGAATTTGGGGTATTTCATGTTGATACCACTTTTTAACGGGAAACGACGTCGCTCCATTGACTTTACGCCAAGATGAAGTGTAACGGAAATGACGTCACGTCCTTCTTTGGCTACGATAGTCAAAATTTAGTTTCAGGCGTAGAAGGCTAATGCTGTCGGTTTTTTGATGAACGGGAAAACATATTTCTTACAGATTTCCATTTAATTTTAACTTTTCATACAAATGTTAATTCCCACATAACACAGCACTTTAATGATCTTAAATAACGATTTTAAAAAAAATGATTAAAAAGACGACAACAATTTTCAATCTGTGTTTTTTTGCTCATTTTATACATACCCAAAATACCGATTTAAAAAAAAAAATGATTAAAAAGCCGACAATAATTTTCAATCTGTGTTTTACATCTGCTTTTTATACATATCCAAAATGGCGGCCCACATGGATTTTCCCAGTTTCATTTCAGAAAGCTTCATGGGTTATTGAAAAAAAAAAAAAAAATACTAAAAAAATCCCCACACAGCAAAATTGTGTAAGGGCAAATATTTTCTTCCCTTTCCCACCTACACAAAATATGCAGCAGACGATTTTTTTTTTTTTTTTAAAATATTAAACCCTTTCCCACATTCAGACACTTTCATATGCCTCTACAGCAGACCACTTTTGAAAACATTATGATAAAAGGAAGGAGAAATTGCTAAAAAATAAGCAATTTCTCATTTTTCCTGATTGAACTCCTTTCAATACTTAAAAACTTCCTTATAGATATTTTCCATGATTTTACCTTTAACCCTTTCCCACATATAGACGCTTTTTGATGTCCATACAGCAGACAACTTTTGAAAACAATGTGGCAAAAGGAGAAATTGCTTATGATGAGCAATTTCTCGTTATTGCCACATTTTTTTAACTTTATTCAATAAATATAATTCCATTTATAGAGTTTAACTACATTTGTCAGAGGATCTTGTCAAAGTCACCTGCTGTAGATTTGTTGTATGTGGGAAAGGGTTAACCTTTCAAAGTCGTCTGTGTGCAGATTTGTTGTATGTTGGAAAGGGTTAAGCAAACTTGCTATTTTCTATTCTAAGTATAATTATTTAATACAGCTGAAAAATTTGTTGCATCTGTATGTTATGAAACAATAAGCCACTTACAGTATTCAGATCTTCGATTCGAGTCATGACTCCAATTGCCATTTCCCTCCGTTCTGATTGTGTTTCTGGGCAAGGGTAAAGTGTTGCTCTAAATCTGCAATGAGTGTTTACAGATTACAAGATATAATCATATTCATCTCATACAAATGACTGCAGCTGGTTTTTTAAAACACTGTGCTATGTTTTAACAGTTGAAACATTAACTTCTTCAATTGTTTTAATAAAAGCAACCTCTATAAATACTGATCAGGTATATGTCGTCTGCTTGAGAAAATCTAAATATTTCTGTTTTAAAGTTAGTAAGTAATATTTTTCAAAAGTTCAAAATATTGTTGAAAAAGAGTGCGAAACTGTTACAAAGACCAGTAAAGTGACTAACACCTTCCAATGATGATCTGATAACTAAGAGCGTCACGGAGCAAACACCAACACTCGTCTGATTTTTACTAGTAAAAAAGGGGCATTACTGAATAATTATTAAAGCCAGAGTTATGTGACTTGTTATAGACATGTGTATTGTTCCTTGCAACATGTGTACCAAGTTTAATTTTAAAATAATGAACGCATTTTGAGAAATGAGGTAAGGTTCCAGTTTTGTGACGACAAAGACGACACCAATGGTATCACAATAGCCTGAACTCTTTTATATTCGTAAAACAAACGAGCTAAAAATCAAACTTGGCTTAGTTATTTCACCCATAATCAGTCTGACCAAGTTAGGTGCAGAATATTATAAAGAAATTTGACTTGTGAGAAGGAAGGAAAAGGAAAGAGATTACTGTTACAATTTCTCATTTCTCTCAATTGATGATTCAAAGATGTCTGCTGTGAATCTTTAGTATGTGGGAAAGGTTTAATTAAATCAACAGTTACATATTATGTCGAAGTAATTTCTCCTCTTACAACAGTACATTTTTTTTTAACTCTTCCTCAATGTGGAATTTCTAATATATTATACACATCTTTTCTAGTTGGACAAGTATAAAAGCCTGTTCATGCAAAAGGTTAAAACCTTGCCTTTGTGAACAGGTTAGATCAAAACCAGCCTGCATGTCAGAGCAGTCTGATCTAGATCTAAACATTTCCCAAATTGTTTACAAATGCTTTTGTGAAGATTTTTTATCCTTTTCCCAAATAACGCAAATCTGAAGCAGACGACTTTGAAAACATCCAGGCAAAAATATGGAAAATCTCAATAAGTGAACGTACAATTATGAAGTAGAGTTGAAATCATTGTAGCAAAAGGAGAAATTGCTCATTGCAACAGTGATTTCAAAAGTCGTCTGCTTGTGATGTGTCATAATGCTTCTGCAAGTGGTTGATTGATTGTTTGGTGTTTTATGCCACAATCAACAATTTTCAGTTATATCACTGCATTTCCTGGGGTTTGCTACAAGTACTACTGGTCCATTTAATCTGACATCAGTCAGTTGGTCCTTACTGCTAACCCCCTATTTCCAGGGGATGGCTCATAGAATAGCATGACTGATAATTGTTTATCCTTCAGTAATACTTCTTTCAATTTTCACAATATAAAAGATAGAGACATACCCTTCACAAATTTTCTTCACCCTTGATTTCAGCTGATCGCCTTGGAAAAAGATGATGAAAACTGTCTTGTACACTTGATCACCCTGCAAAGTATAATAAATTAACCCTTACCAAATAAGAGAAGCATTCTGTAGCATCTGCAGCAGACGCCTTTTGAAACAAAAGGGAAATTTTCCACAATGTTTCAACTCTTTTAAATAATAAAATGTTCCGTTCCAAGATATTATCCATAGTTTTGTGCGATGTTTTCAAAGTTTTCTGTTGCTAATTTGTTGTACGTGGGAAAGGTTTAATCCAATCATTCAAATCTGGTAAGCAATTAAATAAATAGTGAGAATAAAATGAATACAGTCTAAGGTGAACATATTAATACTCTTTAGGTCTTATTACCTTCATATTTGCCTCAAACATATAATTCCAAAATAGTACCATTGTGAAGAAAACAGATTTATTATCGACGCTAATGAACACAACACAATCAATCCGGAATTAAACATGAGACTTATCAGAATTTATAAAAACGAAATTGAAACTGACGTGAAGCAATTATTAGACTTGTAAACAGAATTATCTTCCATCATCTTAAAAGGTTCCATGTTCATTTCTCTTGTATGACTGATTTTTTTGCAGCATTAATCCTTCCCATATACAAGAATTCTGCAGCAGATGTCTTTGAAAACATATAGCTAAAAATATGGAAAATCAATTATTCATATAAAGTTGAAAACATTGTAGCAAATAAAGAAATTTCTCATGAAAAGTTATCAGAAAGGGTCTGTATATGGGAAAGGGTTAAAGCAGTTCATATTATACAAAACATGAATGGTAATTACAAACTGGCATTTAATACAGCAGGTGTTGGTTATTAAGGTGCGACACTTACAAAAAAATATATCTTTTTCCCTTTCCCACATACAACAAATCTGCAGCAGACAACATTAAAAACATATCCGCTAAAATATCGAAATATTCGTTATAATTATTATAAGTATAATTATTAAATAGAGTCGAAAACATTATGGCAAATGGAGAAATTGCTCATCATGAGCAATTTCTCCATTCGCCAGAATATTTTTAGAAGTCGTCTGCTGCAGAGGCGTCAGAAAGTGTCTCTATTTTATAAAGGGTTATGAAATGATCTGTAATTGATTTCTTTAACAATCAGGGAACTATGTGATATGTATCTAACAGCCTCCCCAACATGTGACAAATCTGAAGCAGACGACATGGAAAACGCCCGGTTAAAACTACGGTAAAGCTATAAATATGAATGTTTAATCATTGAAAAGAGTTGAAAATATTGCCAGCTATTCCTCCTTTTGCAACAATGTTTTGAAAAAGTCGTCTGCTGCAGAGGCGTCAGAAAGCATCTGTATATGGGAAAGTGTTAACCACAAAGAAAATCTGAGATTCTCACTCTTACAGGCAAAAGCTTACATTACAATTATGTGTAAGCAAAACTCAACCCTTTTAACCCCCTGACTTTTGACAACCAATAAATCAAATCAACTTCATAAGATTATGGTCAAAGCAGAAAAATGCTCAAAAGAAGCCATTTCTCCTTTTCCTACAATGTTGCCAATGTTTTATTAAACTAAACTACTAACTTTCCAGAATTTTCACAATGATCAATTTCCTCATACCCTTTCAAGTACCACATACATTTTGTGTCACAAAAAGGTTTTGGATGAATTTTCTAATGAAACTGCCTCATCTAATTTAATTATACGAAAAAAAAACATAAATGGTTTTTTTCGCTTATAGGTAACAGGTGTGAGATATTTTTTTTTTTTTTTTTTTTTTCAATAACCCATGAAGCTTTCTGAAATGAAACTGGCCAAATCCATGGGGGCCGCCATTTTGGGTATGTATAAAATGAGACCGAAAAAAACCGGATTGAAAATTATTGTCGTCTTTTTAATCTTTTTTTAAATCGATATTTGGGTATGTATAAAATGAGACGAAAAACACGGATTGAAAATTATTGTCGTCTTTTTAATCATTATTTTTTTAAGTCGATATTTAAGAGCATTAAAGGGCTGTGTTATGTCGGAATTAACATTTGTTCTAAAAGTTAAAAATAAATGGAACTCTGTAAGAAATATGTTTTCCCGTTCGTAAAAAAAACACGACCTCATTAGTCTTACGCCCGAACCTATATTTTGACTGTATTGTAGCCAAAGAAGGACGTGACGTCATTTCCGTAACACTTCATCTTGGCGTAACGTCTATGGAGCGACGTCGTTTCCCGCAAAAATAAATGTGGTATCAACATAGAAGACCCCAAATTCCTATACATGAGCTATTGACTCACTCATTCAAAGAATAATTATTTATCAAACATTGTGGAAAAAGGATAACTTTCTCATAAGGAGAAATTGTTCTTTTGGCGACAATCTTTTCCTAAATCGTCTGTTGCAAAGGCCTCAGAAACCGTCTCTAATAGGGAAAGGGTTCAACAAAGATTTGACCCCTTACATAATTTGTTCCAGTAATATTCACTGGTTGAAAACGGCAGTCGCCAGGTGGCATCAGGAAAGGGCTGATTTATTTGCTTCTTTACCATAATGCAGGTGATCGATTAAGGATCATCTTGGCCTTCATGTTTTAACCTCGTTCATTATAAATGTATTCCTTGATTTTCTGAAAGTCTTTACTTTATTATTTTCTGTTGATAATGCAAGAAACATGACATTAACATTATTATTGTCTAGTAAATTACTTATAAATCCTTTTTTATGGCCAAAGTATGCTCTTTAACTTTTGTTTATAATTATCTTGCGTTTTTTTCGTAAATAGGTAGCACCTATAGATATATTAGAATAGAGAAACCATCAACTTACAGTTATTGGATCTTCTAAAGGTGTCTCAATTTCTGCTTGTTTAAGAAATACATTTCCTCTACAGACACGCCACAGCATTCTCTCAAAGGCAGGAATACGCTCACGCAGTATCACCCCGGCAACAAACCTGTTCAATGTGAAACTTGCCATATAAGACATGTCTTAACCCTTTTCCTCATATAAACGCTTTCTGACGCCTCTGCAGCAGACAGCTTTTTGAAAACATAGTGACAAAAGAAGAAATTGCTCAAAATGAGCAATTTCTTTTTTTGCCACCATGTTTTCCACTTTTAGTCATAGGTTATCCATTCAATTATAGAGATTTTCTATTTTTTGACAAAATATGTTCAAAGCCGTCTGCTGCAGAATTGTCGTATGAGGGAAAGGGTTATTATTTTTGTTGATACATGTATTAATAATATTATATTTACTGATGAATAGCGATGTATAGCTGAATTTCAGGCAACCAATTAATACCATTTGAGATGAAACACGACTTTAAGGAAAACTGTTAATCAGTATTTTCCAAATATAGTTTTTGTCAATGGATAAAACAAAAGAGATCAAATTAATTAAATGAATTATGAATGACGTTTTAAAAGCCATCATCTGCATATGTATCGTATGTGGGAATGGTAATAGTAACAAGAGGTCCATTAGGGCCTATGCTCTACTGGGATGGTTCTTCGGGCATTTTCAATCCAGAGCATGTATGTATGGTGAAGATCGGATAGTAAATGGATCGAGGCTCTATTGTGTTCACAAGCTGTTTTATAGCAATTTTGACAATTTCAACGGCCATAATCCAGTCTGCATGGGCAGATCCGTCTGGTTTGCAAAAGGAACGGAACTCTCATCAATATTTAACTACTATCTAAGTTTGGTGAAGGTCGGATTATAGCAATTTTGACAATTTCAAGGGTCATAATCCAGTCATGCAAGAGCACATCTGGCTGGTTTTCGAAAGGCACCGAACTCTCATCGATATTTAACTACTATCTAAGTTTGGTGAAGATCAGATAGTAAATGGAGACTATTGTGTTCACAAGCTCTATTATAGCAATTTTGAGAATTTCAAGGGCCATAATCCAGTCTTGCATGGGCGGATCTGGCTGGTTTGCAAAAGTAACCGGGCTCTCATCAATATTTAACTACTATCATAGTTTGGTGAATATCGGATAGTAAATGGAGGCTCTATTGTGTTCACAAGCTGTATTATAGCAATTTTGACAATTTCAAGGGACATAATCCAGTCTTGCATAGGCGGATCAAAATGGTTTGCGAAAGGAACCGAGCTCTCATGGATATCTAACTGCTGTATAAGTTTGATGGAGATACAATCAAAACTGAAGACTTTATCGCGTTCACAAGCTGTATTATAGCAATTTTGACAATTCCAAGGGCCATAATCAAGTCTTGCCGGATCTGGCTGGTTTGTAAAAGGAACCAAGCTCTCATGGATACCTAACTACTGTGTAAGTTTGGTGAAGATCAGATAATAAGCGGAGCCTCTATTGTGTTCACAAGCTCTATTATAGCAATTTTGACAATTTCAAGGGCCATAATCCAGTCTTGCATGGGCAGATCTGGCTGGTTTGCGAAAAGGAACCGAGCTCTCATGGATATCTAACTATTGTATAAGTTTGATTGAGATACAATCAAAACTGAAGACTGTATCGCGTTCACAAGCAATTGTTTACGGACGCACGGACGACGGACACCACACCACGGCATAAGCTCTTCTGGCCTTTTAGTAGAGCTAAAAATCACAAAATGACAACAGTTATCAGTTGTTCCAATCAAGTTGAGCCCTTTTCCACAAATCTGCAGCAAATGACTTTGAAAACATAAAGGCAAAAATATGAAAAATATCTACATATGAAATTTTATCAATTGTATAATGAGCAATTTCGCCTTTAGCCACAATGTTTCCAAAAGTCGTCTGCTGCAGAGGCGTCATAATGTGTCTTTATGTGGCAAAGGGTTAAAGCCAATTTTGAAACTTCATGAATATTTTGACAAGTAACATCTATTAAAGGTATGATTATATAAAACATAACCAAATATTGATGCCAATTGACAATTCTTTTAAATTATCCACATATACTGCGGGTTTTCGTCAATAATTTCAAAATCAAACAAATCGATGAAGAGGACCATGATCACCTGAGAATTAGATCTAAAACAAGATGTGTTTGTGAAACACTGATGCCCCCGAATGGCAACATCTAGGTCAAAGGTCAATGTCACAAGGAATACACATGTGAAATATGGTAGCCGTACCTGTTATGGTTCAAAAGTAGTGGTCAAGGTTAAAGTTTTTTTCAACAGATGGGGGCATCTAGGTCAAAGGTCAAGGTCGCAAGGTCAAAAATTTTGGTACTGACAGAAAGGTCATGTCACAGGTTAAAGTTTTTTTCGACAGACAGACAAAGAGACAGTAGGAGGGTCAAACTATGAAATAAATGCGCTGACCCCAAACAAATTGCAAGAAAACGTTTTATGGTGTTTTTCTTTAGCATAAGGTCTGGAGAAGAACATATCAAAAGTTTTTAAAATCGGAATACCAGAAAGGGTCTAAATATGACGTCACACAAATCGTTAAAAATGGCTAAAAATCTACTTATTAGGGGATAAATACGAGGGTAGCCGTTAGGTAAACACGTATTGTACACATTTTGGACTTCGTTTTAAACAAACACTATTTCATACATTTCAATGCTTGATAATGAGTGCAAATCAAGAACCCTGTCCCTTATGTCAGAAAGAATTAGGATCTGAAGATGAAGTCAAGATTGGTAAAAAAGGAGCTGAAGGCATCAATAATGCAAGTGTAGAGAGAGGTAACAACATCACTGTAACAGATGGAACTACAGTACACAAGTCTTGTCGTTCGACTTATATTAACAAAAAGTACATTGAAAAAGATAAGAAATCTAAATTTGATTTTACATCATCCGTCAAGAGAAGTGCACGCCTCTCTATCGGACCATTTGATAGTAAAACAGACTGCTTATTCTGTGGGGAAAAAGTTGTAACGAGCAAAGTTAATGTTTATTACGAGAACTATAGTTGTGTTAGAACTTATAACTTTGTGGAAAAGATACTGGCACGAAGAGATGAATGGGGTTTAACTATCCAGGGACGCATTGAATACTTCAGTAAAGACCTTCACGCTGCAGACTCTTTGTACCATCATTCGTGTGATACAAATTTTCGAACTGGTCTAGATGTTCCTATGAATCACACCATGGCAGGGCCTAGTAGTAAGCGAAAGAAAGCTGGGCGTCCAAAGGACACGGACCAGGAACAGGCGTTTTTAATGACGTGTCAACACTTTGAGGAGAATGATGAGGAACAATTGACGGTTACCGACCTTGCCAGTAAGATGACAGAATACTTGCAGGATACTGATTCTGCCCCATACGGCAATCAGTATCTGAAGTCCAAACTTTTGGAACGCTATGGAGATCCTTTATTCGTGGCTGAGGGTGAGGGACTTAATGATATTGTGACATTTCGAGAGAAGACTACCCAAATATTACGCGATTACTTCAATATGGCGAATAAGGATGACGAGGAAGAGCATAAGAAAGCGATAATAGAAACTGCTGCCAAATTCATCAGAAGTGATATCAAGACCCTTGTTACACCTTTAAAGGATGAGTATCCGAAAGCAACAGACCTCATACTCGAATCTGCTTTACAGTACATTCCACCTAGTTTGCACTGTATGCTTCAACATATTCTAGTTGGAAAGGACACCCATCGGAAAGAAGCGAGTATTGGACAAACAATTGTTCAGGCAGTGTGTCCAAGGTCTGTGATAGCGCCGTTACAGTTGGGGCTCGCTGTCCAAATGCATCATCACTTCCGATCAAGGTTTTTGATAGACACCCTCTCTTCTATGGGTTATTCCTCCTCATACACAGAAGTTCAAAGGTTTGAGGAAAACGCCGCTTCTTCAGTTGCTCCTGATGTTTTAGGTAAAAACAACATAGCCGATATGATGCTGTTATTTGCAATAGATAACGCCGACCACAACATTGTGTCCCTAGATGGAAAGGGTACATTCCATGGCATGGGGATGATAGCAGCCGTTACCCCAGGCCAACAAATCAGTCGGACAATTCTCAGACGAAAACTCTCCGATTTAAACATCCTTGACCAAACAAAGGTGGACATCGTAGAGTACCGCTTCGCTAAGCACACCACCCGTCGTAGTATAAAATTTCAACTACTGCCAGTTCTAGATAATATGGTAAATGATATTGACATATTGTGGGAGCTATCCTTTCGCTTCAGTCAACCAGTACCAAATTGGCAAGGAATGATGCACATACTATACAAGCAATGTGACCACCCTGGACAGTCATCGATAGTCTTTCTTCCAATGATCGATATGTACCCTGGCGACAAGACATGCATCTTTTCTACTCTTGAGTTTATTTGCAAGCTTGCATCTAAGTATAACGCCCCACCAGTTGTCACTTTTGACCAGCCACTTTTCTGGAAAGCATCTGAGATAATACACGAGGTTCCTGATTTGTTTGTTTGTTTGGGGCTATAGGAACATTAATGGATGGGAGTGGCCTCAAATATATCTTGGAGACGATATACGGTGAAAACGCAGTGGTACACATGATGAGTGGTAAAGCTGTGCAGCGCTCATTTCGCGGACATCTTCTTGTTAGTCAGTGTCTGACGCAACAGATTTCAGCCAAAGTCACTGAAGGTGAACCAGACTTTGAGAATCTCATGCAAGAACTCGAAAGACTGTACACTCTAATGGAGGCCGGTGAAATTGATTTGGACACATTATTGAAATCAGACTGCATTGAAAAGGTTGTCAAAGCAATGACTTCTAGAAAATGTGAATTATCCAATGGCTAAAAAACCAGCCAACTGTGGCTGATCTACCAGCAAATGTTAGGAGTTGCACAGGAGCTCATCAAAGCTGATCGCACAGGGTCGTGGCAGAAGCACTTCCACGCTATATCTGAGTGCTTACCCATATTTGCTGCTGCTGGGCACTCCAATTAATTGAAGTCTGCATATCTCTACCTCCAGAAAATGGAGGCGTTAGAAACTGAAAATCCTGCAGTGTTCCAGAAATTTAGTAATGGATTCCATGTCATAAGGCTCACCAATCAGTACTGGGCTGGCCTTGGCTCCGACTTGGTCATTGAACAGACTCTGATGCGGTCCCTGAAGAGTACGCATGCAGGTGGATTAACCAGGGGAAGTGGCATGACTGAACACCAACGAGCCATTTGGACAATGTCTGCTCCAATATCCTCGGCCTACAACTTTGTCATGCAGGACTTCAATAAAACAGTGTACACAACAAGTCAATAACACAAGGAGGCAACTGCCTCACGAATGGAGAGAGACAGGGCGGACTTGATAAAACTTACAACCACGCTTGAACAACATTCTCCCTTCTCTGAGGAGACAACCTTGAGAAACATTATCACAGGGATAAATGCTGATAAGGACGTAAATGTTCAAGACCTTTTTGTTGTAGGAAGAGACACAGTTCAACAAATGGAAGGACAATCTGTCTTTTCATACTCGTACAGACGTAAGTCTAAAGTCAAGACACTAGCATCAGATCTGGAGATCTCTGCCTAGATGAGGTGATGAAGTATGAACTTTCGCCATACCCGCCATCTTTGTTTGAAGCCAAGTCTATTTTACGGAAGCCAGATAAAGCACAACTTTTGGGCGCCATACGAATCCATGTCACTTCATCAGATGATGCTGTAATTCAGTCCATTCCAAAGACTGATCACTACGTCCTTGATGGAGGTTCACTTCTACATCGATTGAACTAGAAGGAAGGAAGCACCTACAGTTCAATTGCCGATACTTATGCATCTTTCACATCTGATCTCTATGGGAAGGCCAGCATTGTCTTTGATGGATACAATGGAAGACAAAGTACAAAGGACAATACGCATCGAAAAACTAAAGTTATAAATAAGGTCAACATATCAGATGCAACAACATTTGTTGGGGAAAAGGATGATTTCCTCTCAAATGATATAAACAAACAAGCTCTCATACATCTGATCGCAGACCGCTTGCAACAGAAAGACTGCCATGTCATCCACGCTGAAGGAGATGCAGATGTAGATATAGTGAACACAGCAGTTACAATGTCATCCTACAAGTCAACAACTCTCATCGGCGAAGACACAGATCTGTTAGTCTTGCTACTCTATCATGGAACAAAGGACTGCCGTGATCTTTATTTTCGGTCCGTCAAAGACAGAGAGAAACCAAACTTGGTGATGATGTCTGCTCTGCACTGTTATTTGCACATGCGTTCTCTGGTTGCGACACCACTTCAAGAATCTTTGGAGTCGGCAAGAAGTCTATCTTCCAAAATGTCGTCAAGGGCGATTCTGTCTTGCGTGCTTGTTCAAATATCTTTTGTACACCAAATGCAGATCAAGTTACTGTAGAAACCACCGGGTGCAGAGCAATGATGTCATTGTTTAGTGGAACGCAATGTGAGTCCCTTGTGTCATTACGCGATAGTGTTCTTCGCAAGAAAGTGGCTACAGCAAAGACATTTGTGAATCCCGAAAGACTTCCTCCAACAACCTCTGCCACACACTTTCACTCTTGACGAACTTACTTACAGGTCATGCAGTGGATGTGCAAGGCTGACGGCATGGATCCTACTGAATGGGGTTGGAAAGTACAAGGGGACACACTTGTTCCACTGATGATGGATACTAGTCCTGCACCAGACGCATTGCTTAAAATGGTCCGGTGCGGATGCAGCACACTAAAATGTAGCTGCAAAAAACATGGGCTTGAATGCACCACAGCTTGCGGCGATTGCCAATATCAAGGTAACTGTGACAATATGGTCCAAGAACCAGTTTCAGAAGATGACGAAATTGAAAACTAAGTCCCGTATGTACAAAAATGTAAGTCCTTATTCTAATATTATAGAACCTGTTACAGGGCGTTTGCATTCTACATGTAGCCTAATATTAGATATTAGATAATATTGTTAATGTTCACACTTACAGTGGTGAGAATTTGTGAAATTCAACAGATGTTAGTAGATTTTAGCACTTTTTAACGATTTGGCGGCCATTTTGTTTGACGTCATATTTATACCTTTTCTGGTATTCCGATTTTTGTAAATTTTTGATATGTTATTATCCAGACCTTACTTTACAGAAATACATCAAAAAACGTTTTCTTGCAATTTTGTTGGGGTCATACAGTAGTTTAACTATTACAGACAGACAGGCCAAAAACTAGATGCCCACCGAATCGGTGATTCCGGGGGCATAATTATGTCTTGCATAACTTACCGTAAGCCCCTTCTCACTTATTGACACATTTTGATACATTTGCAGCAGATAACTTTTAAAAACATTGTGGCAAAAGGAGAAATTGCTGACAATTTTTATTTTCAGTTGTAGATATTTTTCATAATTTTGACTATATTATTTCGAAAACATCTGCTGCAGATTTGTCCTTTGTGGGAAGGAGCTCAAATTTCCTGAAAATCATGTGTTATATATAAGTATAATACAACTTTCTTGAAAATTAAGGGCGGGATTTCAAGTATGCCTGAGCAGATTTATTTCCAAAATTAAGTCAAGCACAAAAACAATTCATGATGATCATGTGTGATAAGTTTCATTATAATATGTTAAGAATTGAAAAAGTTGTCTCCACAAATTGCATGTCATAGTGACTGATAGCATGATTTCAACGTTCAAGGGGGGATAGATCTAGCATGATGTCAACGTTCAATGGGGGATAGATCTAGCATGATGTCAACGTTCAATGGGGGATAGATCTAGCATGATGTCAACGTTCAATGAGGGATAGATCTAGCATTATGACAACGTTCAATGGGGGATATATCTAGAATTATGTCAACGTTCAATGGGGGATAGATCTAGCATTATGACAACGTTCAATGGGGGATAGATCTAGCATGATGTCAACATTCAATGGGGGATTGATCTAGCATGATGTAAACATTCAATGGGGGATAGATCTAGAATGATGTCAACATTCAATGGGGGATAGATCTAGCATTATGACAATGTTCAATGGGGGATAGATCTAGCATGATGAAAACATTCAATGGGGGATAGATCTAGAATGATGTCAACATTCAATGGGGGATAGATCTAGCATTATGACAACGTTCAATGGGGGATAGATCTAGCATGATGTCAATGTTCAATGGGGGATATATCTAGAATTATGTCAACGTTCAATGGGGGATAGATCTAGCATGATGTCAACATTCAATGGGGGATATATCTAGAATTATGTCAACGTTCAATGGGGGATATATCTAGCATTATGACAATGTTCAATGGGGGATAGATCTAGCATGATGTCAACATTCAATGGGGGATAGATCTAGCATGATGTCAACATTCAATGGGGGATAGATCTAGCATGATGTCTAAATTCAATGCGGGATAGAACAAGCATTATGACAACGTTCAAGACGGGATAGATATAGAATTATGACAACGTTCAATGGTGGATAGATCTAGCATGATGTCAACGTTCAAGGGGGGATAGATCTAGCATTATGACAACGTTCAATGGGGGATAGATCTAGCATGATGTCAACTTTTAACATGGGATATATCTAGAATGATATCAACGTTCAAGTGGGGATAGATCTAGCATGATGTCAACATTCAACATGGAATAGATCTAGCATGATGTCAACATTCAAGCGGGGATAGATCTAGCATGATGTTAACATTCAAGCGGGGATATATCTAGAATTATGTCAACATTCAAGCGGGGATATATCTAAAATGCCTAAAAAGATTTGTTAGGAACCCGAGTCATGAACATCTTTGAATTATGATAAGCATCAGTATCAAGTATAATCACAATATCTTAACATGAATAACTCATAATTACATGTCTTGCCATCCCCCACTTTGACTATCAATGCAAGTGTACTAGACGAAGACAAAATGTGTGAGCATTATGTGAAGTCAATCTTACAAGAAAGAAGAAGCTATGTACATTTCTCAAATCTCACAAAAGTGTTGTATTTTCACCCAAAAAGTAGGTAATACTAAGCAATTACATCCTACAATGTGATAAAATTGTTTAAGATGTAACTATGATCAAAGTTTGAAAGCCAAAGCACTTGTTTGCCGCCGCCTAATACATCTCTTATGTGCTCCAAGTTTCTTTGAAAAATGTCAAAAATCAACGAAATGGTTTGTTCCATAAACTTAACAACAAACTAATGTACCAAAAGACACGAATAGTGAAGTAGTTTGCTCCATAAACTTAACAACAAACTAATGTACCAATAGACACAAATAGTGAAGTAGTTGGCTCCATAAACTTAACAACAAACTAATGTACCAATTGACACTAATAGTGAAGTAGTTCGCTTCATAATCTTAACTAGAACTGTGAGTGAACTCACAAAAGGATACCCCCTGTTGCGCTTACAAGACATATGGACAGACAGACGGACAGATATTTTTCCGACCGGAATAACCTTACTTCATGCACAGCCTCAGGTTGTGTACTGCAACTGTGTAAAGTTTCATCAGAATCGGTCCAGCCGTTAAGGAGGAGTTGTGCTTACAAGACATATGTACAGACAGACGGACGGACACAAACTTGTTTGTGAGGGGTATAACAACAAACTAACATACTAATTGACACGAATAGTAAAGTAGTTCGCTCCATAAACTTAACAACAAACTTACATACCAATTGACACGAATGGTGAAGTAGTTCGCTCCATAATCTTAACAACAAACTAACATACCAATTGACACTAATAGTGAAGTAGTTCGCTCCATAAACTTTACAACAAACTAATGTACCAATTGACACAAATAGTGAAGAAGTTCGCTCCATAAACTTTACAACAAACTAATGTACCAATTGACACAAATAGTGAAGTAGTTCGCTCCATAAACTTTACAACAAACTAATGTACCAATTGACACAAATAGTGAAGTAGTTTGCTCCATTATCTTAACAAACTAACATGCCAATTGACACTAATAGTGAAGTAGTTCGCTCCATAATCTGAACTACAAACTAACATACCAACTGACACGAATAGTGACGTCGTTCGCTCCATAAACTTAACAACAAACTAATGTACCAATTGACACAAATAGTCAAGTAGTTCGCTCCATAAACTTTACAACAAACTAACATACCAATTGACACAAATAGTGAAGTAGTTCGCTCCATAAACTTTACAACAAACTATCATACCAATAAACATGAATAATGAAGTAGTTCGCTCCATAAACTTTACAACAAACTAATGTACCAATTGACACTAATAGTGAAGTAGTTCGCTCCATAATCTTAACTACAAACTAACATACCAATTGACACAAATAGTGACGTAGTTCCCTCCATGAACTTAACAACAAACTAATGTACCAATTGATTCTTATAGTGAAGTAGTTCGCTCCATAAACTTTACAACAAACAAACATACCAATTAACACGAATGGTGAAGTAGTTTGCTCCATAAACTTAACAACAAACTAACATCCTAATTGACACGAATGTTGAAGTAGTTCGCTCCATAATCTTTACAAACTAACATACCAATTAACACGAATAGTGAAGTAGTTCGCTTCATAAACTGAACAACAAACTAATGTACCAATTGACACAAATAGTGAAGTAGTTTGCTCCATAAACTTTACAACAAACAAACATACCAATTGACACAAATAGTGAAGTAGTTTGCTCCATAAACTTTACAACAAACTAACATACCAATAAACATGAATAGTGAAGTAGTTCGCTCCATAAAATTTACAACAAACTAATGTACCAATTGACACTAATAATGAAGTAGTTCACTCCATAATCTTAACAACAAACTAATGTACCAATTGACACAAATAGTCAAGTAGTTCGCTCCATAAACTTTACAACAAACTAACATACCAATTGACACAAATAGTGAAGTAGTTCGCTCCATAAACTTTACAACAAACTATCATACCAATAAACATGAATAATGAAGTAGTTCGCTCCATAAACTTTACAACAAACTAATGTACCAATTGACACTAATAGTGAAGTAGTTCGCTCCATAATCTTAACTACAAACTAACATACCAATTGACACAAAGAGTGACGTAGTTCCCTCCATGAACTTAACAACAAACTAATGTACCAATTGACTCTAATAGTGAAGTAGTTCGCTCCATAAACTTTACAACAAACAAACATACCACTTGACACGAATGGTGAAGTAGTTTGCTCCATAAACTTAACAACAAACTAACATACTTATTGACACGAATGTTGAAGTAGTTCGCTCCATAATCTTTACAAACTATCATACCAATTGACACAAATAGTGAAGTAGTTCGCTTCATAAACTGAACAACAACCTAATGTACCAATTGACACTAATAGTAAAGTAGTTCGCTCCATAAACTTTAAAACAAACAAACATATCAATTGACACGAATGGTGAAGTAGTTTGCTCCATAAACTTAACAACAAACTAACATACTAATTGACACGAATGTAGAAGTAGTTCGCTCCATAATCTTTACAAACTAACATACCAATTGACATGAATAGTGAAGTAGTTCACTCCATAAACTTAACAACAAACTAACATACCAATTGACACAAATAGTGAAGTAGTTCGCTCCATAAACTTACAACAAACTTACATACCAATTGACAAGAATGGTGAAGTAGTTCATTCCATTATCTTAACAAACTAACATACCAATTGACACGAATAGTGAAGTAGTTCGCTCCATAATCTGAACTACAAACTTACATACAAATTGACACGAATAGTGAAGTAGTTTGCTCCATAAACTTTACAACAAACTAATGTACCAATAAACACGAATAGTGAATAGTTGGCTCCATAAACTTTACAACAAACTAATGTACCAATTGACACGAATAGTGAAGTAGATCGCTCCATAATCTTAACTACAAACTAACATACCAATTGACACAAATAGTGACGTAGTTCGCTGCATAAACTTGACAACAAACTAACATACCAATTGACATGAATGTAGAAGTAGTTTGCTCCATAATCTTTACAAACTAACATACCAATTGACACGAATAGTGAAGTAGTTCGCTCCATAAACTTGACAACAAACTAACATACCAATTGACATGAATGGTGAAGTAGTTTGCTCCATAAACTTAACAACAAACTAACATACTAATTGACACGAATGTTGAAGTAGTTCGCTCCATAATCTTTACAAACTAACATACCAATTGACACGAATAGTGAAGTAGTTCGCTCCATAAACTTAACAACAAACTAACATACCAATTGACACAAATAGTGAAGTAGTTCGCTTCATAAATTGAACAACAACCTAATGTACCAATTGACACTAATAGGTGAAGTAGTTCGCTCCATAAACTTTACAACAAACAAACATACCAATTGACACGAATGGTGAAGTAGTTTGCTCCATAAACTTAACAACAAACTAACATACCAATTGACACAAATAGTGAAGTAGTTCGCTCCATAAACTTTACAACAAACTTACATACCAATTGACACGAATGGTGAAGTAGTTCATTCCATTATCATACCAATTGACACGAATGTAGAAGTAGTTTGCTCCATAATCTTTACAAACTAACATACCAATTGACACGAATAGTGAAGTAGTTCGCTCCATAAACTTAACAACAAACTAACATACCAATTGACACAAATAGTGAAGTAGTTCGCTCCATAAACTTTACAACAAACTTACATACCAATTGACACGAATGGTGAAGTAGTTCATTCCATTATCATACCAATTGACACGAATGTAGAAGTAGTTCGCTCCATAAACTTTACAAACTAACATACCAATTGACACGAATAGTGAAGTAGTTCGCTCCATAAACTTAACAACAAACTAACATACCAATTGACACTAATAGTAAAGTAGTTCGCTCCATAAACTTTACAACAAACAAACATACCAATTGACATGAATAGTGAAGTAGTTCGCTCCATAAACTTAACAACAAACTAACATACCAATTGACATGAATGGTGAAGTAGTTCGCTCCATAAACTTAACAACAAACTAACATACCAATTGACACAAATAGTGAAGCAGTTCGCTCCATAAACTTTACAACAAACTAACATACCAATTGACACGAATGGTGAAGTAGTTCGCTCCATAAACTTTACAACAAACTAACATACCAATTGACATGAATGGTGAAGTATTTCGCTCCATAAACTTAACATAACATACCAATTGACATGACAAGTGAAGTAGTTCACTCCATAAACTTAACAACAAACTAACATACCAATTGACACGAATAGTGAAGTAGTTCGCTCCATAATCTTAACAAACTAACATACCAATTGACACAAATAGTGAAGTAATTCGCTCCATAAACTTTACAACAAACTAACATAACAATTGACACGAATAGTGAAGTAGTTCGCTCCATAAACTTAACAAACTAACATACCAATTGACACAAATAGTGAAGTAGTTCGCTCCATAAACTTAACAACAAACTAACATACCAATTGACACAAATAGTGAAGTAGTTCGCTCCATAAACTTAACAACAAACTAATGTACCAATTGACATGAATAGTGATTCCAGTTTAACAACCGACACAATTTGTTAGCAGAGGTAATGATTATTGTCAAAAATAATGTTTGAACCCTTTCCAACATACAGAAAATCTGCAGCAGACAACTTTGAAAACATATAGTCAAAAGTATAATGAAATTCTAATAAATAAAAATAATTGATAACATTGTGGCAAAAGGAGAAATTGCTCATTTTGTCACAATGTTTTCAAAAGACATCTGCATCAAAGACATCTGCATCAAATGCGTCTATATAAGGGAAAGGAATCAAAGACGTAACTCGCTCCACAAAATTCGTAGGACCTACTGACCGACAAACCAACCAACCAACCAACCAACAGACCAATTGACACGGAGAGTTTACTACATTATACCCCCAACAAACTTTGTTAGCAGACATAATCAATATTGCGAAAAATAGTGTTTCAACCCCAAATGAACAAGAGTGCTGCGGAATGAATGCCAACGCGAACACTCGTCTGCTTTTTTCTAAGTTGAAAAAGAGCATATCTGAAAAATTAAGGCTACTTTCCAACATAGACATGCATATTTTTACGAGGTACATGACTGTGTACCAAGTTTCATTTGAAAATTTTGAAAGTTTTTTGTGTTATGAGGTAAGGTTAAATGGTTTTTTGTGTTATGAGGTAAGGTTAAAGTTTTTTGTGTTATGAGGTAAGGTTAAATGTTTTTTTGTGTTATGAGGTAAGGTTAAATGTTTTTTTGTGTTATGAGGTAAGGTTAAATGGTTTTTTGTGTTATGAGGTAAGGTTAAATGTTTTTTGTGTTATGAGGTAAGGTTAAATGTTTTTTTGTGTTATGAGGTAAGGTTAAATGTTTTTTTGTGTTATGAGGTAAGGTTAAATGGTTTTTTGTGTTATGAGGTAAGGTTAAATGTTTTTTTGTGTTATGAGGTAAGGTTAAATGGTTTTTTGTGTTATGAGGTAAGGTTAAATGGTTTTTTGTGTTATGAGGTAAGGTTAAATGTTTTTTTGTGTTATGAGGTAAGGTTAAATGGTTTTTTGTGTTATGAGGTAAGGTTAAATGGTTTTTTGTGTTATGAGGTAAGGTTAAATGGTTTTTTGTGTTATGAGGTAAGGTTAAATGGTTTTTTGTGTTATGAGGTAAGGTTAAAGTTTTTTGTGTTATGAGGTAAGGTTAAAGTTGTGTGTGTTATGAGGTAAGGTTAAAGTTGTTTGTGTTATGAGGTAAGGTTAAAGTTTTTTGTGTTATGAGGTAAGGTTAATGAATCAGTACCTACCCAAGTTTTAAAGCTTGTCCACCGTGTCTTGACAATTCATCGCCAAGTAAGCCCACTGTATCATCTGAAAATGCTGGTTCGTGCATTGCCTGTATATGATGATGGTCAGCCTGATTAATGTTATAAAAGAACAGACAACAAAATTACCCCACCAACGTGCAAAACAAAAGCAAAATAATGAAATGAAAACGTGAGTAACTGAATATACCGACACAAAACAATATGCAGTCAACACTATACTGATATAACCTTTTCAACGATACTGCTACGATGGGTTCTATATAACATTTCCCCACATTTTGACGCATCTGCAGCAGATAACTTCTTTATTTAAATATTATTCTTTCATATATAGAGACTTTCTAAGTTTTTCTAAGAGATTTTCAAATTTTCAAAGTTATTGTATGTTTGAAATGGTTAACCGGCAGCAGACGGCTTTTTGAAAACAAAGTGACAAAAGAAGAAATGCTCAAAATGAGCAATTTCTCCTTTTGCCACAATGTTTTCCACTTTTAGCCATAGGTTATCCATTCAATTGTAGAGATTTTCTGTTTTTTGACAAAACATGTTCAAAGTCGTCTGCTGCAGAATTGTTGTATGAGGGAAAAGGTTAAAAGGAACCACCTGTAACTAGAAATATCACTGAAGGTGATAAATACCCCCAAAACAGCACCTTGACTCAAAATATGGCTTCTGACTGACCAACAAAAGGGCCATAACTCTGTAAAGTAACATGCAATTGTAAAATCTTTATAATATGCACATCTCCTCTTGGTATAGAAGCTTCATGTAAAATGTTATTGAATTCCACCCAGTGGTTTGTAAGAAATAGGCCGGACAAAATATGACCAACAACTTAATAAGTAAAAGGGCCATAACTCTGTAAAATAACATGCAATTGTAAGACCTTTAGGGTATGCACATCTCCTCTTGGTATAGAAGCTTCATGTAAATTTGTATTGAATTCCATCCAGTGGTTTTTAAGAAATAGGCCGGACAAAATATGACCAACAACTTAATAAGTAAAAGGGCCATAACTCTGTAAAATAACATGCAATTGTAAGACCTTTAGGGTATGCACATCTCCTCTTGGTATAGAAGCTTCATGTAAATTTTTATTGAATTCCACCCAGTGGTTTGTAAGAAATAGGCCGGACAAAATATGGCTTCCGACCGACCGACCGACCAACACAGTGACTCCTATATACCCCCCCAAAACTTTGTTTTTTGGGGGTATAATAATAACCCTATACCACATACAACAAATCTGCAACAGATCACTAAGAAAATATCTAGGCACAAGAATTGAAAATCTCTATATATGAAAGTATCATGACTAAATAGATTTTCTAACATCATGGAACAAGAGCTGTCGGAGGACAGCATGCTCGACTTTTTGTGCTTGCCAATAAAACAAAACTTTTTTGGGTGATAGTCGAAAAAGAGTCATAATTCTTACAAAAACCTTAACTGAATTATGCACTCTTGGCTGTTGGGGGAGGTAATGATAGTAAAAAGATTTTGTAAGTGTTTAAGCTTTATTTCTAATTGTTTTGAAAAAATTTGATTTGGTATGAATAACTTAACCAAAATTATAAATCGAAAGGGTCATAATTCTTAAACAAAACTTGACAGAGTTATGTACCCTTGTCTGTTGATGGAGGTTATGATGATAAATAAGTATTGTAAGTTTATAAGCTAAATCACTAATGGTTTTGAAAACAAGTGGGCCATGATGGCCCTGGATCGCTCACCTTAATTATACAATGTACTGCAATGCAAAACACATCAAGACAATTAATCTGAATGCAACCTCCAGTTTTAACAAGATTTTCCTTCATATGGCCTAGTGATCTATATTTCTTTTCCTGATATGACTCATATTCCAACATGGACTAGATATCATCAAGACAACATTCTGACAAATTTTCAACTTGCTCAAAGTAAAAATGCGGCCTCCGGAGTTTGAACAATATTTTCCTTAATTGACCTTGTTTTTGACCTGGCATGACCCATATTGGAACTTGACCTAGATGTCATTCAGCTCAACATTCTGACCAAATTTCAAAAATGCGGCTTCTACAGTGTTAACAAGATTTCTCTTCAATTTGGCCTAGTGACCTAGTTTCTGACCCAATATGACCCATATTCGAACTTGACCTAGATATTTTCAAGACAAACATTCTGACAAAATTTCAAACTGCTGAAGCAAAAAAATTGGCCTCTGGAGTGTTAACAAGATTTTCCTTCAATTTGACCTAGTGACCTACTTTTTGACCCAACATGACTCATGTTCAAACTTGACCTACATATCATCAAGACAAACATTCTGATCAAGTTTCAACATGCTCAAGTTGAAAATGTGGCCTCCAGTGTTAATAATATTTTCCTTCAATTTGACCTAGTGACCTACATTTTGACCAATCATAATCCATGTTCGAACTTGACCTACATATCATCAAGACAAACATTCTGATAAAGTTACAACATGCTCAAGTTGAAAATGTGGCCTCTAGAGTGTTAACAAGATTTTCCTTCAATTTGGCCTAGTGACCTAGTTTTTGACCCGGCATGAACCATATTCGAACTTGGCCTAGATATCATTCAGCTCAACATTCTGACCAAATATCAAAGCTGAAGCAAAAAATGCGACTTCTACAGTGTTAACAAGATTTCCCTTCAATTTGACCTAGTGACCTAGTTTTTGACCTCATATAGCCCAGTTTCGAACTTGTCCAAGATTTGATGGAGATGAATGTTCTGATAAACTTTCATGAAGATAGGATGCAAAATATAGCCTGTAGTGTGTTAACAAGCTCAAATGTTGACGACGCACGATGGACGGACGCCGGACAAAATGTGATCACAATAGCTCACCTTGCATTTTGTGCATAGGTGAGCTAAAAAGTGGGGTGGTATGAAAAACTTAACCAAATATCTAAGCGAAAAATTGCCATAATTCTTACAAAAACATTGACAGAGTTATGTACTCTTGTCTGTTGCTGGATGTTATGAAGGTGAACAAGTGTTGTAAGTTTCGAAGCCATATCTGTAATGGTTTTGAAAATAAGTAAATTGGTACAAAAAACTTAACCAAAATTCTAAGTCGAAAAAGGGCCATAATTCTTACAAAAATCTTGACAGAGTTCTCTTGTCTGTTGATGGAGTTAATGATGGTGAACAAGTGTTGTAAGTTTCGAAGCCATATCTGTAATGGTTTTGAAAATAAGTAAATTGGTACAAAAAACTTAACCAAAATTCTAAGTCGAAAAAGGGCCATAATTCTTACAAAAATCTTGACAGAGTTATGTACTCTCGTCTGTTGATAGAAGTAATGATGGTGAATAGGTGTTGTAAGTTTCGAATCCATATCTGTTATGGTTTTGAAAAAAAGTGAATTGGTACAAAAAACCTAGACAGAGTAAAAAAGGGCCATAATTCTTACAAAAACCTAGACAGAGTTATGTACTCTTGTCTGTTGATGGAGGTAATGATGGTGAATAAGTGTTGTAAGTTTCAAAGCAATATCTGTAATGGTTTTGACAAAAAAGGGAATTGGTACAAAAACCTTAACCAAGGTGTGACGCCAACGCCGACGCCGGGGCGAGTAGTATAGCTAGCCTTTTCTTCGAAAAGTCGAGCTAAAAAGGGGGAATTGATCATCATAAGCAATTTCTTTCTTTGCCACAATGTATTCAAAAGATGTCTGCTCAAGAGGGCCAGTATCGCTCCACTACATTAGGCGAAAATTAAATCTCGAAACAGCCCTGCTCCTTGGTGGCCATGCTTTTTTACCAATCACCATGGCTTGAAGTAATCTCGTAAAGTGTCACCCAAGAAACATTTCTGCACAAATTATTTGAAAATGGGCCAAACAGTTTGGGAGGAGAAGATTTTTAAAGTTTTCACTATAGCCATATAAGGCAAAAATAGTCTGCCATCTGGCAGCCATGTTCTTTAACCAATCAACATGGCTTGAAAGAATCTGATAGAGGGTAATCCTAGGATCATTTTTATATAATTATATAAAAATCGGCTAGACACTTTCGGAGGAGAAGATTTTTAAGTTTTCACTTTAGCCATATAAGGCAAAATAGACCCGCCCCCTGATGGCCATGTTTTTCGACCAATCAACATGGCTTGAAGGAATCTGAATCTGATAGAGGGTCACCCAAGGAACATTTCTATAGAATTATTTGAAAATAAGCCACACAGTTTTGGAGGAGATCAATTTTGAAGAGTTTTATTTTGGTTGCCATGGCAACCAGAATTTTGTATAGATCCAAACATTCAGAGTATGCTTCCTATAAAGCTTCATCCCATTTGGCCAAGTGGTTAGGGAGGAGAAGTCTTTTGAAGCAAACAGTTGACGCACACATGCGCGCACGACGGACAATTCGCCATGCCATAAACTCGACTGGATTTCAGCCAGTGGAGCTTAAAAGGGTTAAACCCTTTCCCAGATGCAGACGACTTTTGAAAAGACAAAAGGAGAAATTCCTGATAATGAGCAATTTCTCCTTTTGTCACAATCTTTTCAACTCTTTTCTATAATTTAACTTTTATTTATAGACATTTTCCGTGTTTTGGCCCAGATATTTTCAAAGTCATCTGCTGCAGTTTTGTTGTATGAGCGAGAGGCTTAACAGTCCTAACCACTTCTAGATAGAAAATATAAAATACAAAGGTTTGCACACAGACTTTCAAATTGTCCCTTACAAAGAGGATATCTCTGCAAGAGAATACTCTTGAAACTGTTGAAATTTCCCCTTTTCCCACAAAGTGTTCAACTCTGCGACATTACCAGGAGATTATTGCTCTTTGAGCTTAATCTTAAAATTGTAGAGGATTTTGACTTATCTACAGCAGAAGACTTAAACACATTCAAGACAGAACAAGCAAATTCAGAGAATTCTGGTCCCCCGCCAGGGTCAAGGTCACAAGGTCAAAAAAATTGGTATTGATGGAAAGGGGTTGTCACAAGGAATACACATGTGAAATATGAAAGCAGTACCTATTACGGTTCAGAAGTTATGACCAAGGTTAAAGTTTTTGTGACAGCGTGACGGAGGGACGGACGGACTGACTGACGGACGGACTGACTGACGAATGAGAAATAATAGTCCCCACGCTTTCGCTAAAGCGGGGGACAATAAAGAATAGAGCATGGTGAGCAATTATAATCTTATTTACAACTCTTTTCAATAATAATACTTTCATTTTCAATATTTTTGTCTAGATGTTTTTAAATTCATCCGCTGCAAATTTGATGTATGTATGAAAATAATTGTCTTTGTTTGCATGGTGTTTTACAATATCAGATGATTTCCAGAGTAGCTAGGTTACCAGTACTACTGATCCAATCATCCTGACACAAACAAGCTTGCACCCTTGCACTGTCTGATGAGAAAGTTAATCACATCAGTCATAATGCTAACCTTGCAACCCTGAGGGCCAAGCAGGGAAAACACTGTCATTGGTATGATCTGAAAAGAAGCCTGATTGATTGAAGGTTAACCCTTTCCCTCATACGACAATTCTGCAGCAGAAGACCTTGAACATATTTTGTCAAAAAATAGAAAATCTCTATAATTGCATGGATAACCTATGACTAAAAGTGGAAAACATTGTGACAAAGATTTAGCCCAAAGGTAGAAAAAAAATGATGTTTGTCAACCATCAGAAAGAATGAATGGCCAAGTTGGCCCAAAAGAAACCTGGTCTCAAGGTCTTGTGGCTGATGCTCTAACAAAAACATCATAAAGGCTTATTTCAAGGTATTAAATCTACGCATTGAAATTGTTAATATATGACTTTTGAAATAACACTCACATACCTGTCGGTTTGAGTAATAAAGTTCATGCTATGTTATGTCATGTTGTATTACATTACGCCATGTTATGTTATGAAATGCCATATTTGTTATGTAAAGTCATGTTATGTTATGTATTGTCATGTTATGTCATGTCATGGTCATGTTATGTAATGCTATGTTTTGTCATGTTGTGTTATGTTATGTAATGTCCTGTTATGTTGTGTCATGTTATGTAATGTCATGTAATGCCATGTTATGCTATATTATGCCATGTTATGTAATGTCATGTCATGCCATATTATGTAATGTAATGCCATGTTATGCCATGCTATGCTATGTTATGTTGTGTCATGTTATGTAATGCCATGTTATGTTGTGCCATGTTATGCTATGTTGTGCCATGTTATGCTATATTATGCCATGTTATGTAATGTCATGTCATGTAATGCCATGTTATGTAATGTAATGCCATGTTATGTAATGTAATGCCATGTTATGTTATGTAAATGCCATGTAATGCCATGTTATGTAATGTAATGCCATGTTATGTTATGTAAATGCCATGTTATGGTATGTTATATTATGCCATGTTGACCAACCCAAATGTTTGATTCATCAGTGTGAACTGTTTGTCTATTTTTCAGTGTAAAATGGACCAATTTGAGCATAGGTTAAATATTTCTTACATGAGATTTTCTGTGTGCTTAGATCACAAAGACCCATATGTTATAAATGAACTTAAAATATCATAATCACAAATAAGCATAGAATACAATAATCTTTAAATCATACATAAGAAAAGGAAATATAATAATCTATAAATAACAAATAAGCATACTACAAAAACCTATAAATCTTGAATAAGGAAAGAATATAATTATCTATGAATCATAAATAAGCATAGAGCATAATAATCTATAAATCACAATAAAGCATAGGATATAACTAGATGGTTGTTTTTTCAACAAAAACATAATTATGTTCCCCTATGGCAGTTTGTCAGAAGCTGATACAGGATCTTTCAATGCAATTAGTATGGCAGAAATATGTGCTCTGCTCATCATATTAAAATCCTTCAATGGGTTCAAGAGATATGAAACAGATCATATGACCTCTGAACTTTAATTGTGACGTTGTTCTTGAACCAAGCTTGTTTTAACATGTACATCCTTTTAATATGGTGAACATCTGTGGTGAGTTTTTTCAAAATCCTTCAAGTGGTTCATAAGTTATCAAGTGGACACAATTTGTGATGGACAGAGATTATGCGAACAAAAACAATATGTCCATTTCGAAAATAAGCATATAATACAATAATCTATAAATCACACATAAGCAAAGAATACAATTATCTATAAATCATAAATAAGCATACAATATAATTAAACATGACATTGTGTGTTTGAAACAAACAAATACAAAAACGTCAATGTGATAACAAAATACAAGCATTATTTAATTTGTTTGGCAATTATCATTATACCTTTAGTTAAAAAAAACAATGAAGGGTGCTCTGGGAAAACCCAACATTTATTTTGTATTTAGAACATGTCTAGTAAAAGAGATACCAGCATGTTAAAGCCATTTGATTCAAATGGTCAATGTGAATAATTGTGAGAAGATTCTTTAAACCTTCTGTTACTAATTGGTGAATGGTGTAGAGCTAGATCAGTCTGCACAGTTGTGCTGGCTGTTCTGATCTACACTGGCCGTAAATGTCTTACTGTTGGTTTCCCAGATGGCAAATTTTCATGTTGATTTTTTCTTTTTCTTTAAAAATGTAGAAATCTAGAAAATTGAAGGCTTACTTTGGAATAAGGTATGAAACACTGACGGAAAAGGCAAAACCTCACAATTTCAAAAAATTATCTTTTTTTGCATAAGCATTTTTAAAGTTAATAAGCCTATCCAACAAACAACAAATCTGCAGCAGAAGGCTATGATAGCATCTGGATAAAAATTAGCAATTTATCCTTTTGTCACAATGTTTTTGATAGTCGTCTGTTGCAGCTGTAACAAAATGTGTCTGTAGCTATTTCCTATCTTCACACCAATGTATTTAACTCTGTATCAAATGGATATTTCCAGTTTACCAGTCATAACCTCTTTTTCCTCTGATAATAAAAACAGCCAATTAGGATTTCCAAATGTGAACAAGAGGCCCAAGAGGGCCAGTATCGCTCCACGGCCATAAGGCAAAAATAAAATCTCCAAACAGTCCTGCTCCCTGGTGGCTATTTTTCTTACCAACCACCATGGTTTAAAGGAATCTTGTAGAGTGTCACCCAAGGAATGTTTCTGCAAAATTATTTGACACTTTCGAAGAAGATTTTTTAAGTTTTCACTTTGGTCATATAAGGCAAAATAGCCCCGCCCTCTAGCGGCCATGTTTTTCGACCAATCAACATGGCTTGAAGGAATCTGATAGAGAGTCACCCAATGAACATTTCTACAAAATTATTTGAAAATTGGCTGAACACTTTCGGAGAAGAAGATTTTTTAAGTTTTCACTATAGCTATATAAGACATTGAGAGGATGCTTTCTATGAAGTTTCAACCAAATTGGCCAAGTGGTTAGGGAGAAGAAGTGGTTTAAAGGAAAAAGTTAACGCAAGCACAGACGCACAGACGCACGCGCGACGGACAATTCGCCATGACATAAGCTCGACTGGCTTTCAGCCAGTGGAGCTAAAAATTAATTTGTTTAAGTGAGATCCCGCAAAAATAACAAGAGGGCCATGATGACCCTAGATCGCTCACCTTAATTATACAATGTACTGCAATGCAAAACACATCAAGACAATTATTCTGAATGCAACCTCCACAGTGTTAACAAGATTTTCCTTCATTTGGCCTAGTGATCTATATTTTTTAACCTGATATGACTCATATTCAAACATGGACTAAATATGATCAAGACAAAATTCTGTCAAAGTTTCAACTTGCTCAAAGTAAAAATATATGGCTTCCGGAGTTTGAGCAATATTTTCCTTTATTGACCTTATTTCTGACCCAATATATAACCCATATTCGATCTTGACCTAGATATCATTCAGCTCAACATTCTGACCAAATTTCAATGCGGCTTCTACAGTGTTAACAAGATTTCCCTTCAATTTGGCCTAGTGACCTAGTTCTTGACCCAATATGACCCATTTTCAAACTTGACCTAGACAGTTTTAAGACAAACATTCTGAAGCAAAAAGTGCCGCCTCTGGAATGTTAACAACATTTTCCTTCAATATGACATAGTGACCTACTTTTTGACCCGACATGACCCATGTTCGACCTTGACCTACATATCAAGACAAATATTCTGATAAAGTTTCAATATGCTCAAGGTAAAAATGTGGCCTCCCACATTAACAAGATTTCCCTTCAATTTGACCTAGTGACCTAGTTTTTGACCTCATATGGCCCAGTTTCGAATTTGTCCAAGATTTGATGGAGATGAATGTTCTGATAAACTTTCATGAAGATAAGATGCAAAATGTAGCCTGTAGAGTGTTAACAAGAACAAATGTTGACGACGCACGACGCACGGACCATGGACAAAATGTGACCACAATAGCTCACCTTGCACTTTGTGCATAGGTGAGCTAAAAATGTAAAAGAAGGCTTGGACCACTTTGGTATGCCAGTTCCAAAACTAGTGTGTTGAGAAGGTGTTTTCTAAGAGTTTACCCAGTGACCTAGTTTTTTACACCAAAAATGACCCAGTTTCACTCCTGACTGAGATGTAGTGCAGATGAGTAAATCTGGTGATTTTTCATAAAGAAAAATGAGACCTCTTATGTGTTCTCAAAGCTTTCCTAAAATGTTCCTAGTGACCTAGTTTGGATCCCACATGACCCAGTTTCAAACATGACTAATAGTTGATGAGATGAATATGCTGATCATTTTTCAAGAAGATGTGACCTTAAATGTGTTCTAAAGGTTTTTCTAAAATTTGACATTGTGACCTAGTTTTTGACCCCACATGACCCAGTTTCAAACCTGATTGATAGGATTTAATGGAGACGAATACTCTGAAGAAATTTTATAATAATTTTAATCTTTTGATGAACCCTTTACTAATATTGATTTGATGAAAAATAAGGTTTCTAGAGTGTCAATAAGGTTTCTAGAGTGTCAATAAGGTTTCTAGAGTGGTAATAAGTTTCTACAGTGTTAATAAGGTTTCTAGAGTGTCAATAAGGTTTCTAGAGTGTCAATAAGGTTTCTAGAATGTTAATAAGGTTTCTAGAGTGTCAATAAGGTTTCTCTAAAATTTGACCTAGTGTTGTAATCCATGCAAGCAACGCTAATAGTTGGGCAGAGATTTGATAGAGATTAAAGTTCTGGTGAACTTTCATAAAGATTAAATGTTCAACTGAATGTGGCATGTAGAGAATTTAAATGGTAATTGTAATATAAACCATTATATACAGTACAAATACATTATATGTTTAAGTTTAAACTAGACATATAACTCTGGTGTCTTTGAGGCAATCTAAGTGAAACTTGCTGTCTGATATTTCCCTATGGTGGTAAACATTTCCATATATATTGATCAAATCAATCCAACCCTGGCTCCGTAAAAGAACATATGGAAAGACGGACAAAGCTAAACTAATATCCCATCAGCATTTATCTAAAGTTCCAGTAAATGAACAATATCAAAGATATCTTACCTCATCAAAAAAAGTCTGTGTTTTTCTCAGGATATGTTTCAATTCTGTCAGTTCCAGGAAATTTTTCTTTAAAGCTTCAGAGTTTGCATTCACATCTGTCATCTCGGATTCTAATTTTTCAAAAGTAGCCTAAAATTTATAAAAATAAAAAGGAAATTAATCTACTAATCACATAAAAATACAACTATAGAAATAGACTTTAACCCGTTACCATATACAACAAATCTGCAGCAGACTAACTTGAAAACATCTTTGAAAACAAGAGGGCCAAGATGGCCCTAAATCGATCACCTAATTGATAGTAAATTAGTAGCAAATATTTAACTGCAAATATCTGGGAAAATTTTATCAGGGAGTGTAAATGAAACTGCAAAGGAGTGGACACTTCTCAAGAAACAGCTTATCAGTAAAGGCCATTTATATCTTGAAATCTAACAAGAACTTTAATAAGAATGGAATTATAAAGTTTTTGTCATTTTGCACCTTTCCTGATGCCGCCTTGCTGCCCTGTTTTTCAACGAAATCAATATGGCTTCAACAGTTTATTTAGAGGGTCACTTAAGGAACATTTCTACCAAATTATCTTGCAATCGCACAAGTAGATTATGGAGGAAAAGGATTTTAAAATTTGGGTATTTTTCTCACTTTCTGATGCCGCAGCAACCAAAGTTATCAATGGAATTTAAATCTTTGAACAATTTTGAAAGAGGACCACCAAAGAAACATTCTTGATTCGTATTATATTTTCTTAAAATCAGACAAACACTTTCATAAAAATGGAATTTTCAAATTTTGTCATTTTGCCCCTTTTCTGATGCCGCCTGACTGCCATGTTTTTCGACCAATCAGTATGGCTTGAACAATTTTTATAGAGGGTCACCCAAGGAACATTTCTACCAAATTATATTTGAATCTGACAGGCAGATTCGGAGGAGAAGATTTTTAAAGTTTGGACATTTTGTCCCCTTTCTGATGCCGCAGCAACCAAAGTTCTCATTGGAATTTTAATCTTTGAACAATTTTGAAAGAGGACCACCAAAGGAACATTCCTGTGATGTTTTGTGGAAATTGGTCTATTGGAATGGTAGGAGTTGGTTGTCATTTGTAGCTAAAAGTTCAATTTACCCCTTTTGAGATGACGCCTGGTTGCTATGATTGTGTAACCAATCAAAACGCCTTAATCAAATTAAATAGAGGATCATTACAGTAAGATTCATATTATATTTTCTTAAAATCAGACAAGCACTTTCATAAAAATGGAATTTTCAAATTTTGTCATTTTGCCCCTTTTTTGATGCCGCCTGACTGCCATGTTTTTCGCCCAATCAGTATGGCTTGAACAATTTTTATAGAGGGTCACCCAAGGAACATTTCTACCAAATTATATTTGAATCTGACAGGCAGATTCGGAGGAGAAGATTTTTAAAGTTTGGACATTTTGTCCCCTTTCTGATGCCGCAGCAACCAAAGTTCTCAATGGAATTTAAATCTTTGAACAACTTTGAAAGAGGCCAACCAGAGGAACAGTCCTGTGATGTTTCACGGAAATTGTCCTTGGAGTTTGGGAGGAGATGATGTTTAAAGCTAAAAGTTAACGCCGGACGGACGACAGACGACGGACGACGGACGACGGACAAAAAGTGATAGGAATAGCTCACCTGAGCCTTCGGCTCTGGTGATCTAAAAAATGAAGATGACCAAAAAGGAAAGAATAATACTTGAATAGAGTTGAAAACATTGTGACAAAGGAAGAAATTCTGTTTATGAATAAGTTCCCAAAGGTGTCTGCTACAGATGCGTAAGAATGCGTCTGCAAGTGGGAAACGGTTAAGAGAGCTGATATATATAAAGATTAATCAATCTTTCCCCTGGTGATTTTTATGCTTCTTTTAGAATGTCACCAAAGAAACATTTCTGTAAAAAAAAATTGAAATGTTTTCCCGTTTCTGAACTGCTCTCTCAGAGAAGATTTCCAACAAGAGGACCATGGTGGTGCTTGATTGCTCACCTTGAAATGTCATGCCAACCACAATAACTTATTTTGTTTTTCAACAAAAAATTATTTGCAAATCGGCCAGATACTTTCAAATGAGAAGAATTATAAAAGTTTCACTATAGCTTAAGCCATATAAGGCAAGGCAATTTCTAAGTAAAAAAGGGCCATAATTTGCATTAAATGCAGGAAAGCCTTATCTAACTTGATTAATTATATAGTTGTGATGGTTGGGAAGCATTGTAAAAAGTGTCAATGCAATACATAAAGTAGAAACAGAGCTATGGTGTAATACATGAACTTGCTTGCAAAACCTTAACCAAGCTGTGACGCCAATGCTGACGCCAGGGTGAGTAGAATAGCTCTCATATTCTCCTGGAAATAGGTCAGATACTTTCAGAGAAGAAAATTTTAAAGTTTTTACTAAAGCCATATAACGCAAAACTGCTCCCACCCCCTTACGGCCATGTTTTTCAACCAACCAACATTTCATGAGAGAATCTGATACAGGGTCACCAAAGGATCATTTCTTCAAAAATTATCTGAAACTTGGCCGGCTGGTTTGAGAGAACTTTTCTTTTTTTTATAAATCCATTGCATTGGAAACCAAATTCTGCATGGATCCATAACATTTGAAGGAATTTTAAAGAGGACATTGAGACGATGCTTGCAGTGAAGTTTTATCCCTATTGACTCACTAGTGACAGAGGAGATAATGAGATGTCTGTAAGACAGCGTGCTCGACTCTTCCACGCTTATTAGTTACTGAGATATGAAAAACATTAACCAGAATTTCTTAAAGGGTTATAATTTGCATTATATGCAGCAGTGCTCCGGAAATTATGAAATCTCAATCAGTCCAGAATTGTTTTCACCCCCGTTAAAAAAAATGATATTGGAACTCTTTAAAAACAAATATACACAAATTTCATGTTTATTGCAGGTAACCTTGCATAGCTGGTTGCATAACAGTGGCATTGCTCGTTAATGTCAATGTAGAAGTACTTTACAAATCATAATTTACCAAAATTTGCAGACGAACATAACCTCGCATGTGTGTTTACATTGCCCGTTCCTACTTAAGATTGTTTGACCTGTACATACTAGAAAATTATTGGTTGCGCACAGAAGATACATTTCTCTTATCTGTACGTTTAACATTGTTTTGTCTACATGAAAATAAAAAAAATAAAAAATGTCTTTGTTTTTAAACGGGTTCTCTTTGTCAACATGATTCGCGTTGCCAAGCCGGTCATTTGACTTTTTGAACATCGCAAGTAGATTTCGTTGAGCCCTTTCACCAATGTATCGAAAGGCAAATTAAATGAAATGAAGTTAAAACTTCTGCCTTATAATATATACAGTGAAATATGTATTTTTACGAAACGTTTCATAAATATCTCTTTTTCCCTGCCATCTTGAAAGGTTACAAAGGTCATGTGACCTATGGAAATTCCCTAATAACCCGAACAGCCAATCAGATGCATGAAATCATTACCGCATGCATTTAATGGGATTTTCTCGGGTAATTCCGTCATCCATTCATCACCGAGGTATTCCGATTGGCATTATCTATCAGTTTACATGATTGTCAAACTTAATTGGATCGATAATCATGTTTACGTCACAGTAAGTGACTATCTCGAAGGTTTACAGACGACCCTGTTCTCGTGTACATGTTGCATAATGGTTTGAAACAGTGAAGATCGTTTGTAAACGTTTGAAAATTACAAACGGTCCGAAATGAAAATAAAAATAACATATTAATTAGCCCTTCAGACCAAACTGTGACCAATTAAAATATGTTAAACTGATCAACTAGTTATTAACAAACACTTTTAAAGAAGCCCTTAACCTATGCATTATCTATCAAACCGAAGGGAGTAATTACATAACTGATTGTCACACCTCCTAGACCGATTACCAGACAGCTTATCTTGCTTACGTCACGGTAAGTGACTCTCTCGAAGGTTATCCTACACTTTAGAAACAAAAAGCGTGTGTACTTGCTAGGATTTTATTGGTTTTTCGTTTACACAGTGACATATTTAGCGTAGGTATTAACGAGATTTTATAAATATCATAAAATCTCGGACCGATTTGTTAACAAGTTTTAAGATTGAAATCAGTCTGGCGATTTGAATTCCGGTCCGGACCAGCGCTTTTACCGGTCTTCCGAAGCCCTGATATGCAGGATATAGTTATCTAACTTGTGTTTTTACATATGAGTGATGGTTGAAAAGGGTTGTATAAAGTTTCAATAGAATGCTTTAAGAAATTACTGATATATAGACTCATAATGTAGTTGCATGCAAAACTTTAACCTGAATTTCTAAGTTAAAAAAAAGGTCCATAATTTTAATTATATGCAGGAATGAATGAATGAATGAATGGTGTTTTAAGGCCCGTCGACAACTAAGGTCATTTTGGGCGCTTAACAATTTACTTAATGAAATAATCAAACATGATGTATGCGATAACTAAAATATATATAAAATAACATGTAAGCCAATGTAAAACTAGAAAGGTTGTTTTTATGAAAAAACATATGTCTCCCCATTGCAGTTTGTCAATGACTATTAAAATATTGAACAAGGGGAGATAACTTTGCAACGAAGTAGCCCAGAGTTATAATTCTTGCAAGGTGCACAACTTCACATTGCCATCTATCTATATTCCAAGTTTCAATAAATTCCTTTAAGTACTTTCTTAGTTCTGCTCTGGAGAAAGTTTACACTATTAAAATATTGAACAAGGGGAGATAAATCATAATTATTGCAAGGTGCACAACTTCACATTGCCATCTATCTAAATTCCAAGTTTCAATAAATTCCTTCAAGTAGTTTCTGAGTTCTACTCTGGACAAAGTTTACACTATTAAAATATTGAACAAGGGGGAGATAACTCATAATTATTGCAAGGTGCACAACTTCACATTGCCATCTATCTATGTTTCAAGTTTCAATAAATTCCTTCAAGTAGTTTCTGAGTTCTGCTCTGGACAAAGTTTACACTATTAAAATATTGAACAAGGGGGAGATAACTCATAATTATTGCAAGGTGCACAACTTCACATTGCCATCTATCTATATTCCAAGTTTCAATAAATTCCTTCAAGTAGTTTCTGAGTTCTGCTCTGGACAAAGTTTTCACAATTAAAATATTGAACAAGGGGGAAATAACTCCGTTATGGTCGGAACATGGGTTCTGCACATCGCCTTCGTGAGGTGAACATCTGACACAAGTTTCATGAAAATCCTTCAAGCCGTTTTGGAGATATGGAGCGGACACGAAAAACAGGCTCAAACCTTTGACCTTCAAGCCTGACCTTGACCTTGAACCGGTATGGTCGGAACATGGGTTCTGCACATCGCCTTCGTGAGGTGAACATCTGACACAAGTTTCATGAAAATTCTTCAAGCCGTTTTGGAGATATGGAGCGGACACGAAATTAAGGCTCAAACCTTTGACCTTCAAGTCTGACCTTGACATTGAACCTGTATGGTCGGGACATGGGTTCTGCACATCGCCTTCATGAGGTGAACATCTGACACAAGTTTCATGAAAATCCTTCAAGCCGTCTTGGAGATATGGAGCGGACACGATTTCGGACAGACGGACGGACAGACAGACAGACAGACAGACGCCCAGGACAAAAACAATATATCTCCCCTGTATACAGGGGGAGACATAATAAGATATAGGCAAACAAGCCCAACATTACTATGTAATACTTAACATAAAGATAAATAATATCTAAGGAAATTTGGAGCATGATCTGTAAATCTAATGCATGTGCAAAAGCACGATTTAAGAAATAATCATATTTTATTAAAAATATTAATTTCCCTAAGAAAATCAAATAAAAGTTCCGGTTTGACAGACTGTAAGAGCTGACGCATACTTTGAGCCTTGAAAAATATATCACGTATTGGGGCGAAATCAGCACATTCCAGAAGAATGTGTTGTACTGAAAGTTGTGTATAACATGGAACACATTGAGGTGCTTCCTCACCTTTTAGTAAGTATGCATGAGTTAACCATGTGTGTCCAATGCGTAAACAAGCAAGAACAATTTCTTCTCGGCGAAAGGATCGTAAAGCTTGCAGCCACTCACCAAGTACTGTCTTGATTGAGTGGAGTTTATTATTCACTTGCTCATTCCAATGACTTTGCCAATCATCGTATAGTAAAACGTTTATTAAAGGTTTAAAATCAAAATGAGGTATTTTAAATGGCAAGATATCTTGTAAAAGAGCAGATTTTGCTGCCAAGTCAGCTTGTTCATTACCGCGAATGCCCATATGACTAGGGATCCAGCAAAATACTACATTCGCTGTAGCACATATATATGATAGTTTGGAGAGGAGATTAACAACAAGAGGATTTTTAATTTTCTCATTCTGAAGTGCCTGCATAGCAGACAATGAGTCGGTAAATATAATATACCGCCAATAACCTTCTGATTTAATAAAGTCCAAAGCTAAATCTATTGCCTTTAACTTGGCGGAAAAAATAGAAGAATGATCTGGTAGTCGAAATGTTATTACATCGCCATCAGGAACTGCGGCAGCAGCTGCCCTTTTGCCATCCTTAGAACCATCCGTATAAATACGCTCAAAGTTATAATATGTATTCTTAATTTCTTTATACTTGGATTTAAAAACAATAGGATCTGTGCAGGCCTTTTTATCGGCCGCAAGATCATAAATGAATGATGGACTACTTAGAGTCCAAGGTGGGGCATCTGAAATCTCTTGCTTCGCGATGTCGTCAAGATCAATATCAAGCTTTGCGACTTCTGGGCCGTAACGGATACCAAAAGGCGGTATTACCCGTTCCTTCTTTAAAAATAATTCCTGGTATAAAGGGTTGAAAACAACTCTATGAGTGGGATTTGAAGGATTAGACTTAAGTTTTAAGAAATACTGCATAGCTAGTTTTTTCGCCGTAAATTTAACGATGGTTCATTGGCTTCTACGTAGAGACTTTGGACGGGCGAGGTTCGAAAAGCGCCCAAGGCTAGCCGTAAACCCTGATGGTGAATGGTATCAAGTGTTGCAATGTACGACTTTCGTGTTGAGCCATAAACAATACATGCGTAGTCTAATTTAGATCGTATTAATGACCTGTAAAGTCTCAACAGGACTTTACGGTCAGCGCCCAAATCCATATGGGATACAACGCGTAAAAGATTTAATGCTTTCTGGCATTTATTTCTAAGATATTTAATATGAAGAACAAAAGTCAGTTTTGGGTCAAACAATAGACCAAGGAATTTAAATTCAGGCACAACTTCAATACGAGTGCCATCTAGTGTTAAATCTGGATTTAGGTGGTGTTTACGAAGTTGACAAAAGTGCATACATTTGGTCTTGCTTTTAGAGAATTTAAAGCCATTTTCGTTTGACCATTTTTGCAAATTATTCAAAACTTGTTGCAATTGTCTTTCAATTGTATGCATATGTTTTGATCTGTAGCAAATACAGAAATCATCAACATATAGAAAATATTCAACTCCAGGGTTAACAGATTTGATAATGTTATTAATCTTCACACTAAAAAGTGTAACAGAAAGAATGCATCCCTGGGGAACACCCATTTCCTGTTCATGTGGATCAGACAAAGTATCACCAACACGAACTTTGAACTGACGTTCATTTAAAAAAGCAGAAATGAAATAAGCAAGGCGACCGACCTCTTATGCCAAAATCATAGAGGTCATTCATAAAACCATATTTCCAGGGAGTGTCATATGCACTTTCTAAGTCAAAGAAGACGGAGACAACGTGCTCCTTTTTAATGAATGCTTCTCTGATAAAAGTTTCAAAACGGATCAAATGATCCACTGTGCTTCTATGTTTACGAAAACCAGACTGGAGAGTAGTAATAAGTATGTTCTTTTCGAGAAACCAAACAAGTCTGTCGTTCACCATTCTTTCCATGGTTTTACATATACAGCTAGCTAAGGCTATAGGACGATAATTCCCAGGATTAGTTGTATCTTTACCAGGCTTGGGAATTGGAATAACGATGGCCTCTTTCCAAGATCTCGGGAGATTTCCCGTTCGCCAAACCTGATTATAGACGTCAAGTAAACAAGAAAGGGACCGGAAAGGTAAATGTTTAATCAGTTGATAGTGTATATCATCTGAACCCGTTGCGGTATCATGGCACTTCTTGAGAGCCGATTTTAATTCTTTTAACGTAAAAGCTTTATTGTAGGCCTCTTCATTTTTCGATTTAAAGTTAATTTTCTGTTTCTCCTTTTGCTTTTGAAATTTTTGAAACTTTGGAGAATAGTTTGAAGAGGACGACTTTTGTGCAAAGGAATCTGCCAACGTATTGGCAATATCCTTCTTTGAGGTGGTGATACCGTCTGAGGTGCTCAGATGATTCACACTAAGCGAACTGCTCTTTCCTTTTATTTTCCTTATCATGTCCCATGTCTTTTTGACAGATGATCTAGAATTTAATCTAGATACATACTGTCTCCAAGACGCACGTTTACTGTGCTTAATTGTTTTACGAGCTTTTGCTCTAGCTATTTTAAAGTATACATGATTTTGATGGGTTGGCCTCAGGTTAAACTGCCTTAGAGCCGATTTGCGTGTTCCTATAGCCTTTTTGCAATCCTCATCAAACCAAGGTTTGCGAGGGTGCTTTGGATTTGTCGAAGTTTGGGGAATTGCCTCTTTAGCAGCCTGATACATTAAAGAAGTAAATAGTTGCGTAGGATCATCACATTCCAAGAAAGCATCCGGATTAATGGAATGTTCACATCGCATCTGGAATAAATTCCAGTTCGCTTTGTGGAGCCTCCATCGCCTCGGACGCCCCAGGACAGATGGCCCAGTTTCAGTGATAATTATAGGGAAATGATCACTTCCATGAAGGTCGTCTTCCACCTTCCACTTAAAGTCAACAAATATATCAGGACTACAAATAGAAAGATCAAGAGATGAGTAAGAACCAGTAGCAGGATGCAGATATGTGTGAGATTTATTATTCAAAATACAAAGGTCATGTTTAAAAATAAAATCTTCTAATAGTTGGCCTTTTTTATTGGTGTCTCTACATCCCCACAACGTATTGTGTGAATTGAAGTCACCAACTATCATAAAAGGTGTTGGAAGCTGATTGACAAGTTCAATGAGCTTGTCTGTATCAAGTGGCTGACTTGGCGGAAGATACAAAGAGCATAAGGTAATTGTTTTGCTCAATGAAATTCTTACCGCAGTTGCCTGCAGAGTTGTAGTAAGTGAGACTAAGCTATGGGGAACAGAGTTGTTAACAACTATTGCTACCCCACCACAAGCTCGAGCACTTGCATCAGATGTTTTATGATAACATGAATGATATTTAAGAGAAAGACTATCATTATCTTTTAAAAATGTTTCTTGTAAGCATATAGCTACTGATTTCTTTTCATTTACTAGAAGAGACAATTCCTCAAAATTGGCTTTAAATCCACGACAGTTCCACTGGATTATGGAATTCATTTCAGAAGTCCTTGGAATACAGGTTCACATATTTTGATTTCAGCTACCGAAGTCTGCCAGGAATCAATATTATGATTCCAGTCATCTTTCAGATCCGACCATGGACTAGGAGACTCAGTTTCCTGTGTCTCCATGTCATCCAATTTCTCATTACGGTTTTTAATTTTAGTTGTAGAGTCACTAGTATTATCTAATTGAACTTTAATTTTTCTAGATCTTTGTTTCTCAAAGCCTTCAGCATCGGGTTTTGAGATTAATTTTGACCTAGGTTTGTTTTGTTGGTTTGGTTTAAGTGAAATAATTGAAGTTTTATTGGTATCAGGTGATTTACTTGTATGTTTTGAAATGTCTTTAACGGTAGAAGATTTATTTATTTTTGAAAAAGTTTCATTTTGTTTTGAAGAAGGTTCATTTTGTTTTGAAGGTTTTGAAGAAGATATATTTTGTTTTGAAGAAGTTTCATTTTGTTTTGAAGAAGTTTCATTTTGTTTTGAAGAAGAATCATTCTGTTTTGAAGAAGATTCATTTTGTTTGGAAGAGGTGGCCTTTTTGATTGATGGTAACGATGAATGGGAAGAAGTAGAGGGCTGTTCATCTGACATAATTGCTTTTAATTGTAGACTGATGTCAGGAAATTTTTCAGATAAAACCTTCAAAAGGAGTTGGCATGTCGTACATTCCTTTGACTGTGGCGGTGGTCTGTTAACAGGAGTGACAACAGTTGGTCTTGTTTTATTGGCAAAACTGTTGTCTCCTTGAAAGCTCACTTGAGTGTTTTGTTGCTGGGCATTAATCCTTTTGGCCTCTACAAAACTAACATTCTGCTTATACTTTACAGTAAGAATTTCTTTCTGTGTAAGCCAAAAGGAACATTCCTTTGAACTTGTAGTGTGTTTAAGGCCACAATTTGCACATTTGATCGAACCAGTACAGGCAGAGATTTGATGATCGACACCAACAAGAGAACATTTACCACATACTGGAATGCCGTTACATTTGTCTTCATGATGTCCAAACTTTTGACAACGATAACAGCGCAAGGGATTGGGTACGTAGCAATCAACCTTGGCTATTTGGTAACCAATTTTTATCTCTTTTGGCACAATTGGTTGGTTAAAAGTTAAAATATAAGTGTTGGACAATGTCTCAACACCATCTCTGTAAAATTTCATTCTTTTGACATCTGTAACACCTTGACTTTTTAAATTTTCAATGATTTCATCAGTTTTGCAATTTTCAAGATCCCTGCATCTTATGACACCCTTTGATGCATTCAGAAAAGGATGTGCATATATTTTGACAGGGACCTTAAACAAGAGCTGTCGGAGGACAGCGCGCTCGACTATATGCCGCTTATTCACATAAAGCACTATTTCATTATATTGCACTTAAGTACTATTAACCCTTTCCCTCATACGGCAATTCTGCAGCAGACGACTTTTAACTTATTTTGTCAAAACATAGAAAATCTCCATAATTGAATGGATAACCTATGACAAAAAGTGGAAAACATTGTGGCAAAATGTTCTAAGTAATTCAAGGGCCATTACTCCATATTTAGGATGCAATGGAGTTATCTAACCTAATTGTACGATGGTCCTTAACAAATGTGTGAAGTATGAAGTGATTTGAATTATGAAACTTTAACGCAAATGTTAAAACTGACCGAGTTTAAAAAATAGCAAAACCTAAAAAAAAGGTTTAACAAATGTTTGACATCATGCAAAACCCGTTTGATATGTTGAAGAATTATATTTGATAAATGAATGATCACAATTAGAAAGGAATGTAACCAAAAATTATGAATTTATCTAAAATTCTCAAAATCAAACAAAAATCATGTTATTTATTCCCAAAAAGTCACACTCAGCATCTTCAACATACAATGTGAAGAAAGGTATTATATGTAATTATATTCCATATATGAAAGCCCTAACACAAGTACTTATTGAGAAAAATTAAAAAATTAAATGAAAATGCCAACTTGCCCTAAAACTTTAACCACCCAAAATCATGTCTTTTGCCGCAAAAAGAAGGTCACACTCAGCATCTTCAGCATACAATATGAAGAAATGTATTAGATGTAATTATATTCCAAATATGAAAGCCCTAGCATAAGTACTTATTGAGAAAAAAAAATTAAAAAAAAAATTCCAACTTGCCCTAAAACTTTAACCACCCAAAATCATGTTTTTTACCCCAAAAAGAAGGTCACACTCAGCATCTTCAGCATTCAATGTGAAGAAAGGTATAAGATGTAACTACATTCCAAATATTAAAGCCGTAGCACAAATACTTATTGAAAAAAATTAAAATATTAAATGAAAATGCCAACTTGCCCTAAAACTTTAACCACCCAAAATCACATCTTTTACCCCAAAAAGAAGGTCACACTCAGAATCTTCAGCATACAATATGAAGGCAGGTATTAGATGTAATTATATTCCAAATATAAAAGCCCTAGCATAAGTAACTATTGAGAAAAAAAAAAAAAAAAAAAAATTCCAACTTGCCCTAAAACTTTAACCACCCAAAATCATGTTTTTTACCCCAAAAAGAAGGTCACACTCAGTACCTTTAAAATTCAATGTGAAGAAAGGTATAAGATGTAACTATATTCCAAATATTAAAGCCCTAGCACAAATACTTATGAATGAAAATGCCAACTTGCCCTAAAACTTTAACCGGACGCCGACGGTGACGCCGACGCAGACGCCGACGCCGACGCCAGGGCAAGTAGTTAAGCTCTCATATTCTTCGAATAGTCGAGCTAAAAATACGTCTTGTTTCAATAGATTAATAGATTGTTGTTTAGTAGATATTTCAGCAAGAAGAGAACCGTCTTTTAAACTTTTTACTGATGTAGGTGTACCAATAAAACTTGAAAGTTGCTTCTCAATTACGAAAGGACAGAGCTTTGTTATAATTTTGTTTTCATCTGTCGATTTGATTAATACAAATCGAGCAAAAGTAGAACTTGACCGGTGATTTTCATCGCCGGAATCTGAATCATCAGATCGGTAACGCTTGGCGTTTCTTTGGTTGGCCATGTTAAGTTTTGATAGTTTCATCGGTGGTGTCCTTCACCCGCCACGGAGCCCAACAAGGGGACGTATTCCGGGGATATCCATCTCGGCCTACGCCAAAGTTACACCACCGGCATACTCGTCTAGAACAGACTAAATTGAGCAACTGATATTTAATGTGGTATCCGACCAAGCATGGACTACCATAAGAAAGTGAACGATCGTCAATCTATTTTAACCGATTGACCCTGAAGCCACTGCCTTCTAATACACCTTGTCTCAAATGTAAACGGCTACAAATATTTATGAAATAACATATTTCGTAAAAAGTTAATATAACGAAAAAGAAAATGTAACTAAATAAAGGGTATCAGGGCTAAACATGACCAGCCGATTGATCAGGGCGGGCCTTCCTGACCTCCCGTTTAACCCAACTCAAGGCCAAAGCAGTGTATTGTAGAATCGGAGTTTAAAATTGCCATACTCCGAGCATACTCAACTACCAGGATCCCATCATCAGGCGACACGGGTTGCAGCTCACGGCAAACAAGCAGGCACAGTGGTGGATTTCTACCACTCTGTAGTGCGACAGCTGGGCTTTTTCTAACCCCCCGCCCAGCTGGGGGGAAATTATATGCAGGAAAGTGTTATCTTAATTGATTGTTTAAATAGTTGTGGTGGTTAGGAAGGGTTGTATAAAGTATCAATACAATGCATCAGTAGTTAATGAGATATAGACTCTTAATGAAGTTGCACACAAAACTTAAAACAAGAGGGCCATGATGGCCCTGGAATCGCTCACCTGATTTTTCTTTTCACTTTAGCTATATAAGCCCCGCCCCCTGGCGGTCATATTTTCCGACCAATGAACATGGCTTGAAGGAATCTGATAGAGGGTCACCCTAGGAACATTTCTACAAAATTATTCGGCCCGACACTTTTGGAGGAGAAGATTTTTTAAGTTAACACTATAGCCATATAATGCAATATAGCCCTGCCCACTGGCGGCCATGTTTTTCGACCAATCAACATGGCTTGAAGGAATCTGATAGAGGGTCATCCAAGGAGCATTTCTACAAAATTATTGGAAAATCTGCCGACCAGTTTTGGAGAAGAAGATTTTTTAAGTTTTCACTTTAGCCATATAAGGCAAAATAGCCCTACCCACTGGCGGCCATGGTTTTCAACCAATCAACATGGCTTGAAGAAATCTGATAGTGGGTCACTTAAGGAACATTTCTACAAAATTATTTGAAAATCGGCCTGACACTTTCGGAGGAGAAGATTTTTTAAGTTTTCACTATAGCCATATAAGGCAAAAAAGCTCTGCCCACCCCTGGCGGCCATGTTTTTCGACCAATCAACATGACTTGAAGGAATCTGATAGAGGGTCATCCAAGAAACATTTCATTTCGTTGCCATGGAACCAGAATTCTGCATGGATCCCAACAATTTGAAGGAAATCTGGTGAGGTCATTGAAAGGATGATTTCTGTGAAGTTTTATCCCAATTAACCCACTGGTTACTGAGGAGAAGAAGTTGACGCACGTCGCACGCCAGACAAAAGGCGATCACAATAACTCACCTTGAGCAAAGCTCAGGTTAGCTAAAAAAGGGCCATAACTTGCATTAAAAGGATAGAGTTGTCTAACTTGATTATTTACATAGGTGTGATATTTGGGAAGCATTGTAGATAGTTTCAATGAATAAAATCTAGTAGTAACTGAGCTATGGTGAAATTGATGTACGTGCATGCAAAACCTTAACCAAGGTGTGAAGCTGACGCAAGTATGAGAAGAATAGCTCTCACATTCTCTGAATAGTTGGGCTAAAAAAATGACGCCGCACAAATATTGTGGTAAAAGGAGGAACTGCTCATCATTTTTCAAAGGTCATCGACTGCAGATGCATCCTCATGTGGGAAAGGGGTTAAGACCATGAAATACAGCACTAATCTAGAACTCTAACCATTACCTCAAGATCTATCATTTCTCTAGGCTGAGGGGCATCTGGGTTGTCCCCAGTATCTAACATAGGGATACCATCCTTCTTTATCTCTTTCTCCAGAAATCCTGTAATGAAATAAATAAATTCATTTGACCATAACATTCATACTACTCTCAAAGATTTATGAATTTTTAACCCTTTTCCACATACGAAAAATTTGCAGCAAAAGACTTTGAAATCAACTAGGTAAAACTATAAATAGTCTTTATTAATGAACGTATATTCATTGGATAGAGTTCAAAACATTGTAGCAAAATGAAAAATTGCTTATTAACAGCATTTTCTTCTTTTGCCACAATGTTTTCAAAAGTCCTCTGCTGCAGATGCATCAGAATCGGTCTGCAAGAGGAAATGGATGATTTTGAACTTTATCAATAACAAGCCTCACTAAATTGAACCCTGCAAGCCTGAAATCAATTGCTTGACTCTTCTAATGCAATATGTATGGTGTAAATACCTAATTCATAACAAAGGCAGTTATGATTAAGGAAAAGGATAAACATATCCTTTTCCTCAATTTTAACACATGAGCGATATATACCACTCCATCTTAAAACAGACCGTCAGGACTTGTTTATAATCCTTTCCAACGGGCAGCTCAGGGAAATTATGTATGCTGGTCGCATTTCCCCGAAGGTTGATTTCCAATTGGCGTAGGTCATTTCGAAAAACCACTTACTAAGTTTCCTTTCCATTTCATCACATCGTCTGACTTCATTTACAAACTTCCTCTGGAAAGCATTCACATCTGGGTTTAACTGGAACATACAAAGATGGTTTTGAATTGGAAGCAAAACAAAAATGTACCAACAGTTTAAAGGGGCAGACTGACAACATTCTATAGCTTTGACGATACATGTATACACAAGTCATTTTCAGAATTTTAATATTTACAGGAAGTACTTTATATTCTCAAACCCGCACTTGAACATCTAACATGTAATGAGTGACTTTAATCCTTTCCCACTTATAGATGCTTTCTGATTTCTCCATTATGCCACAATGTTTTCAACTCTATTTAATAATCAAACTCCCAATCATGGAGATTTTTCAAAGTTGTCTGCTGCAGTTTTATTGAATGTGGGAAAGGGTTAAAATAATTATCTCTGCACCAGATAACTTTTGAAAATGCTTTTGCCAAAGGAGAAATTTCACATAACGAGCAACTACTCCTTTTGCCACAAAGTTTTCAGCTCTATTCAATAATAAGGCTGTCATACAAAAAGAGATTTTTCATGTTTTTGTCCAGATATTATTCAAAGTTGTCAAGTTGTAGATTAGTTGTATGTGGGAAAGGGAGAGTCATTATGAGTACCACCACATAGCCTAGGGTTTGGTCAGGTAATAAAAGAGATATTGTGGGGAAAAGAGCAGCTTATCTAGACCTCTGTATCATTCATTCTTACTGTAACCCTTTCCCTCATATAGACAGACCCTTTCTGACGCCTCTGCAGCAGACGTCATTTTGAAAACATAGTGACAAAAGAAGAAATTGCTCAAAACGAGCTATTTCTCCTTTTACCACAATGTTTTCCAGTTTAAGTCATAGGTTATCCATTCAATTAAAGAGATTTTCCATTTTTTGACAAAATATGTATAAGTCATCTTCTGCAGAATTATCGTATGAGGGAAAGGGTTAACTTTATAATCTATTGTGTTCATCAGCTACTTTTTGTGTGAAATAATCCAGATTTATAAAACATCTGAAAACATTGTGGCAAAAGGAGAAATTGCACGTTTTGTGCAATTACTTCTTTTGTCACTATGTTTGCAAAAAGCCGTCTGCTGCAGAGGCGTCAGAAAGCGTCAATATGAGGGAAAGGTTTAATACATGTACATGTATCTACATAAAAAAAAGTTCATCAATGGGAAGAAAATCAACACCACTAAGGAAGTTTATTGCTTCAATGTCATGAACATATTAAACATATTTAATGCTAATGAGCAGAACCGCTCACTCAGTAAATGTTAACACTTTTCCACATGTAGCCATATTTTAACATTACTAGAACTATCACTGAAGATGATAAATACCCGGAAACAGCACCTTGACCTACATCATAACTTTATAAGTAAAAGGGCCATAACTCTATATAATAACATGCAATTGTTAGACCTTTAGGATATGTACATCTCCTTTTGGTATAGAAGCTTCATGTAAAATTTTATTGAATTCCACCCAGTGGTTCGTAAGAAATAGGCCGGACAAAATATGGCTTCCGACGACCGACAGACAGCCCGACACAGTGACTCCTATATACCTCCTCTTCTTCGAAGGTGGTATAATTAATTCAACTCAATATACAATTATAGTAAAAATATCATTTAAAGAAATTTTCCATATTTTTTTCTAGATGTTTTTATCTCCAGCAGATGTATTGTATATTGCAGGGTTGTCAAAAGTAACCCATTGCCGATCAAAATTATCGGTTAAAATCGCCCTTTGATCTGTTAATTTCGCTACCCTGGGGGGCCTACAAGGGCTTTGCCCTTGACCTGACAACCCAGCCTGATCAGTTACTTTTCTCATTTAACCTGTTATAACAAAACATTTTGAAAACCCTGGTATTGGAAAGATCTAAGGACATCACTCACATCTCGAAACTGTACAAGCCCCAGCTCACCAAGCTCGGATACACAAGCATATGCAGCTTCAGCTTGAAGGAACAGCTGACATAATGTCATGTCCTCACTCCGGAATAATGACCCCATCTTTAACTGAAAACAAACAAATAACCTGCTGTATATATTATGTCATCGAAAAAAATCTCAATCGGATATTCTTATACTATTGACAGTTTCTCTTCTATATGCTAATTGCCGAAGAGGGATTTGAACGTGATATACTATACAGTATATCACTCTAAACTTCTGGAATAAAAGACTCATTTGTTGTATTTCATTTGTTATATATTCAACCATGTGTTGAAATAGTTATATGAATAAAATGTTCATAGACTGTCAATAAAATTTATTTCAAAATGATTTGTTAGTTGAAAAAAACAGTGAATATTGCCAAAACAAATACAATGGGGCGTAAACATGGAAAAGCCAACACTTGATTTTATCAAGGGAAGCAATGTCATGTCATGTCATGTCAAAACAGAACATAGTTTCCCCCCCAGTTGTATCCATTTTAAGTAGAACGTATTAGAATGGAAATATATTTCATTTTTTGTGATTTGTCATTCAGGTGATTTGTGATTAATTATTCAGGCCCTTTTGTCTTTGTGATTAATTATATACCTGAACTCCTAATTGTGATATATGATCCGATATATTACTCAAAAGTGAAATCTATTTCCTAATTAAAATGTATCAGTGCATTTACATGTATTCAAACATCAGTCAGACAGTTTTTGTCACAATGTTTTCAATTTGTCCAATAATTATACTCTCCTTATAAAGGAATCTCTCGCCTTTTTAAGATCTTAAATAATTTGCCTTTTATATTTTGCCTGTTTGCATCCAATGCAATATGTTGTTCCCTCATGGAGTTATAAGCCACCTGAGTCACCAATCAAAACACTAACGGCCATAAATGTTGCTTAACTTTGAGAAAAAGCAAACCACTCTACCAATATTGCTGTAAAAGCTGGCTTCTACAGCAAGATTGAAGAAGTGGTAATTGTACCTATACCCCAGTCCTGCTACATTTCTCCCTCTTTTCTCTTGACTTTGACCCTAAGTAACACAACTGCACACTAGCAGTACATAAGAACGGAACCTAAGTAACATCACTGGGAACCACCAGTGTCCGGGGATAATGGTGATGTCACCCTGAATTTCCATCAAGTGCAACCACCATTTGTAACTACCATGACCCTCGGTAGCTAAACTAATCGAAGGACCAGGTACACGTTTCTTTGAAATATTACCTAGCTCTCAGAATGTATTGGCTCAAAAACTTCGGAGACCAAAGTATATCAGGGTTTTTTTACCTTATATAAAAGGGGCCGTTTAACGGCCCCTTCCCCTCGGAAAATAAGCATAGTTTTTCCCCTAAAAATATAAATTCCCCTCCAATAGGTAGCTTAAATAATGATTTATCTTTCCAACAGAATAAAATTTGACTCGAGGTTTAGGCTTGGTGCTGAAATACTTGATATTTTGATGAGAATTAAAGTTGCTGATGTTGCCCTTAGAGAATATGACCCAAAAACTGCTGTGACAAGATGGTTGATGTCTGGACTAAGACAGAAAAGACCCCATACTTTGTCATATGGAGCAAGAAATTAAAACACGGTTTCTAGACTATGCTGTATATCTGACAGTCTCAGCAGCTTCTTTTCACAACATGGTTTGGACCATGTTTACATTACATTCATGATTGAACATAACAGTGTATTGCACTATTGTAGTTCACATTGTGTTGCTTAAAATTAAAGATCTAATAAGTTCTCAAAAATTAAAGTTGTTTTCTCATTTAGCAAGTAACAAAAAATAGCACTTGCGAAAAAATGCAAGCAAAAAGTCTTGCTAATTTCGACCCTTGACAGTATAGTTTGAGTGAACTGGATTATGACAATCTAGTGGAGGAGTTCAAGAACATGAAAAAAAGACAGATTGCCTTGTAATGATAAAAGTTAAACATGCACATTATACAATTTTTCCCCTTTTTTTTCTAAAACGCCGTGAAATTTCCCCCTTTTGAAAGGCCCCAGGCCCCTTCCCCTTTTTCAGAAAAAAAACCCTGTATATGATGACGAAACGTTTTATAATTTGTTTCTTTTTAGTAAATGATTGTTATTGACTTTGGTCTCTTCTATATACCATGGTGATTGTAAGAGATTTCTTCAAACTCTTATATGTGATATATACTTACTTAGAAGTCAAATATTATAATTGTTAGTTAAACTCAATTGATAAATATCACTTACGATTTATTGACTGATGTGTTCTTATATTAATAATATGATGTTATTCATTACAGAACAGAATAGGATAGGATTTGTAACATCCTGATGTACTGTTCGACACTTGAAAAAACCCTTGTGTTCCACAAAAATGAATTTCGTCTATAGATATGGTTTTATTTATTCTTTATCAAGCTAATTTTGTTTGTCATAAAATTTTCAATTATGTAGTTTTAATATTGCACTTTATTTTAATTAACTGTGTGCCGACTTATGTGTCGACTGTCTGAACTTGATTGTTACATAAATGCAGGGTTTTCCATGACGCACAAATCCTGCGTCATTGACGCATTTTCAATTCAAATGACCCCCAAAAATAATATCTGTGCGTCCCTATGGACGCAATGTCGGTAAATCGAAGTCCATTCTATAATCTCGGTTTTCCAAAAATCTATATTTAACTTAGTCCTTATCCTTTTAACCCATTACTTCACAGAACAATGGCCTGATAAGCACCCTGTAGTGTATACTGGCTTATCAGTTTTACTGCACTGAGCGCACAAGAGGTTTTGGGAAATTTTACAATTTTGACACCTGTGTAATAAATCCTAAAATATGGTTAATTTCTATGCATTGGACTGGTTTAATGAAAGATTATGAAATGCTGCAGATACAATTTACTATATAGCGGTGTTTTTCATTTTTACCTATAGATCTAAATTAGTTTATAGTTTCTACAGTAAATTAAAAATACGTTTTTTTTGGGGGGTTTTCTCAGTCTTATTTTGCGCTTACGTTGATATTTAAATAAATTCCATGTTGAAACAACAAGTCATAATGGTCAAACAAACCAATATCTATTTAAAGATAGAACAAAGCTATGATTAACATTAAAAGATGTATTTGAATTGCCTCATATTTGGTTAAAAATACTTACAATGAAATGAACAAGTAAACTTCAAAAAATATTTAATCCATTTCCGCCTGAAGACACATTTTTCGCATCTGCGGCAGACGAAATTGAAACATATTGACAAATAGGAAATTGCGCAATAGCTCTCTGTAAGCCACCATATATATTCCTTTGTTTCAAAGTGGAAATGACCTTCTACGTCATATGTCACAGGAGGTCACGCTGTGTAGTGTGGTAGCACGTGGTCGACCGCAGTTGATTGGGTGCATGGTCATATTTCACTGAGATCACGCGTGATTTATGGATAATTTGATTGGATATAAAGTTAACACGATAGTTTTTCATTGGAGAATTATATTAGTTAATTATAATAGCCAACATGATATACGTCGAAAGGATTTGATTTTATAGAGGACGCGTATTCAAATTTCAAAACAGAAATATATAGTGGCTCAAATCATAATGGAGGTTTGGGTATGTAAATTGAAGTGCATTTTAAGGATATTCTTTAACTGGAAACATACCAAATTTTCACCGGATTTTTAAAGGTAAGATATCAATGCATCGAATGGGCTATTTTTTTAAATAAATTTTAGAATCTAAAAAGGATTATATTAGATACAAAAACAGAAGCGCTCTAAGGCGTCTCTGTGCCGTAGTGGATCGAGGTACTCTAAAGCGCCTCTGTGCGTCTATAGAAAGCAGCGCTCTGAGGCGCTTGCGTGACGTAATGGGTTAATCCACCTCATAGAGGCCTGACGTTTAATAACTCACAATGTGGTCGATTTGAACCGAGGATAACCGAAATACGGTATTGTGGGTATTGTTGTTAAAGTACACAAAAATGGATATTAAACGGAATAGTTATATATCTTATTCAAACAAGTTTGGGCGATATTTCGTTTATTTATTTTTTACCGATTTCGTCTAATTTATTTAACCGAAAACAAATTTGTTACAGATTTCAAATTTTTCGCCGTTGTGAATTGAATTTTATAGATTAAAGTGGTAAAGAGGTAAGCTGCATACATTTTAGGCTCAAATTAATATAATAATAATTACAGATATGGTTTTTTGTATCGTTGCGATAGCTGTCAAGGATATAAACGGCATAATAACGTGAATCGAGTCTGTCTGAAACATGCAAACATGCCATGGATTTAGACTTCTGTTGACCAATAAACGAGAAACCGAAAGTCTAAATTATTTGGACTATATTTAACTCTGAATGACTGGTTTACGCTTTATCGATAACATAATCTTTTGTCTGCAGCTAGAGCCTTTAGTGCTCTTAAACTTCGTAACAAGTAACTAAAATTAGACTGCAGTGCATTATTTACTGTATACTATAAAATAATTTTATTATTTATAGCATAGTTATAATGCTGCAATTTGCATGCATACAAGTGAACAGAAATTAGTGAACTGAATTGAGTTACATCCAAATCATAATCTTAATATGTTTTCACAAATTGACATTATTAATATTAAAGGGATCATAAAAACAAAGAACAACACACTTGTTTTTTAATGTTTTTTATATCAATCACTTGATAATAAAGTTCTAATTTTGACCCCCAACATTTATAAGATGACCCTCAACTTTGATGACAAGGGGGTCACAATGACCCTCAAGTTTAAAAGCTTAGGGAAAACCCTGTAAATGACTGACGGCGTACTTCTTATTGTGTGGTGTTGTAATTCATTATTAAAACAATAACAGTTTTTTATTGAATTTGAATGGAGTCAGCTTTAATCAAACATGATGTTTAATGCTTATTAAAAACAACTTGTGAATTTAATATTTGATGTTTGTCTTTTGTTAAATCCTCAGATTGTTACGCTATTTGTATCCATTTCCCAGCCAGCCAGCTATAATTACGAGTCTGTAGTCGCATCTCTGGTCTGGGCAGGGACGTAGATAAGAGGGATAAGCAAGTAAATTGTATACTAAAATATCACCCGTGCCAACATTTGTAGCAAGTAAAACTCGAAAACTATTCAAGATATGAAAATAAAAAATATATTTTCTGAAAGTTCAATCATTATTCTATTGCAGTAGATACAAATATTTTAATATACTACAGATTTTGATAATATGTTATTCTTATGAAAAATGTCAGTCTATTCATTTTTGGAAAAAAATAATATAATTCCCAATATCTGTGTCTTTTAAACCAGTCATTGTTCAAAATACAAAGAAATTCCAGTTGTTCATTGTATCTCTAACTTTAGTTGAAATTTTAAGCTTTCAGAATATGTATGTTTTGTTTATGTGCCAAATGTGACTTCAAAGTTTTATTTGCTACAAAATGTGAACATTTGGACAATTGTATTGCTTTATGTGATATTTTAACCAGATAACAAGTGTACAGGTAGAGTTGCCTATCCCTCTTATCTACGTTCCTGGTCTGGGGACAGTTGGGAATGGGAGTTCAGACAGAATTCACGACGAGGAATGATGAAATATAATTTCAAACCCATGTGCCTGTATATTTTGTATAATGTTACTTTTATGTATATGTATTTATGTAAATGACTATGTACTTTGTATACGTCAAAATACACTTTCTGTTCTGTTCTGTTCTATAACATGTTGTTATGTTCTGTTAACCTAAATAGTATGTATATAATAATAAGAAACAATTAGACTGTAGATAAGAAATAAAAATATCATTGTGGAAAAAGGATTGCAAACATTCAGGGGAGAGGACAAAATCTCTAAGGGATGTAATGGACATTTACTGTAAATATTAAATTAATTAACAAATGCAAATTAAATTACAAACTAAAATCATAACATTTTCATAATTAAAATTGTTGCCTTTCACTATAATTGGTCAATTAACACCTTACTATAACACTTTCATATCATTATAGATTATATAGTATTATAATCAATAAGTTAGACGAAATCTATACCCCACTTACTCTATATTATTAGTTTGACGAAATCTCCAGAATCCTACCATGGTTACATTAGTGGGTGGGGGAAATAAACGGATACGGGATAATCCTGCGATTACATAAAAGATCATAAAGACCTTTGTAAGCAATGCCAATAAATTATTTGGCAGTAAGACTAAGGATATTTCCATCTGATTTGTGACATTACTTAATACAGTTCACCCGTGATTACACATGGGCATAACTGATTAAGACGGTTTCGTGGTTTCGGAGATTTGTTGTTGTTCAATCATTTTCCACGTCACCTGTATACAAAATCAGACCGGTTTTCATGTAAATTTAAATGAAATGAACATCGTTTAGCAATGGTTAGAAACAACTAGATTACTTAAATACAACATGTTACCTCGTTTGAAAGTCACGATGTCAAATATCTTTAATTCATGCCAATTTATGTTTTCATCGATTTCCTAGTTGTCCGATTTATGATAAAGTATGCATGGATAGTTCCTTGAACTTTCGCAACCTCATGATTTAATCGAACTTAGTGCAACTCTATTCGTATTTTTAACTTGTACAATCGATTAATATTACTGCTGATTAATTAATTAATGAAAAAGAAAGAGATTAACACAAACACAAGAAATTTGTATTTATTTCTCTATGGGAAACTGTACTTTCCTACACTTCACATGACCATGACATCAAAGAGCTGAAGGTACTACGTAAAATATATCATTGGTTCAGGCATATTTATTTCATCATCAACTGAGTCTGATTATGTGTGGACCATGTGATGTCAATTATTGCGAGCTAGGCTACTGTTAAATTTTCAATAACACAAGTCTGGCAACCAAAGGAAACAAACTTTAAAGAAATTCACCTTTGAACTGCTGGTCCGATTTCAAAATAGTTTGAAAATATTATTTTGATTCCAAAAGATAATTTTAAAGAAATGTTCCTTGTGTTATACTCTAATCTCTTAACATTTAAAGGCCATTTTAGTTGGTCAAAAAAACATGGCGGGTAGGAGGCGTGTTTTGTTTCTCCGATGAAACAAAGACATATAAATGTATAGGGCCATATGTCTTTGCTTGAAAGCAGTCGCATTCATTTGAAATAGTTTCAACACTTTACAAAAATAATAAGTAATTGGATGGCCAAACACATGACCGTCAGATGCTGTGACAGTGCAATAGTTAAAACTTCCTCTCATCTGAATGTAGCTGTCCGGGTTTAGAGAGTTCAATCTTTGAACAAACATTGACGAATTAACAATTTTCTACAACATGCGCTTGTTTTGGCGTGTGTGATACTTCAACCAGATAATGAAAACAAAAGGAGTTGCTAATCATTCCCGTTTTAAGTTTTCAGTGTTATAACATCTGTTTCCTCTGAAATTGATTTCAAAGCATGCAGTTGTAGTTAGTTTGAAAGCATCAGATACACAGATAAAGAAAAGTGACAGAAGGAGTTTGCCCTTTAAATGAAACGTGAGAACGTTTTTATATTCAATGCAGCAACAGTACATTGATCGTTGACGAAAAAGTTGAAGCTTTTTCAGTCGGATCCAGAACGAAACCACAATACAGCACACTAAAAACAAAGATCTGTACGAACATTTCTACAAATTACATATATGTTTTCTCAGATCGTTCACTCGTTGAACATAATTATAAGAACGAAGATGCTTCCAGGATACTTATAAGGCGAGGTGGTGAAAAAGAAAGATTGTGTCATATTTCACGGAGGCGGAGGTTGATTAGGATTTTCGCCGGTCGTTAAACGAGTAAAATCATATGAAAACCGACCTTCAGCGATTTGAAAAGTAATGATAATTTCTATGAATTCGCATAATAGTACAATGAGACCTGTTTATAAAGACCATCATGAGTAATTAAGAAACTCAAATTGTTGTTGTTGTTATAAGTATGAAATTGACTGTACTTGTATACATAATGTCACAATCGTTCTCAAGTGATCTCTCATTCTCCTTCGCAGAGTTGTCGTTCCTTACACTCACATGTACATGTATACATGAATGTAATGAGTCGATAGTGTTAAAGAATGGTGATCTCTAGACTTCTTATTCGACTAGGAAGTGAACAATAATGGGCCCGACCAGACTGCGCGAGGGCGCTGGTTGATCTAGATTTTCGCTTTTCGCAAGATGAGTCACGTCAAAGGAAAACTGACGTTAACAAATGTTAAGATAAATGAGAATTTCGAACAATTCGAATACAGTGGAACCTTTGTATAAAGACCACACATGGAAACACAGCAATATGGTCTTTGTTCACTGGTGATCTTTAATTGCAGGGTGAGTTATGCTCAAAATTGGTGAAACTTAAAATGTGGTTGTTATAGACAGGGACTCGCTATTCCAAGGTGGTCTTTAGCACAGGTTTGACTGTACTTGAATATACGTTTAATAGTACAAGCGTTCTACAGATGGTTAGTTGATTCGTGTTTAACAAGGTGGTACAGAGGGAGGATGCTGGCCAGACTGTATAATCAGATTCGCAGGCAGGCTGATCTGGATCTTTGCAATTCTCAGAGTTCCAAATAACGACTTTTATATGACGTGGTCCAACTATGAGAAAGTTGGATTTCAAACAGTGTGTAGGCCTTAATAATGTTACTATCTATATACCATACAAGCTATAGGTCCCGACGGTTGATTAAACATCAAGTTGGGCTAATTAGATCTATTGTTATACTCAACAAAATTAATCAGAGGGTCAAAAAATCTATTGACCATTACAACACGATGACAGTACTTGTGTGATATTTGTTCGTGCCCATCATTTAGTCAAAGAAGGATCAAAGATCCTGTCTCAGTACTTCATTATATACAAACACATTCTTACAAATATCAATAAAGGGTGCAAGGTTAACCCTTTCCCTCATATAAACGCTTTCTGACGCCTCTGCAGCAGATGGCTTTTTGAAAACATAATGACAAAAGAAGAAATTTTTCATAATTGGAGTCTTTGATAGTCTGTCAAAACTACGCCTCTGCAGCGTGTTCTGTCGAATTCGCATACTAGAATCTAGAATCATGAAAATGGTCGACGATCAAAACATTGTCGTACATCTTGATCTACATCATTTGTGAGAATGATGTACCCACATGTACATGTATATATTCCCATCATTTATCAAACATCACTTTCAAGAAGAAAAGGTTGTATGCTGTATTATGGGCCTGAGGCCTTTATTTACAAATAAAATGTCTGTATTCTATATTCTATATTATAATCCCACTGGTCCGCCATTGCTGACACCACCATGCTGTTTTCAATACCGTACCACCGAGGTTCGTAGTCGCCAAGCTGGCAATTTGGCGCCATATTGACTCGCCACTGCAGGATCGTATTTAGGTTAAAATATCGTTAAACTATTAAGGCTAAAGATATACTTTTTCGCCCACTATGCGTCTTCAATTAGGACTATTATTGGTGGACAGAGACTGTGTTGATGCACAGGCTCGCCTGAGTCTTCTCTGTACGCTGATCTCAGATCGGTAGATGCGACTCAAATGCGTTCTAATCATTTGTGATTGTCAATGCCATTCAGAACTCGTGTTACCTTAGTGAATTTAGAATTACTGGAAGTAAGAATAAGTAGCGCATACTGCCCGACCTGCTAGACCTGTGTCTAGTAATAACTTGAATTATTTTCTCAAAAGAGGAATTTCGTCCAAAATGACCGGAGCAAAGCCCCGGCAGCTCAGTCGGTAGCTACGCTGGCTGTCACTCCAGGGGTTGCGAGTTCGAATCCCAGCTCGGCCAACATTCTTTCCGACGTTTGACAAAAGTCACGGTGACAAGCGTCATTCGTCTTCCATCAATAAGCTAACAGTATATGCGAAAGGCAACCAGTTGCTTGTTGTTATAAAGCCATGCAACACATGTGTAAGTGAACTGGCCGCTAATGATATGACTGTAACATTGTTGAAAACGGCGTTAAACCCCAATCAATCAATCAATCAACTAACATATAAAACACCTTTGGCATACGATTTCAAAAACATCTTGGCAAAAAATATGTTAACCGCTCTAATTGATGAATTTATAGTTGAATGAAGATAAAAAAAAAATCGTTGTGACAAAAGGAGAAACTGTTCATAATGAGTAATTTCCGCTTTTGTCATGATCATTTCCAAGGTTGTAATCTGCATAATGAGTCAAGATGGGTATGTATGTGGGCAAGGGTTAAACGAGCACTTACGCTCCTGAAACTATCAATCGTAAGTTATTACTGTAACCGAGATGCATTCGTTTGCTGTTTTTGATCATGTGATATTTCAGATTCTTACTTGGAATTTTAATTTAAACACATGTGATAACACGGATCATGTAGCAATGGGCGAGTTCAGATGGGCTTCTCTAGGATAGAGAACTGACGTCATGTCTAAATATAAATTCAGAAAAACATGCGCACTAATGCATTCATCACCGAGGTATTCCGAATGAGTAGTAAACATCGTTGGTCGCCATTTTGAAATGCTAGTAACCCCAGGCTTGAGGTGGGTTACTTGGATTCGGGTCAAAAGGTCAAAATGACGTCACTAAGGTTAAAAGTATCACCGTTCAAATGGATTCCGAGAGCACTCGGGCTGTTCTCGGATCCCATATGAACTCGCCCAATGATTCACCATATCCTTAATTCTATTTTTGGGATAGGGGCGTTTCGCCACTATACCATACCCAGGCTGCTTTCGAAAAGTCGGATTAAGGCTGCAACCACAGTCCACATGTGTATACATACGCCAAAATCGAATTTTGATTGGTTATAATCTGCCTTTTCAACGATTTCATTGGTTCGACCGAATCACGAAAAATCCTCCGCTTGCATTTATTAATGAGACAAAGTAGTTCCAACGCGTGAAACACACTCTGAACTATGATTGACCTCAATGTCAGTGGTGTTAGGTAACGTCGACCGTGCTGTGACCCCATTAGTTTACAACAGTCGACTTATATAGATAGAGAAATGTGCAAATCGCTGTAAATACAATTATTGAAAGGAGTTGAAACCATCGTGGCAAAAGTAGAAATTGCCTACGATAAGCAATTTCTCCTTTTGTCAGAATGTTTTCGATTGTCGTCTGCTGCACATGCGTCTGTAGGCGTCTGTACGCGGAAAATGGTTACATCCTCCCCATGGAAGCTGAACCCTTTCCGTGATACTATAACAGTTCGAATATTGAAAATATTGTTGGAAATGGAGCTATTGCTGACAATGAGCAATTCCTCCTTTTCACACAATGCTTTCATACACGTTTTAAATTAATTATTTTCATATATGAACGTTTTACTATGGACATTCTTTTACTCGACACATTTTGAATAACATGAGATGAATGATAACGAGCAATTTTGCCTTACATCAAGGGGAAAAATATATAGTTGAAACCTTTGTGGAAATAGAGGAAATGGATCACGATAATCAATTCTGCAGCCGTCTGCTGCACATGCGTCAACAAGCGACTGTAAGCGGGAAAGGGTTGAACCGTTTCGTTATAGCTACTTAGTTACATACGAATGTTGAAAGTGTATTTGCAAACGGAGCAATTGCTGACAATGAGCAATTCCTCCTTTCCAAACAATGCTTTGGAACATTAATCTTTTTTTTCTCTATAACCTAGATAACGAACACATTTATTATTTTAACCTTTGTCCTTTTAGACACATTTGACTCACCTTAACACATTTGTCCACAATATTTACATCACTATTCAAAATAGGAACTAGAAATTAAATCTACAAATTAGAGATAATTTAATTTCAACATTGATTGATAGGGGTTAACACCGTTTTTCAACATTTCCTCAGTAATACCACGGCGGCCAGTTCACCTACAAATGTATTTCCTGGTTTTCTCACACCAGTACTGCACACAACAATCTTCCCAAGCAACTGGCTGCTCATCTACATAGGCTTAGCACATTGGTGAAATACGAATGACGCATGTAGCATTGACTTTTATCAAACGTCGGAAAGAAATTTGGCCGAAAATGTCAACATACACATGAGTTATAACCGTAAGGACAAAATTTATAATGTATATGCATTTGCGTTAATTGAAGACTCAACGTCCGTCAACGTGTAATCTAGTCCTAGATGTATCTGTTGACATATAAACTAGAAATGTAGTCTAAATGTTTTTGTTTGTAAATTAACCTTGTACAGTCCCATTTCGGAGACGCATCGAACCAGTCTTCTGTAATCAATACTTTATGAGTTGTCTCTGTCTGTAAAGCTTGGAGGTATAATCCGGCGTCCGGCCGGCTGTCTGCCTGAATGTGCATTCGTCCGTCCGTCATGGATTGCATGTATTGGTCAACACGTTGTTACTGTATGGCAGATTTATTTCAAAATGGTCACAATTATACCGTGTGATCAGGAGAACGGCAAAGTACTAGGTACATAACTCTGGTCTGTTTATTTTTGTTATCTCCATTTTTCCTTATTTAGTTCAGCGATTGTCTCAATTAATTTCCATTGTATCCATTTCAAACTTGGTTTGTAGGTAACGTATGGCCTACAGATTTGCAGTGCACCATTACCATTTGTTTGTTTGGTTTTGTTTGTTTGGAGTTTAACGCCGCTTTCAACAGCTTGGGTCATATCACGGCGGTCAGTGCACCTACCCATGTTTTCCTGGCTTTCCCACACCAGTACTTACACAACATTCTTTCGAAGCCACTGACTACTTTTTCACATAGATCAGAGGTGAGAGGCAATGGAAAACATCGCCCGAAAGAATGTCGCCGCAACCGGGTATCGAACCCGTGACCTCCAGATCACGAGTCAGATACGCTACAAATTGAGCTACCCGGCCGGGCACCATTACCATAACTTTAGCATCCTGCGTTTGGAGTCTGTATATTTTTGTCTTTCCATGTTCTCACTTATTATATGACTTTCGAATGCAACACATGCGTTCCCGGCGTGAAATGCCCTTGTTCGTTAGCTGAGTCCCGGTAGCTCAGTCGGTAGCGACGCGGGCTGTCAAGCCATGGGTTGTGAGTTCGAATCCCGGCTCGGCCAAATTTCTTTCCGACGATTGACAAAAGTCAATGCGACATGCGTCATTCGTCTTCCACCAATGGGCAAAGTCTATGTGGAAAAGCAGCCAGTTGCTTGGGAAGATTGTTGTGTGGAGTACTGGTGTGAGAAAACCAGGAAATGCATGAGTAGGTGAACTGGCCGCCGTGATATAACTGAGAAATTGTTAAAAACGGCGTTGAACCCCAATCAATCAAAACTCTTGTTAGTATAGTGTGACAGATGTTAGATTTTATGTTCTATAGTTTATTAAATATCATTCTGAAAGTTTCTAATTAATGCCCAGATAAATGCGTGTTTTTTATCTTTCCTACTTCAACATGATAGATATCTATACGTTCCAGGAAATTGCATCGAGTTAATGATATATATTTGAGTGACCACATGTTCGAGTTCACGATTTATATTTGAGTGACCACATGTTCGAGTTCACGATATATATTCGAGTGACCACATGTTCGAGTTAACGATTTATATTTGAGTGACCACATGTTCGAGTTCACGATATATATTCGAGTGACCACATGTTCCAGTTAACGATTTATATTCGAGTGACCACATGATCGAGTTCACGATATATATTCGAGTAACCACATGTTCGAGTTAACGATTTATATTCGAGTGACAACATGTTCGAGTTAACGATGTATATTCGAGTGACCACATGTTCGAGTTCACGATATATATTCGAGAGACCACATGTTCGAGTTCACAATATATATTCGAGTAATCACATGTTCGAGGTCACGATATATATTCGAGTGACTACACGTTCGAGGTCACGATCTATATTCGAGTGACCACATGTTCGAGTTCACGATATAGATTTACCACATGTTCGAGTTCACGATATATATTCGAGTGACCACATGTTCGAGTTCGCGATATATATTCGAGTGACCACATGTTCGAGTTAACAATTTATATTCGAGTGACCACATGGTCGAGTTCACGATATATATTCGAGTGACCACATGTTCGAGTTAACAATATATGTTCGAGTGACCACAAGTTCGAGTTCACGATTTATATTCGAGTGACAACATGTTCGAGTTAACAATTTATATTGAGTGACCACATGTTCGAGTTCATGATATATATTCGAGTGACCATTATGTTCGAGTTCACGATATATATTCGAGTGACCACAAGTTCGAGTTCACGATTTATATTCGAGTGACAACATGTTCGAGTTAACAATTTATATTTGAGTGACCACATGTTCGAGTTCACGATATATATTCGAGTGACCATATGTTCGAGTTCACGATATATATTCGAGTGACCACATGTTCGAGTTAACGATTTATATTCGAGTGACCACATGTTCGAGTTCACGATATATATTCGAGTGACAGTATGTTCAAGTTAACGATTTATATTCGAGTAACCACATGTTCGAGTTCACCATATATATTCGAGTGATCACATGTTCGAGTTATCGAATTATATTCGAGTGACCACATGTTCGAGTTCACGATATGTATTCGAGTGACCATATGTTCGAATTAACGATTTATATTCGAGTGACCACATGTTCGAGTTCACCATATATATTCGAGTGACCACATGTTCGAGTTAACGATTTATATTCGAGTGACCACATGTTCGAGTTCACCATATATATTCGAGTGATCACATGTTCGAGTTATCGAATTATATTCGAGTTACCACATGTTCGAGTTCACGATATGTATTCGAGTGACCATATGTTCGAGTTAACGATTTATATTCGAGTGACCATATGTTCGAGTTCACGACATATATTCGAGTGACCACATGTTTGATATATCGCGTGTCCTCTCTAGCTCTATATTTGGGTGATAATTCAGGAAAACAGTGTTTACGTTATTATTACAACTGTATATCAAGATATGCATGTGCATCCATGTTCTGCAGACGCATTTTGAGACGAAAGTATTCAATAATTAAGCTCTCATTGATGGAGAATTTTTACGTTTTTGACAATGTGTTTTCAAAGTCGTCTATTGAAATTTTGTTTAATGTGGGAAAGGATTACTGGCACTTGCGCACAGGTAGATCTGAATCTACACTAGTCGCACAGGTAGATCTGAATCTACACTAGTCGCACAGGTAGATCTGGATCTACACGAGTCGCACAGGTAGATCTGAATCTACACGAGTCGCACAGGTAGATCTGAATCTACACTAGTCGCACAGGTAGATCTGGATCTACACTAGTCGCACAGGTAGATCTGAATCTACACTAGTCGCACACATAGATCTGAATCTACACTAGTCGCACAGGTAGATCTGAATCTACACTAGTCGCTCAGGTAGATCTGAATCTACACTAGTCGCACATGTAGATCTGAATCTACACTAGTCGCACAGGTATATCTGAATCTACACTAGTCGCACAGGTAGATCTGAATCTACACTAGTCACACAGGTAGATCTGAATCTACACTAGTCGCACAAGTCTCATGTTGGTTTTCGACGATTCCCGCCCGGCCGGGTCATACCAAAGATTTTGAAAAGAGTGTAATGGCTGCCCAACATGACGCTCAGGATTGCGGCGTTATCGTTTCGACTGACTGGCTGGTGTAAGGATACATGAACCAGTAGTACTGGTAACTTACCTAGGAAACACCGTGATATAACTGAACTATTGTTGAACGCGGCGTTAAACACCAAACAATCAAACTCTATTACTGATCATTAACTGCTATATGTGAACAGGTTCACGGAGGACAGATGCAATGATGCAAATGACTTACTATACAAAATACAAATAACATGTACGAACTATCTTATTTGACACTTTTATTGAAGTTTAAAAACTGACAGGAGAGGTGTATATATGTATGATAATACAACAACGGCCTAGCTCCGATTTACTCATCCGCGTGATAGTTATATCAGGGCGGCCATTTTCCTGGCTTTCTCAAACCAGTACTATGCATCAATTTTTCTTTGGAAAAATGGAGAAATTGCTATTTACAAAATGTTCTTATTTTTGCCACAATATTTTTAAATGTTGTCTGCTTCAGTGGCGTCAAAATCTTCTGTTTCTGGGAAGGTCTAACACACTTAAATCCAAAAGTCCTATGAAACCATGGCGTGGGTCGGGTCCTGTCAGTATTCTGGTGGAGGTGAGCCGTTCTCTAACGATAATGATTGAAGTTGTTGTTGTCTTTTTATTTTGTCCTTATGTTCTGAATTAGATAAATAAATGAATAAATAAATAAACAAATAAACATATAAATAAATAGATAAATAGATAAATAAATAAATAAATAAATAAATAAATAATAAATAAATAAATAAATAATAAATAAATAAATAAATAAATAAATAAATAAATAAATAAATAAACAAATAAACATATAAATAAATAGATAAATAAATAAATAGATAAATAAATAAATAAATAAATAAATAAATAAATAAAAATAAATGAATAATAAATAAAAAATAAATAAAAATAGTGAATAAATAAATATATACATAGAATAGATAAATTAAAAAAAGAAGACAAAAAGATAATTATTAATAATTCAGTTAAACAAAAGTGAATAAATGATCATGAAAATAAATCAATAAAATAATTACTTCATAGATTAACAAATAAATACAAAAACAACAACATAATAACAACAAGAACAATATTCCAATGAGGACCTGGATCGATCTACTGACTATTAGAAGTTTTCTCCTATTCCATTTGAACTATTTTTAATGCTTTCTCAGATACAATCATACTCAGTAAGATCCAAAAGGATAATACAAATGTGTAGTAGATTCTGAATGTGTTTACAAATCCATGAAAATCGTTATCTCTTCGGAAAATAACGAGCAATATTCCACTTCTTAAACTACGATTATTTATAAATAAATGGATATTTTTCTTTTCATTTTGGTAGACGTTATTCGCTCTATAAAATGTTCAATTTTCACGAGTACGTGTTAGACTTTTGTAGTGCATTTATCAATCCAAAGAAGAATTAGAGATGACATCTTGTTTAATATACTTTTTAAAAAAATCACGTTTTATACAGATATAGTAGGTTCTACGAATATCGTATTGTCACGAATACCAAGGTAAACACAAAATACTTGTTTTCTTTGTTGCGCGCGCACAACCGAACCCCGTTATCCCAACTTTCAAATGCTGCATTTTTTTTCTTCAAAAAAAAATCAATATTCGCAGAAATTACGACACATCATGATTGTTACCCATAATAAAAAGAAAATCCTACATGCACTGACCCCTCACCAACAAAAACGTCTAAAGATGTTATTATAAGGACTAACAAAATAACAAAGAAATTTGTCATTTTTGGAAAATATGATTAAATTGTGCCAATAAGAAAATTTAACACATTGATTCTGAAAATATCGTGTAAATAAGTTCATAGTTTGAAACAGTTAATAAATTAACAATTCAATTAGATATAATTGTTCTAACGACAAATGTTTTATAGGATAATCATTTTCACATTTAATCTCACAATCTTGTAAAGAGTTGATACAACAGGATCACCATACTAATGCTTTTTGTAATTATACCGGTGAGTGATTGCCTCCCTTGAATATCATTTTCAAAAGGGCTGCGGATGCACACTGGATATAATGTACAGTTAAGTTTGCTTTTTTTTTTAAATCCGTAAGTACACCGATAATAGGGAGTCCCATCCTACCGTCAAGCTGGTAGATCATTATATCACATGCCACATGTATATGTCCGTTCTAATACGTATACAAATGCCATCCAACATATTTGTATACTGCAACCTTTTGACTCATCGAGATACATTGAAAAATTAGAGGTATTTTACATTTTCATATGCAAAACATGTAATAATTCTTACCTTGAACGCTTTGAGAAGCATATCGGGGCAGAAGTCGAAGCATTTTTTGTAAAACGTCCATATCCTCGTCTGATAACGTTTCGCCACCAAAAGTATCGGATTCTAGTATCGATGAAAGAATGGGCCGCCATAAGTAGGGATTCACTTGCGGTTCCGGTTTCCAGAGTTGATCCCGACGTTTTGCGGTTCGGTACCTTTCATTTGGTGATTTACGGATGTTTATTAACTGCAACAGTCGCTTTCCAATCCGTGGATATTCGTCCTTGTTGCTGGTTGTGTAGAATAAGGCCGAACAGCTTTGACCTACGGCAGCGATAATGACGATGAATAGAAACGCTTGGGAAGAAGTCATCGTAGCTGAAATAAGAGATGTAAGAGATGCGTTTAATTACCATTGGACTATTGATACGGGACTTCTGTCCCGGTGTGATGTTTACGTGCTCATAACAAACGAGTTCGACGCACGAGTTTGTTATTAGCACGCAAATATCTCAATAGCCACACAAGTCACGAAATATAGTGATCGGTAGAAAAGCGTCGGCCAAAGGTTCTGTCTTAGGGACTTTTGCATAGAAACGGCGTAAGACTCAAGGAAGCAGACGTCTAGCGTGATTATTCAATATAAGCTGAACGCTTGTTTTGCAATCGATGTAAAATAAATAAGCAAAAATGAATACGTAGGATATGTAGGACACATTTCTATATGAACCGTCCCGCGAGAAAACCAACATTATGGCCTCTGCGTAATGTATCGACCTAGACCAGCCTGCGCAGTCTGCGCATACTGATCCGGGCCGAGACATTCCGTCTTAGAGGGATAGAGGTATAGAGTAATGATTCCTGAAACAGAAAATCCACAGGAGTTGAAAAACTCCTATCCGGGTAAGCCTGCGCGGCATGCTTCAGCTGATCCAGGTCGATACTTTACGCAGATCCCACAATGTTGTTTTTCTCGCGGGACGGCTCATATATAGATAGTATCGCATACATGTAGAATATTTAATTAAATCCATTAGTTATGAAGGTACACAAAGACATTTCTCTTCATGAATAGCATGGACTTAATTATTTATTTATGGTATTCATGGTAAACCAAATTGACCATAGATCTAATCATTTCAGTAAGTCAGAATATTGCGAGCATATTTGTATGAGAGACCATGATTCCAATGAATATGGGAAAGGGTTAAAGTAAACTAATCAATTAAGTTTTGAGGAAAACAAACAACATGTACATGTAATTATTCCTTTATTTTTTCACTGAAGACGACTTTTGAAAACATTGTGTATAGAAGAAAAATATAATTATAGTTAAACATTATGTTTTCCCCCTTATTATTCTCATTCGGCTTAGAATTGTATATTTGAGTTGGGTTCCAGGTAAAACATTCTTGAGCATATGCACTTTTTGCTCCTGATTTACACTGTTCATAAAAAAGTCGCACAATTGAGATGGGTGTTAAAACAAGTGCCCAATTGTATCAGATAACATAAAAGCACAGGCAGATATTTTGTGGTAAGTATTGCCAATGCCCTCCAAATGTTTATTTGTCCAGCAAGACGGCCCAGTTGATCAAATCCAACTTGTTTCCATCAGACCATTGCAGCCTAAATACAGTATATCTGACTAAAGTGTAAGCCTTCCGTTTGGGTGGCTGTTAGTCATTCAAAAAATAAATAGGAAAATGAAAAAACTGCGTGTTTTGAGTAATTTGAACCTTTCCCCTATGCTACTTTAGTCGTCTGTTTGAAGGAAGATGTAAACCTTTGCACTTGTAGAAGCATTTTGAAGGATCTGCAGCAGACGACTTCTGAACAAAATTGTGACAAATGTACAAATTAGTCATGATGAGCAATTTCCCCATTTGCCACAATATTTTCAACAACTAAACAGTTATACACGTTTTATCATCAATACTCTTTAATTATCAAATTTTCGACCACTTGGTCTTTATCAAGATTAAAAAAAAAAACGGACATTTATGTGTAGTTACTGACTTTCGTCCCTTTGGAAGACCTTACAAAGTTTATACAGTAATAAAATAAAATATTGTCCATCTAGTTTTGTAAGTCGTCTGCTGCATATTTACTGCATTAATTGAATCTATTACAGCTGATCAAATGGGATGGAATCGAATAAGTTCAATTAAAGTGCACGCCCCAGGAGACTCAGTTGTGTCAACAACCGGTAACTGCACCGATGACACGTTTATCTAAATATACTCCAGGGACTGTATTCATGAACCAATCTAACTGTCTTTCTAATTCTTGTACTTAATTCACTATGTTACAACATTTCTACGTGGCTAAATCTATACGACTTAGCCGATCAGAAATTGTTTACTTTGAAATTTTGAAAATTCTTTAAATTTAGAACTTTAATTATATTAATTAAGAATGGTTAATGAATAATGACCAAGTGAAGCCAACTTTTTCATATATATGCTGTCTAATACATTAATTTTATGTAAGAGGCTTACTAAAATGTATATGTGACACATTGGTTGACAGTGCAGAACTAGGATATACTCCGAGGACTGACACAAGTATTTGTCACAGCAAGTGTACAGGATTACCATATTCCTTTAAACTAACTTGGTCATTCAAGTGGTGGGTGGTGGTTGCGCATGCGCGTATATGAATGATATTCAAGTTCACAAAGTTATTTGATAGTCTAACATGATATACTTGGTATTAACATGAGCAAATTGTTTTATACGTCATTGGCGTTCCTGTGAATTTTACGCTTGTATTGTGTTGATGGCATTTCGACATGTTGGTTTAATTTGCTCTGTGGACTCGGAAATTCATTCTAATAGTCATGCATTATCAAAAGGGACAGGTTTTGTTACTCCAATCAATCATTGGGAGTTATTGCCCATTACAAAACATATCTGGGATGGTCCTATCTCGCGAAGGTTATTACTCCTCCACATATCGCCTTTCAGAATAATTAATCAGAACCGCAAGTTACATTACTACATGTATCACCATATGCAAGTCTAGGAAAGTCACTACATCAAATCATCTTGACGAAGAAAGTTCAATATTTCCGATACAAAGGAGAAGTACAGTCAATGAGAAAATTCTATTACAGGGGTAATGTTCAACTTTTGAGATGAATTTAGATTATCATATTCAGATGAATTTTTTTGAAATGAAAGCTATTTAGTCAAAGATTAAGACCCCGTTTACCATTGGTAATTCATTTTGTTGAATTGTCGGCATATAACAACAGAATGAAGTGTGGATACCGTATAATACAATATAAGCTTATTGGAATATAATCGGTAAACGATCATTTATTAACTCAAGGTTGCTGTAACCGCCCCTTCGACCACATGGCTTGTTGGATTATTGTCAGTACACGACCGTATTAAATTACACACGGTAGATCAAATACTGAGGTCACTTGTCACGTTGAAAAAAAAACAGGCGATGCTTGGGGCTATTATTGCGCGGTTGCATCAGCACCAGTGCATATATTGGTTGTGTTTAGAACTACCACTGGTGCTTGGGCTTGCACATGCGCCATGTTAATTGTCTTCATCGCGCATGCGCCGTTTTTACCGTCAGCTCTCAGATATTTCCGTAGCAGTTCGTCACTAGACTGGTTCTCGTTCGAGTTTGCAATAGAAGATTAAGATTAGTGAACCAGTTTATTTATATGCGAGTATTTTTTTTTATAATTAAAATGTAATTTAAAACCATAGTGTAACGTGAACCGGCGTTAAGCCATTGCGGCACCCATCCAGGCACTAACCGCGATGAACCTTGCTTATATTTACGAAAAGTTCAACCTCTCTACCAACGTCGCTAAAAAGCCGGCTTCCAGAGCAAGGCTGTAGAAGCGATATTTTTTACCTATACCCCGTTGCCGTTACATTTCAACCTCTTTTCTCTTAACTTCGACCCAAAATCACATAACCGAACACAAGCAGTATACCATAGCGGAGTCTCTGTAAAATCACTGGGAACCACCGGGGTTTAAATAACAGGAACATTATCATAAATGCGAAGTTATTGTGCTAAATTTTGCGATTTTAAGAATATTTTAAGGGAAAGAAGGACGCGCATGCGCAGACAAATGTTTACAATAATTTTGGGAGATCGAGGTCAACACGTACGTTTGGAAAAGGTATTTTTGTTTTCGTTTTACATATTTAACTAAAAAACTATTGTTATCATATATTTATATCATATATTTAAAAGCGGGTTTCGTGTTTTTCGAATCAAACAGTATTTCTTAAGCCATACAATGCTGATTCCCGCGCTAACATCCAATTACTGCATCTTGCAGCAACTCTTGTAAGTTAACTAAGTTGTTTATTATATTACACTTGTTGATTAAGGGATCGCTGGGTCGTAGGTAAAATGGAATATGCTGTGAATAGGTTTCTCCGAGAAACACATATTTTGTTGCTGACCATATGCACAACCAGGCTTGATACTCTTATATGTGGATTACATGTTTACATTTTAAAAATGTCATTACTCCCTTTAAACTACCTTATAAAAAGCTCGCAATTGAACACTGTATTTTTGTCAAATTTCCACCACACACATGTATAACGTGAATTACACTCACAATGGTTTGTTTAACTTTACCTAGGGAGATAAGAAACTTTTAACTCGAAACATGAAAAGTATGTATCCCTAAGAAATCAAATATATACAGGTAAACCAGGTTTAGAATAAACGTTTTATATTGACAGTCATATATATATAATTAGAATTTTAAGAAATCATCTAATAGATATATTTAATTCAGATATTTATCAATCTATGCTTGTTTTTCTTTTCTTTTTATCTGCTTTTATATTTTATTCTGGTCTGGTCTAATATATTCTGGGTTTTTTTCGTATTGTTTTATTATATTCTATGATATTGAATACTATTCTGTTCTGTTATGTTCTGTTCTATTAAACATATTCCATCATATTCTGTTCTATTATTCATATCATGATGCTATATGTAATAATATTATGGATTTTAAAATAAATTACAATCTTTCGCTGATTTGTGTGACGTTTACGCTAATCCCCAAAATATAGGATTTGTTTTACTCTTTTTTTTCGGCGATAGCTGTTTAACCTCAATTTTGACATATATGTTAAACAAATGATCTAGATTGTAGACCAATAAAATGATGTATTTAATGAATAATTTCGAAGAAATAAAGGAAATGAAACGTTTTGATTAGTTCATAGTTAAGTTGGCGATCCTACGAGAGGTTCTAATAAGATGAAGTTTTAAAATGAAATGTTCTGCATAGTAACTTTTTTTTTTTTTTTTAAGAAATAAGTTTCAGAGAAACGAATCAGTGAAAACGTATGAAATATAATATTTAAGAGCAAAATATTAATTATTTATGAAACATGATAATTTTTAAGGTATTTATCGTCAATTGAAACTTATACACCTCTTGGGAGTCTCGCTTAATCTCCAGTCATATGGCGTATTCTCGGCCTTGATAATCTATTTAAAGAAACTGAAGCTGGATGGAGATAGCCGATTAACCTTTGGTAAACACATAGAACCTTTCTGATATTTAAGTCAAATAGTATGCGCATGTTCCATTTCTTAATGTTTTCTCATATTGATCGCCGTTTATTGTTTTTAAAGATATTTCTTGTTTAACATGTGACGGTCTCGTTTCAACTCCACTCACTAGGTTGTAACGTTACAAAACATTTGTATCACAACATGTGACGATTACATTTGTGTGAAGAATACGACTCAAACACAGCAATAATTATGTCAGTAACAATGTATATCACGGCGTTTCTTGGGTAATTTATTGATTGATTGTTAGGTGTTTTATGCCGCTTTCAACAATTGTTCAGTTATATCACGGCGTTTCCAAGGTAAGTTACAAGTACTACTGGTCCATTTATGACACTAGTCAATCAGTCGTAATTCTAATCCATAAAACCCTGAGCGACAAGGACGGCAGCCATTTCTACCATTTTTAAAGTATTTGGTATGACCCGCCCGGGGATCGAACGCACTACCCCCCGCACTCGAGACGGACGCTCTACCACTTCACCAGCGAGGCGGTTAGGGGTAATTTACCAGTACTACCGGTATTATTTGTCATGATACTGATGCATCATCTGCAATGCTTTCCCCGTAACTCTGAGCGCCAAGGAGGAAAGCCATAACTTCCAGTTTATAAAAGTCTTAGGTACTCCGACTCCTAATACAATACACTTCAGAGGGAAATTAAAACAATAAAACGGGCACCCGAGTAAAACAATTTATTACCCCCCCCCCCCCCCCCCCCCCCCCCTCCCCCTATACAGACGTCTGCTGTAGGAACTTTGAAAATATAGTGAGATAATATAACAGTTATATAAGAACGATTTCACCTTTCCCAAATAGGCACAATCTAGAAACTTAAAAATAAAAATAAAAATAATAACTTTTCGTAACATACTTAAAGTTTGTTGGTCCAGGGTGAAATGAATCGGCTATTAATATAAACTTGGTGTTTAATCAACTCTGACAGTTTACAGTTTATATGAAATCTCAAACGATTAGCCGATTGAGAAGGTATGCGGTTAATCGAAGTTATTACTTAAACACTGTTTTCAAAACAATCCTGTCAACAAGTTCAACCTTATCCAACTAAATGACCCATTTTGACGCCATTTAAAACATTTCAGAAAAAGGAGAATTTTCTCATTATGAGCTATTTCCTCATTTCGACACAAAGTTTTCAACTCTTTTTAAAATACATACATCTTCAATTTTAGAAATAGTCCATTGCACGGTTGTTTTCAAAATCGTCTGATTCATATTTGTTATATCTTCAAATGTATCGGTTAACCTTACTTGGCTAGCGTTTGCTACCATACCATTTCATTGATCGCAGGGCTGATATTAGATGTTTAATGTAATCTGCTTTGAAAGCGCATGTGGACACAAACAGTGTAAACGTCTTCAAAATTGAACGTACCTCTTTTGTGGCAAGCTTGTTAACATCTATAAAAAGAAGACATTGCTCATCATGAGCATTTTTTTCTTCAATGTTTTCTAAAGCGATACCATTTGTTATCTGTATGAGAGGAGAGACCTATACACATGGAGACATATGAACACATATGTCTCTGATGAGAGTAAGATATATTAAAATATGTGAGGATACGGACATCTTAGCAGCATAAGAATACACATTGTTGCAAAACGAGATTTTCATTTCTTCATGCCATGAAAAAAGATTTGTCAAAATGTTATAGGATCCATTGCAATGACGTTTATGACGCATCTGCACACAGTGAAGACTCGGTGAGCCTATGCTTCGACACCGTCCGCAAATACAGTCAAACATGTACTAAAGACTACCTTTGTATAGCAATTCCGTGTCTATAGCTTTTAACTTTCCAATTACTCATGTTCTGCATAAATGACCCTGTTATCAAATAGCACCTGTGAACAAAAACCAGATAGGTCTCTTCCCATGTATAGTCTTTAAACACAGGGCGGACCTGTATGTTGAACATGCCTAAATGTATCTTCTTAGAAAAAATAACAGTGCAGCACCTCTAGTGTTGTGGCCTTTAACCCTCTCTCTCATATAGACGATTTCTGACGCCTCAATGCCTTTAACCCTCTCCTTCATATAGACGAGTTCTGACGCCTCAATGTCTTTAATCCTCTCTCTCATGTAGACGAGTTCTGACCACTCAATGTCTTTAACCCTCTCCCTCATATAGACGATTTCTGACGCTGCAATGCCTTTAACCCTATCCCTCATATAGACGAGTTCTGACGCTTCAATGCCTTTAACCCTCTCCCTCATATAGACGAGTTCTGACCCCTCAATGCCTTTAACCCTCTCTCTCATATAGACGATTTCTGACGCTTCAATGCCTTTAACACTCTCCCTCATATAGACGAGTTCTGACGCTTCAATGCCTTTAACCCTCTCCCTCATATAGACGAGTTCTGACCCCTCAATGTCTTAAACCCTCTCCCATATATAGACGTTTTCTGACCCCTCAATGCCTTTAACCCTCTCCCTCACATAGACGAGTTCTGACCCCTCAATGTCTTTAACCCTCTCCCTCATATAGACGAGTTCTGACCCCTCAATGTCTTTAACCCTCTCCCTCATATAGACGAGTTCTGACCCCTCAATGCCTTTAACCCTCTCCCGCATATAGACGAGTTCTGACCCCTCAATGTCTTTAACCCTCTCCCACATATAGACGGGTTCTGACGCCTCAATGTCTTTAACCCTCCCCCATATATAGACGGGTTCTGACCCCTCAATGTCTTTAACCCTCTCCCTCATATAGACGAGTTCTGACCCCTCAATGTCTTTAAGCCTCTCCCATATATAGACGGGTTCTGACCCCTCAATGTCTTTAACCCTCTCCCATATATAGACGGGTTCTGACGCCTCAATGCCTTTAACCCTATCCCTCATATAGACGTTTTCTGACGCCTCAATGTCTTTAACACTCTCCCTCATATAAACGTTTTCTGACGCTTCAATGCCTTTAACCCTCTCTCTCTCATATAGACGAGTTATAAAGCCTCAATGCCTTTAACCCTCTCTCTCTCATATAGACTTTTTCTGACGCCTCAATGTCTTTAACACTCTCCCGCATATAGACGTTTTCTGACGCTTCAATGTCTTTAACCCTCTGCCTCATATAGACGTTTTCTGACGCCTCAATGTCTTTAACCCTCTCCCTCAGATAGACGTTTTCTGACGCTTCAATGTCTTTAACCCTTTCCCTCATATAGACGATTTCTGACGCCTCAATGTCTTTAACCCTCTCCCGCATATAGACGTTTTCTGACGCCTCAATGTCTTTAATCTTCTACCGCATATAGACGATTTCTGACGCCACAATGTCTTTAATCGTCTCCCGCATATAGACGTTTTCTGCCGCCTCAATGTCTTTAACCCTCTCCCTCATATAGACGTTTTCTGACGCTTCAATGTCTTTAACCCTCTCCCTCATATAGACGATTTCTGACGCCTCAATGTCTTTAACCCTCTCCCGCATATAGACGTTTTCTGACGCCTCAATGTCTTTAACCTTCTACCGCATATAGACGATTTCTGACGCCTCAATGTCTTTAACCCTCTCCCGCATATATACGTTTTCTGACGCCTCAATGTCTTTAACCCTCTCCCGCATATAGACGATTTCTGACGCCTCAATGTCTTTAACCCTCTCCCAGATATAGACGTTTTCTGACGCCTCAATGTCTTTAACCCTCTCCCGCATATAGACGTTTTCTGACGCCTCAATGTCTTTAACCTTCTACCGTATATAGACGATTTCTGACGCCTCAATGTCTTTAATACTCTCCCGTATATAGACGTTTTCTGACGCCTCAATGTCTTTAACCCTCTCCCGCATATAGACGTTTTCTGACGCCTCAATGTCTTTAACCTTCTATCGCATATAGACGATTTCTGACGCCTCAATGTCTTTAATACTCTCCCGCATATAGACGTTTTCTGACGCCTCAATGTCTTTAACCCTCTCCCGCATATAGACGTTTTCTGACGCCTCAATGTCTTTAACCCTCTCCCATATATAGACGGGTTCTGACCCCTCAATGTCTTTAACCCTCTACCTCATATAGACGAGTTCTGACCCCTGAATGTCTTTAAGCCTCTCCCATATATAGACGGGTTCTGACCCCTCAATGTCTTTAACCCTCTCCCATATATAGACGGGTTCTGACGCCTCAATGCCTTTAACCCTATCCCTCATATAGACGTTTTCTGACGCCTCAATGTCTTTAACACTCTCCCTCATATAGACGTTTTCTGACGCTTCAATGTCTTTAACCCTCTCCCTCATATAGACGATTTCTGACGCCTCAATGTATTTAACCCTCTCCCGCATATAAACGTTTTCTGACGCCTCAATGTCTTTAACCTTCTACCGCATATAGACGATTTCTGATGCCTCAATGTCTTTAATCCTCTCCCGCATATAGACGCTTTCTGACGCCTCAATGTCTTTAACCCTCTCCCGCATATAGACGTTTTCTGACGCCTCAATGTCTTTAACCTTCTACCACATATAGACGATTTCTGACGCCTCAATGTCTTTAATCCTCTTCCGCATATAGACGTTTTCTGACCCCTCAATGTCTTTAACCCTCTCCCGCATATAGACGATTTCTGACGCCTCAATGTCTTTAACCCTCTCCCTCATATAGACGAGTTCTGACCCCTCAATGTCTTTAACCCTCTCCCGCATATAGACGGGTTCTGACCCCTCAATGTCTTTAACGCTCTCCCTCATATAGACGTTTTCTGACGCTTCAATGTCTTTAACCCTCTCCCTCATATAGACGATTTCTGACGCCTCAACGTCTTTAACCCTCTCCCGCATATAGACGTTTTCTGACGCCTCAATGTCTTTAACCTTCTACCGCATATAGACGATTTCTGACGCCTCAATGTCTTTAATCCTCTCCCGCATATAGACGTTTTCTGACCCCTCAATGTCTTTAACCCTCTCCCGCATATAGATGATTTCTGACGCCTCAATGTCTTTAACCCTATCCCGCATATAGACGTTTTCTGACACCTCAATGTCTTTAACCTTCTACCGCATATAGACGATTTCTGACGCCTCAATGTCTTTAACCCTCTACCGCATATAGACGTTTTCTGACGCCTCAATGTCTTTAACCTTCTACCGCATATAGACGATTTCTGACGCCTCAATGTCTTTAACCCTCTCCCGCATATAGACGTTTTCTGACGCCTCAATGTCTTTAACCCTCTCCCAAATATAGACGATTTCTGACGCCTCAATGTCTTAAAACCTCTCCCGCATATAGACGTTTTCTGACGCCTCAATGTCTTTAACCCTCTCCCGCATATAGACGTTTTCTGACGCCTCAATGTCTTTAACCTTATACCGCATATAGACGATTTCTGACGCCTCAATGTCTTTAATCCTCTCCCGCATATAGACGTTTTCTGACGCCTCAATGTCTTTAACCCTCTCCCGCATATAGACGTTTTCTGACGCCTCAATGTCTTTAACCCTCTCCCATATATAGACGGTCTCATATAGACGTTTTCTCATATAGACGTTTTCAATGTCTTTAACCTTCTACCGCATATAGACGATTTATGACGCCTCAATGTCTTTAACCCTCTACAGCATATAGACGTTTTCTGACGCCTCAATGTCTTTAACCTTCTACCGCATATAGACGTTTTCTGACGCTTCAATGCCTTTAACCCTCTATCTCATATAGACGAGTTCTGACGCCTCAATGTCTTTAACCCTCTCCCTCATATAGACGTTTTCTGACGCCTCAATGTCTTTAACCCTCTCCCGCATAAAGACGTTTTCTGACGCCTCAATGTCTTTAACCTTCTACCGCATATAGACGATTTCTGACGCCTCAATGTCTTTAACCCTCTCCCACATATAGACGGGTTCTGACGCCTCAACGTCTTTAACCCTCTCCCGCATATAGACGTTTTCTGACGCCTCAATGTCTTTAACCTTCTACCGCATATAGACGATTTCTGACGCCTCAATGTCTTTAATCCTCTCCCGCATATAGACGTTTTCTGACCCCTCAATGTCTTTAACCCTCTCCCGCATATAGACGATTTCTGACGCCTCAATGTCTTTAACCCTCTCCCGCATATAGACGTTTTCTGACGCCTCAATGTCTTTAACCTTCTACCGCATATAGACGATTTCTGACGCCTTAATGTCTTTAATCCTCTCCCGAATATAGACGTTTTCTGCCGCCTCAATGTCTTTAACCCTCTACCGCATATAGACGTTTTCTGACGCCTCAATGTCTTTAACCCTCTCCCGCATATAGACGTTTTCTGACGCTTCAATGTCTTTAACCTTCTACCGCATATAGACGAGTTCTGACGCCTCAATGTCTTTAACCCTCTCCCTCATATAGACGAGTTCTGACGCCCCAATGTATTTAACCCTCTCTCTCATATAGACGAGTTCTGACGCATCAGCAGAAGACGGACGAATCTTGAAAACATTTTGACAAATTGAGAAAATTACTTATAATGAGCAATTTCACCTTTTGTCAGAATGTTTTCACCTCTTTTCAGTAATTACGCCTCCATTTACAGAGATTTTCGGTGATTTACTTAGATGCTTTCAACGTTGTCTGCTGCAGATAGATATAAAGGCGAAGTATCATTAAGACCCCATTAAGATTGATAGACGCGGTTCATATATAACTAATGATTATAACAACGGAACTCTTAACCTCTTTCATACATCAACACGTGACTTTGAAAACATCTATGAATACTCTCTAATTATTGAAGTCAGTAAAAATAAAACATTGTAGCAAAAGGGGATGTTGCTCGATATGAGCAGTTTCTCCTTTTGTCACATCGTTTTCAATTGTCGCATGCTGCGGATGAGTCAAAATGCGTCTTTTACTATACCCGATTTGCACAATCTGGAGACTGGTGGTGTACTGTTTATTGGACGTTAGATACAAACTGTTTACATTGAAATACAAAAATAGACATAAAGAATATATACCAACCTTTTGTAGATTATGTCCTTATGAGCAATTTTCTATTAAGGCAAAAACAATTGAGATTCGAATTAAACAACAGCGTACACTGTTAGATCTATTGACTGAAATCCCGATGAAACTGTTTTTATTGCTAAATGTAAGCGTTTGCAAGATATGTTATGAAATATCTTTTTTTTATAAATCGCAGTTTATAGTGTTATCAAATAATTGAAAAATGAATCAAACATTTGAATTGTTACATACATTCGGTAAAATAAAAACGTGTTTAAATTCTTTCTGCTATTTTAACGGATAATTTTATTTCCAATTGAACCCAAAGTGAATGTTCTTATTTTCTGAATAATTCCCGTGAACAGGTTAAATATTTAACTTAAATTGACGTGCTGGATCTACGATGAAATTGCCAATATTTAACTTACAGGCATGTACTAAATATTTATAATTCTAAATATAGATGTTGATGGGGAGGCAGAAGTCACGTAGGATGTTATGGAATACGTCATAATTTAACATTGATTGCAACAATCTTTGCATTTTTTTTTTTTTTTTTCAACAAATAATTCTATAAGGTCTACAACAAATCACACTTGAAATGTTGGCGGTCTCTTAATTTAAACAACGAATGGGGGGGGGGGGGGGGGGGGGGGTGTGGGTGGGGGGGTGGGGTGGGGGGGGGATAGGGGGGGGGGGGGGGGTGGGTTTCATTGCCAATGCTAACAAGGTTCGTTCACTTAAAGTTGGCGAAATTTGTACATACTACTGAGCCGCGACTTGGGAGCCGAGCCCCGGTAGCTCAGTCGGTAGTGACGCGGGCTGTCAGGGAATGTGAGTTCGAATCCCAGCACGGCCAACATTCTTTCCGACGTTTGACAACAGTCACTGTGACAAGCGTCATTCATCTCTCAACAATGGGCTAACAGTCTATGTGGAAAAGCAGCGAATTGCTTGGTAAGTCTGTTGTGTGGAAAACTGGTACGAGAATACCAGGAAACACATTGGTAGGTGAACTGGCTGCCGTGCTATGACTGAAAACGACGTTTAACCACAATCAATCAATCACTCTGGCGACTTGAGCTCTCTTGATTCTCCGGTAAGGTATCATTTAATGTTATATTGGCTTATAACCAGGTGAACTGTAATTCTAGGTTTTTATATAAATATATGAATTGCATCCTGTACATGTTTAAGACATAGCCAAACACTGAAGACTCGGATGAGATTGTGAACATGCCCAGATTTACGTGAGTCGTCCCTGTACATAGATGCAATTATACCCCAAATCGCCAGATGCAACTCAATAAGAATATCGTAGACCTCTCGTTTTGAGCTTCACATAAGGTTATAGAACAAAACAGAAAAGAAGCTTTTACGACCCCTACCCCCAAATCAAATGCATGTTTCGGAGCTCTTAGATGAGGTGAGTATTTCAAATTTCATACCCACAGTGACAGCATAGGATTTAGAAGAGTAATAGGATTTAAGAATGCACGCTGCACATACAACTGAACAATCCCAACCTGCTATTACACTTAAAATTACAAAGTCAAATTAAAACTATCCCATACTTATATAGATGAGTCCAATGTTAAACTTAACATATTTATGTAATGTATGTATAGATGGTTTTATGTGTTCAACCCAAGTATGATTTTCGGAAATCCTTGATCCGCATCAACACACTAACATAGTGATCACGGTACATAATAAAAAGCACCTACATCTAGATCGAGGTAATTTATGAAAAAGTATCATTTCCTACGCACGAATGAAAACACCAAATGTACCAGTTTATGACAAAGATATTCGGGTGCCAATTTAGTGTCCATAGTGAAAATCATTTGAACTGATCTGATCAACGGTGTTTTCTTTAAGAAATGAGACCTGTATTCACGTGCCATGGTTAAATTGTCTTTATTCGTAATCGAAACATCGCTTCGAGGAGTAAACGAAAAGTGTGTAACAGTTTACATTTTACATTACTTGGTCAAAAAAGAACTTTGATGTGGTGTCTATTTGTGTCTTATATTTAATTCATCTGTTTAAACCTTGATCATAATTCATATTTTCTCACGACAACTATGGCGTTCAAATTGAATTGTATTATATCTGGATTGTTATGGATAGTTTTAAGTTATCTATGCAAAGGTAGGTAATGCATCTCTGTATTGAATGAAGTAATATAGTTCGTCATGTACATATTCACTATTTGACCCTTGTCTGGCTGTCTAAAACTACACTGGTGTACAACGTATGAAGCTACACTAACAGTCTTTTGTCAGAAGCTGCATTTATGTCTACATAACGTACACACGGACAGAGAATATTATGATGAGACTGTGCGTATATACAGACTCACACGAATCTTCACTGTACGCAGATACGATAAGACCCCAAAATCACCAGCCTCGACTCTTGTAACTCGGAGGAAATAAAGATATGAATGATTGCTTTAACGTTATATGAAATGTTCGTTTTTATCTTAACACAGATGCAGGGTTATGTGAATAGGACTATAGCGCTGTCGGTTCTGTTTTCTATCAGTCTTCTGAATGAAGCTCACCTAATACATAATTATTTGTCATTGAACTTTCCATAGTAAACTCAATCCCTCGTAAATTTACCCACCAATCGCAAACTCTCGCTTACGAACTCACTTGTTATAAGCGCGGCAAAAATATCAACTTATCCTCATTTACTGTTCATTGTTAAAAACAATTTTAATTAAAATGCTAGTGATTTCAGTCTGTTTAAGTTTAGACAGATAAATTATTAGAATCCCTTAATCTTTTACGGAAAGAAACGAAATATTTATGTTGCATCCTGTTGTACATGTAGTGGGTTTATGTAAACAAAAAAAGGAGTTCTTTTAACATGGTTCTTTGTTCCTTTAACCGAGGCTGAAGTGACATTCAATATAGGAGAATTAGCTATGCAAAATGAAAACCGACCTTTAGGGTTATTTCAAGTTACCATGACGATACATTAACATTATCAAAGAAAACTAATTAGAGCGATGTTTGTCGGTAAACAAACTAGTGTTAGATATTTATATAAATGTGACTTGGGGCATACCAGCCATGTATTAATTGCGCCACGTCACGCAAAATACGACCAAATGAGATTTTGAAATTAAGGTAGAACACCCATTATGGCAATTTTTGCGCGTGGTCGGTATTTATTAATATTACGTAGGCGCTGCGGTTTCCATCATGGGGTTGTCGGTATTTTCCAACGGACATGATTGACATGACTGCGTAACATTTATTCTCGATCTCTAACGTCATCATTTACAATACGGTCACCGAGCCCATTTGTCGTTATAATGTGTATGGTTCTAGATGTCGACCAGAAAAGGTTTTAGACAGCGCGAATATTGATGGCTTGGCTCATGTAAGAACGCACTGCGATACAATGAAATTGTGCTTTAATTTTGACGATTATTGGTTCTAAATGCATATTTAGCTGAACAACTATTTTAAGTGTTCTGGACTAACGCACAAGCACTGGATACTTATAAACATACCCAGATTTCGAAGTATAACATAGATATATACCTTATATTCTGGGGAACATGGGCAACCATACCCAGCATAATCCCTACAAATAACACAACTGTTATTTCCCCTAAATATGTTGAGCATAACGAAAGAAGGATCTAACAACGACGTACGTATCAGACCACTTGAGACGGATACACCAAGACGATATACATATGAGCCGTCCCGCGAGAAAACCAACATTATGGCCTCTGCGTAATGTATGAGCAGACTGATCCGGGCCGACACATTTCGTCTCAGGGGAATAAAGGTATAGAGTAATGATTCCTGAAACAGAAAAATCCACAGGAGGCGAAAAGTGTCTACTGGGTAAGCCTGCGCGGCATGCGTATGCTGATCCAGGTCGATACTTTACGCAGACTCCACAATGTTACTTTTCTCGCGGGACGGCTCATATTTGTTGAAAAAGTCATTCTACTTCATACTGTACTCCATGTCGTCTGTATCTAATTCAATTTCACCGTCAAGTGTAGATTCACAATCATTCTGGAATGCTCTGGTTAACGATTATGATCATTGATCGCTAACAACAAGTTTGCAATTGAACACTATATTGAGGTTTCCATGTGACATATCCGTGGTACATTTACTATGATTCATTCGATTATGCGTATTAATTATGTTTGTTCTCATCACAGTACAAGTAAAGGGTCGGTTTCATCTTTTAAAAGCCTCATTTTTTTCTAAATGAACAGGGGGCTCCAGGAAATCCATCCTTATAGTCTGACCTGAATCTGCACAGGCTGCTGATAAGGTAAAATAGCATTAACGAATCATCTTTCTAACAGTGAACATCTAGATCAGACTGTATGATTGCGCAGTATTAGTCTGTATGCATGCTTATCAAATACGACAGGGTTGTTTTTCAAAGATCTCGTTTCAAGTGAACATTTTCAACAATAAATTTATCAATAATAATATTTCAGCCGTGGCCATAGACATCCAAATCAAACTCGAAAATGGGATTTCGGCACCAAGCACTGTAAGTGCAGTAGAGAATACGGAATTAGTCCTATACTGTCATCATTCAGACAATGTCCGCCTGGTATGGAGAAAGATAGGAGACGAAACTTTTGAGGTTTACAACGCCAACTTGTCGTTCACCATTATTCAGTTGTTACATGCTGGTACTTATCTATGCGAAGATGATGTCAACAACTTGAATCAGACTGTTACTGTTAGGGTTCTGTGTGAGTATACATGTAGATACCACCCGCGGTTTAGTTTTTTGTTTGTTTGTGGGGTCGTATTGCATCTGCGTCTGTGCATACGTGCAGTCTCATAAGAGTATTCACTGTCCAGTACTCCACCTAGTCTTCCGATGTCATCCAGGTTTGGCGATTTTGTGTGTGTGTGTGTGTGGGGGGGGGGGGGGGGGGTCTTTTTTATATCTGCGTACAGTGAAAACTCACTGGCCGCATACATGTGACGATCATTCACAAGTTGATGTTTAGTAACTTGACTTCTAGGGTTCGATTCCCAGTCGCGGCGCAACGATTCTGGTGAACTCATCACGTTTCCTAGCCTAGTACTGCATTCTTTACCCATGATCATGAATAACTTCAACTTCAGAATAGGTGAACTGTTGCCATGTATTTACTGGAAATAATATTGAAAATAGCATGAACCCCAATCAAACAAACGCGAAGATATAGTATATAACGTTTTACGAGTGGACCGAATGATGTATCCACGTGTACGCGGTCAATTATTCTTTAAAAAATCCCGGTCACAGAAAGTTTACTCATTACGCGGGTGCATCATCACCAGTGCATATATTGGTTGTGAAAAAACTGTCACTGGTGCAATGGGCTTGCGCATGCGCCGCGTTAATCGTCTTGATCGCGCATGCGCCGTATTTTACCGTCAGCTCTTGGATATTCCCGAAGCAGTTCGTCACTAGACTGGTTCTCGTTCGATTTTGCAATAGAAAATGAAGATAAGTGAACCAGTCTATTTATATGCGAGTAGTTGTTTTAATGTCCCGTTACATTAGGAAAATGAGAATATAAGTTATTGGGCTAAATTTTGCGATTTAAGAATATATTAAGGGGGGGGGGTACGCGCATGCGCAGTCAAATGTTTACAATAATGTTGGGAGCTCGAGGTCAACACGTTGGAAAAGGGTATTTTTGTTTTCATTTTACGTATTTAACTAAAGAACTATTGTTATCATATATATTTATATCATATATTTAAAAAGCGGGTTTCGCGTTTTTCGAATCAAACAGTATTTCTTAAGCCATACAATGCTGATTCCCTCGCCAATTACTGCATCTTGCAGCAACTCTTGTTTATTAATAGTGATTGTTTATAAACAAACGATTGGTTAGCGGGGAATTTGGTTGAGCATGGTTGAGCACTCTTGGACAATGTACATTTTTACTAGCCTAGTGTTGGTTTATTTGCCAAGGTATCACACGTAAAACTCCGATGAAACTCAACACTGATCTGAAGTTTTTACTAGCCTAGTATTGGTTTATTTACCAATGTATCACACGTAAAACTAAAGACTGATCTGAAGTTTTTACTTGCCTAGTATTGGTTTATTTAGCCAAGGTATCACACGTATTGGTTTATTTACCAAGGTATCACACGTATTGGTTTATTTACTAAGGTATCACACGTTTTGATTTATTTACTAAGGTATCACACGTAAAACTCCGATAAAAACTAAACACTGATCTGAAGTTTTTACTTGCCTAGTATTGGTTTATTTACCAAGGTATCACACGTATTGGTTTATTTACCAAGGTATCACACGTATTGGTTTATTTACCAAGGTATCACACGTATTGGTTTATTTACCAAGGTATCACACGTTATTGGTTTATTTACCAAACAAACAGTGCAACTTAAACTAAACACTGATCTGAAGTTGCACTGTTTGTTAATAAGAAGAAGAATTCAAGAATCCCCTGACGCACATAGTACATGTATATAACATAACTTGAATGGGAACATTGATCTTTTCAACACGTGTTGAATGATTTATTGATATATAAGAGTTTAAAGTTGTGTTAAACAATTTTTTTAAATGTCTTTCCCGGTTTCCTCACACCAGTACTCCGAACAACAGTCTGTCCAAGCAACTGGCTGCTTTTACACACATACTGTTTGCCAATTGGTGAAAGACGAATGACGTTTGTTGCATTGACTTTTGTCAAACGTCGGAAAGACCGAGCTGGGATTGACAGCCCGTGTCGATACCGACTGAGTTACCGGAGCTACACTGTCAAACTATCTTTAAGGTTGGTTTTCGTAGAGCACGGGTATATATTTCTTACTTGTTTTACAGACTCCCCTAGTCTTCCAACAGTATCAGGTCCAAATATTGTAATGATGAGAAAGACATTCTCTTTGACGTGCTCTGCAGACTCGAACCCTGATCCCTCATTTTACTGGACATACCAGCCTGACGAAAACTCACAAGTGGCTTTTAGAGGAAGAACATACAATGACACGTTACAGAGTGAAGATTTTCAGGTCTATTGTTGGGCGGTGAATTCCATGTTTCCTACCATTGGCATCCCTGTAAGGTCAGCACAAAAACAGATGGCTGTGATAAAAGGCTTAGGTGAGTGTGTTCGTGTCGCCGAGCCCCGGAAGCTCAGTCGGGAGCGACGAAGGCTGTCAATTCAGGGGTTGTGAGTTCGAATCCAAGCTCGGCCAACAGTCTTTCCGACGTTTGACAAAAGTCACTGTGAAAGGTATGTTGTGTGGAGTACTGGTGTGGGAAAGCTAAGAAACACATGCGTAGGTGAGCTGGCCGCCATGATATTACTGAACAATTGTTGAAAACGACGTTAAGCCATTAATTGTGTCGCTACTTTCAATATAATTAAGATAGAAATGGGAATTTTATTCGAAAAATTTATTCTGACAAAAATCACAAGTCGCCATATTAATCACACACCTATGAACAGAACGCTAAAGGTTGAGAAGTAAAAACGCAATGGCATAGATGGAATAGAGAGTCATGGAGTAATTGCTTTTCAACATTATTTGACTCATATCATGGCGTGACCAGGGTAAATTACTCTTTATATTTTAACTACAGCGATAGGCGCATGTTGGGATATGTCCAATCTTACAGTAACGAGTGCCCTGTCAGTTTGGTGAAGGGGTGAGACTTGTTTGAAGCTTGTTTAGAAACTATCCCTAATACAGCTTAGTATATGTTTTACAATGTAAAATCCAAATCCATCGCTTACCAATACCGCAACAAGGCACGAAAAGTCATGCTAGACATATCCAAATCTCCGTCTGTAAGTGTAGATTGAATACAGTGCTTCAAGTACGGTCAAGTTCGAGATTCAGGTGGAAATTAAAAGGATAAAACAGTTGCATTATCAAAGGGAACTTTCTATTAATCCTTTCAAAAGTCGTTCTTGATATATCAGCCATATATTAACCTATAGAATATGAAAACATATATAAAACCAAACACAAGAGAAAGTTGATGCAAGGCATCAATGTCGCCGGAAAAGACTGCATTGATTTATTTTTTAACACACATGTATTCTTGACTTTCATTAGTCTAAACATACACATAATGTTTTCATAAGGACTAATTCAAGGATTTTTGAAATTCCACATAGATCTACAAATTTCAGGATTTCTTTTGGTCAGGATTTTGGATGTTTTGTATTTATCAATACAACCACAACAAATTAATACATTTGGGATTTAAATCTACATGCAATAAAAAGCTATTAAATATTTCCATGTCTGAAGCAACAATGAAAACCTTTAAACGCTTAAAACATTGAGAAAACGGTTTTAAACTGCTGAAGACATGAACTTCCTCCTTTTTAATAATAATTATAATAAATATTTCACAGATGTTAAAATTTATCCTCGTATGTTTAAAAAGTAGACCACACTTGAAACAACATATCAGCTAAATTGTTTATCTAAATCGTTGATGCATACAATATATGTTTGGCGCAAGAGAAATGCCAGTTGCGAGTCCCATTACTATTTAATAGGTGGCAAGTATGAAATTAATTGGGTGCGAAAGAGCAGATTTTCTTTATTTCTAAATCTATTGTTTATCAGAGTTCGTTCTTCTCTTAATTTGTTTCAAGCCAAATAATCATTTAATATCACATATTTTTAAACATTTAAGTGTGTAATATTAGCTATCTATCTGTAATAAGGTGTTTGAGCATTCTTTCGAAATGTTGACCCTCGATCGTTTCAAAATCGAGTCGTAGTGTCAAACATCGAAGAAAGTGAATAAAAAATCAGGCAAAGCGTTAGTGCATTCGAGAGAAAAAAGCATTTCTATAGTATCTGTCTTTCTCCTATATTCGACCCATGCACTTGTTTCGTGACGTTTAAGAAATCAATTTGTCGTGCGACATTTTTTGTATGCATAAAAAAGTCACTTTTCTAAGTTGACTTTTTACTTTCGGTTACTTCGCTTTGTTTACATTTTGGCAATATGAAACTAGGTCACAAACTGAGGAAAAGGCGTTTCGACGTTCACGACCGATAAACAGGCTTATATTTGAGACATATTTTCACCAATTATTCTTATTGTTGTTTCTGTTACCAGTTTATGTTGATACTTATCTATTAAAAGGAGAATTCGACGTGATTTTAATATCGATAATCGGCTGCAAGCAGGTGCGCGTATGTAATCAAATTAGACTGTGCGACGTAAAGGTTCGTAGTTATCGCCTTTTGATTACATAGTTTATGAAAATAAAGTATCCCAGTCTAGCTAATAGGGACTATTTGTCTTTGTAAATAAAACACAAAAACGTAAATGCCAGCCAAAATAAAGAAACTGCACATACTTAAAACATCGGAATATTTATTTCATTTTAGATGTGTCATAACTTAGTGTTTTTAAACAAACGCAATTGTAATATGTTCAAGACATTTAAAAAAAATTTTTTAACTGCTACCGAACCAAGCTTTCCAAATGATACATTTTGGTCATGTTACAGAAAGAGTTTTATTGAACTATTCGTGTATAGTGTTATTTTATGGTAATGTTACAGAACGAATAAATATCTGGGAATTGTTGTTATATCACGGGTAAGTACCCGTACTGCTGGTCCATTTATCCTGACACCAGCCAGTTAGTAGTAATGCTAACCCCGTAACCTTGACCGCCAATCAGGGCAGCCATTAATTTCATTTTTGAAGTATTTGGTATAGAGTAATGATTCCTGAAACAGAAAATCCACAGGAAGCGAAAAGTGTCTTTTCGGGTAAACCTGCGCGGTATGCTTAGGCTGATCCGGGTCGGTACTTTACGCAGAGTCCACAATGTTTTCTCGCAAGAACTATTCAAGACTAACGATATCATTTGTGCATGTTTTACCGAAGCTGTATATATCTGGGAATTGTACTGAGGCATTCGTTACTAATGATATCATATGTGCATGTTTTACAGAAGCTGTATATATATCTTGGAATTGTACTGAACCATTCGTTACTTTTGATATCATATGATCATGTTACAGAAGCTGTATATATCTGGGAATTTTACTGAACCATTCGTTACTAATGATATAATATGATCATGTTACAGAACGAGTTTAAAACTGGGACTTGTACTGAACCATTCGTTACTTTTGATATCATATGATCATGTTTTACAGAAGCTGTATATATCTGGGAATTGCACGATGAATATACATTCAATGTGAGCACGATTTTGGTTATATACTGTCGAACAACTGCTAACCCTTCGCCCAAAACATGGTGGACTAGAGACGATGATCCAACGTTTATGTTCGAAGGGGATCGTCTGTACATACCTAACGTAAAGGTGGGTTTAGTTCTCACTCATCCAATGTAATCGTCCATGTTCAATTTGATGATTCGTATTCTAGCTGATCTGACCATCATTTTATCAATCTCATTTAAACAAAACATTAACTTCGCTACAGTCAGAAACACAAGTATAGATCTTAGGAGTGCATTTTACAGGTCATTTCAAATTGACATTTGCGGCAGCCAATCAAATTGTCGGCTACAAAATCATTAGGCAGCAATAGGGGAGATAACCTATATTAATAGACGAAATAGGGAAGCGTTGATTGCCGAGTGGTCCGATTATATAGAATATTTAAATGTATGGGATCAATTCGAGAGGACCTTTCATGATGTGGTGTCGTCCTGTGTATGAACAGTGAAGTACTTGGGTCTGGTTTCAACGAGATAAGATTATAAATAAATTAAATTAACATTTAAAAAATAAAAATAACATTCTTAGAATATCCTTTCCAACATATAACAAATCTGTTTGTTGTCTGTCAACACAATTTGTGTGTAAAATTAACAAGATGTTTGCATCTTTCAGATTGATTTCTCAGGGTACTACTCTTGTAACGTCGAAAATGTCCTTCAACCAAGCGGGCAACCTCAGCGAATTGCCACTGATGTCAAACATACGTTAATTAAAATTGTCGGTAAGTCGACGTCGTTGCATTTAGATAATCCTGCGGAGGACTATATAAGGAGAAGTAACCTGGTCCTTTCCCACTTATAATGGCTTTATGCCGAAAGGCGAGGTAAACAAACCCAGCTCACACACCACTCCTTTCCCACCTATAATGGCTCTATGCCGAAAGGCGAGGTAAACAAACCCAGCTCACACACCACTCCTTTCCCACCTATAATGGCTTTATGCCGAAAGGCGAGGTAAACAAACCCAGCTCACACACCACTCCTTTCACACCTATAATGGCTTTATGCCGAAAGGCGAGGTAAACAAACCCAGCTCACACACCACTCCTTTCACACCTATAATGGCTTTATGCCGAAAGGCGAGGTAAACAAACCCAGCTCACACACCACTCCTTTCCCACCTATAATGGCTCTATGCCGAAAGGCGAGGTAAACAAACCCAGCTCACACACCACTCCTTTCACACCTATAATGGCTTTATGCCGAAAGGCGAGGTAAACAAACCCAGCTCACACACCACTCCTTTCCCACCTATAATGGCTTTATGCCGAAAGGCGAGGTAAACAAACCCAGCTCACACACCACTCCTTTCCCACCTATAATGGCTTTATGCCGAAAAGCGAGGTAAACAAACCCAGCTCACACACCACTCCTTTCCCACCTATAATGGCTTTATGCCGAAAGGCGAGGTAAACAAACCCAGCTCACACACCACTCCTTTCACACCTATAATGGCTTTATGCCGAAAGGCGAGGTAAACAAACCCAGCTCACACACCACTCCTTTCAAACCTATAATGGCTTTATGCCGAAAGGCGAGGTAAACAAACCCAGCTCTCACACCACTCCTTTCCCACCTATAATGGCTTTATGCCGAAAGGCGAGGTAAACAAACCCAGCTCACACACCACTCCTTTCCCACCTATAATGGCTTTATGCCGAAAGGCGAGGTAAACAAAACCAGCTCACACACCACTCCTTTCCCACCTATAATGGCTTTATGCCGAAAGGCGAGGTAAACAAACCCAGCTCACACACCACTCCTTTCCCACCTATAATGGCTTTATGCCTAAAGGCGAGGTAAACAAACCCAGCTCACACACCACTCCTTTCCCACCTATAATGGCTTTATGCCGAAAGGCGAGGTAAACAAACCCAGCTCACACACCACTCCTTTCCCACCTATAATGGCTTTATGCCGAAAGGCGAGGTAAACAAACCCAGCTCACACACCACTCCTTTCCCACCTATAATGGCTTTATGCCGAAAGGCGAGGTAAACAAACCCAGCTCACACACCACTCCTTTCCCACCTATAATGGCTTTATGCCGAAAGGCGAGGTAAACAAACCCAGCTCACACACCACTCCTTTCACACCTATAATGGCTTTATGCCGAAAGGCGAGGTAAACAAACCCAGCTCACACACCACTCCTTTCCCACCTATAATGGCTTTATGCCGAAAGGCGAGGTAAACAAACCCAGCTCACACACCACTCCTTTCCCACCTATAATGGCTTTATGCCGAAAGGCGAGGTAAACAAACCCAGCTCACACACCACTCCTTTCCCACCTATAATGGCTTTATGCCGAAAGGCGAGGTAAACAAACCCAGCTCACACACCACTCCTTTCCCACCTATAATGGCTTTATGCCGAAAGGCGAGGTAAACAAACCCAGCTCACACACCACTCTTTCCCACCTATAATGGCTTTATGCCGAAAGGCGAGGTAAACAAACCCAGCTCACACACCACTCCTTTCCCACCTATAATGGCTTTATGCCGAAAGGCGAGGTAAACAAACCCAGCTCACACACCACTCCTTTCCCACCTATAATGGCTTTATGCCGAAAGGCGAGGTAAACAAACCCAGCTCACACACCACTCCTTTCCCACCTATAATGGCTTTATGCGAAAGGCGAGGTAAACAAACCCAGCTCACACACCACTCCTTTCCCACCTATAATGGCTTTATGCCGAAAGGCGAGGTAAACAAACCCAGCTCACACACCACTCCTTTCCCACCTATAATGGCTTAATGCCGAAAGGCGAGGTAAACAAACCCAGCTCACACACCACTCCTTTCCCACCTATAATGGCTTTATGCCGAAAGGCGAGGTAAACAAACCCAGCTCACACACCACTCCTTTCCCACCTATAATGGCTTTATGCCGAAAGGCGAGGTAAACAAACCCAGCTCACACACCACTCCTTTCCACCTATAATGGCTTTATGCCGAAAGGCGAGGTAAACAAACCCAGCTCACACACCACTCCTTTCCCACCTATAATGGCTTTATGCCTAAAGGCGAGGTAAACAAACCCAGCTCACACACCACTCCTTTCCCACCTATAATGGCTTTATGCCGAAAGGCGAGGTAAACAAACCCAGCTCACACACCACTCCTTTCCCACCTATAATGGCTTTATGCCGAAAGGCGAGGTAAACAAACCCAGCTCACACACCACTCCTTTCCCACCTATAATGGCTTAATGCCGAAAGGCGAGGTAAACAAACCCAGCTCACACACCACTCCTTTCCACCTATAATGGCTTTATGCCGAAAGGCGAGGTAAACAAACCCAGCTCACACACCACTCCTTTCCCACCTATAATGGCTTTATGCCGAAAGGCGAGGTAAACAAACCCAGCTCACACACCACTCCTTTCCCACCTATAATGGCTTTATGCCGAAAGGCGAGGTAAACAAACCCAGCTCACACACCACTCCTTTCCCACCTATAATGGCTTTATGCCGAAAGGCGAGGTAAACAAACCCAGCTCACACACCACTCCTTTCCCACCTATAATGGCTTTATGCCGAAAGGCGAGGTAAACAAACCCAGCTCACACACCACTCCTTTCCCACCTATAATGGCTTTATGCCGAAAGGCGAGGTAAACAAACCCAGCTCACACACCACTCCTTTCCCACCTATAATGGCTTAATGCCGAAAGGCGAGGTAAACAAACCCAGCTCACACACCACTCCTTTCCCACCTATAATGGCTTTATGCCGAAAGGCGAGGTAAACAAACCCAGCTCACACACCACTCCTTTCCCACCTATAATGGCTTTATGCCGAAAGGCGAGGTAAACAAACCCAGCTCACACACCACTCCTTTCCCACCTATAATGGCTTTATGCCGAAAGGCGAGGTAAACAAACCCAGCTCACACACCACTCCTTTCCCACCTATAATGGCTTTATGCCGAAAGGCGAGGTAAACAAACCCAGCTCACACACCACTCCTTTCCCACCTATAATGGCTTTATGCCGAAAGGCGAGGTAAACAAACCCAGCTCACACACCACTCCTTTCTCACCTATAATGGCTTTATGCCGAAAGGCGAGGTAAACAAACCCAGCTCACACACCACTCCTTTCCCACCTATAATGGCTTTATGCCGAAAGGCGAGGTAAACAAACCCAGCTCACACACCACTCCTTTCCCACCTATAATGGCTTAATGCCGAAAGGCGAGGTAAACAAACCCAGCTCACACACCACTCCTTTCCCACCTATAATGGCTTTATGCCGAAAGGCGAGGTAAACAAACCCAGCTCACACACCACTCCTTTCCCACCTATAATGGCTTTATGCCGAAAGGCGAGGTAAACAAACCCAGCTCACACACCACTCCTTTCCCACCTATAATGGCTTTATGCCGAAAGGCGAGGTAAACAAACCCAGCTCACACACCACTCCTTTCCCACCTATAATAGCTTTATGCCGAAAGGCGAGGTAAACAAACCCAGCTCACACACCACTCCTTTCCCACCTATAATGGCTTTATGCCGAAAGGCGAGGTAAACAAACCCAGCTCACACACCACTCCTTTCAAACCTATAATGGCTTGATGCCGAAAGGCGAGGTAAACAAACCCAGCTCACACACCACTCCTTTCCCACCTATAATGGTTTTATGCCGAAAGGCGAGGTAAACAAACCCAGCTCACACACCACTCCTTTCCCACCTATAATGGCTTTATGCCGAAAGGCGAGGTAAACAAACCCAGCTCACACACCACTCCTTTCCCACCTATAATGGCTTTATGCCGAAAGGCGAGGTAAACAAACCCAGCTCACACACCACTCCTTTCCCACCTATAATGGCTTTATGCCGAAAGGCGAGGTAAACAAACCCAGCTCACACACCACTCCTTTCCCACCTATAATGGCTTTATGCCGAAAGGCGAGGTAAACAAACCCAGCTCACACACCACTCCTTTCCCACCTATAATGGCTTTATGCCGAAAGGCGAGGTAAACAAACCCAGCTCACACACCACTCCTTTCCCACTTATATTTCCCTTTTGACTGAACCAAACCCTGTTATGTGAGTACTGAAAATGAATCGTCTCACTGAGAATATTCGTTTGAATACCCACACCATAGGGTTTGAGTGTCAAATAAGGGTTTTGGAATTTGAAATTCTCACCTTATCTAGTGCTCTGAATCCCGTTTTACGCCGTCTTTATCAGTAGTGTCGTTACATAACATATATCACTACGTTTCCTGGATATCTCAAAACAGATTGTAGCAATGGCTGCCCTCCTTGGCGCTAAGGGTTTCGAGGTCAGTATTACGACTGACTGGCTAGTATCAGGATAAATGGACCAGTAGTACTGCTACCTTAACCGGGAAACGCCGCGATGTAACTGAAATACTGTTGAAAGCGGCATAAAACACCAAACAATCAAACAATCAAATCTCTGAATATCTCTAATACATATATCTCATAACCTTAGGGCATCGGGTTACTAGCTGTAAGTTGAAGACTTCATTTACAACTGATTTTATATGACCAAATACATATTTTAACATTAGAGTAAGACTTTCTTTTAAAGTGTTTAACCCTAACGCATGTTGACGACTCTGCAGCAGACGATTTCGAAATATTTATACAAAAGAAGAAATAGCTCGAAATGAGCATTTTCTCTTTGTAACCGATGATTGTTTTCATTGTTACATGTATTCATACACCTATTTTTTCTATAGATATTTTACATAAAGTTGGCTATATGTTTGCAAAGCCGTCTGCTGCAAATTTCTTGTATGTAGAAAATTATAGATATTAAACATATTAAGTTTTTTTATTAACATATATTTGAGCAATAACTTTACCTGTTCTTGCATGTAGACGCTTTATTACGCGTTTGAAGCAGACGGCCATTGCGGCAAAAGAAGCAATTGCTTATAATGAGCAATAACTCCTTTTGCTACAGTGTTTTCAACTCTTTTCAGTAATTAGACTTTCAATTTTAGAGGTTTTCCATATTTGGCCCAGATGTTTTCAATGTCGCCTGCTGTATGTGTGAAAGGGTTAAATATTGTTTAATGAATTAATACTTAAGACGTGTCTCCATTATATTCAGACCCAGGTATTCCCGAAGAGTGTCGAGGAACGTGTCAAAGGCTTGTCAATAAAGCTGTAGGTATGGCGTTATGCTCTGATATTTTATTTTGTGAAGCAAATTCCATAATGACGAAGGGTCTCTTTAACCCACCCCACTTGCAGATTTATTTTGACTCGTATTCCGCAAACGACTTTTGAAAACACTGTGGTAAAACAAGAGATATTGCTCTTAATAATCAAGTTCTCATTTCCATATTGTTTGTCAATGCGGGTTTTTTTCCACGGAAGAAGAGGCGGCGGAGGAATTACTTGAAAGCTACTAAAATTCGTATGTATTACCTTGCTAATAAACAAAATGTTTATGTTCATTAATGGCTCTTATTGACGCCGCGTGGAAGCGCGGCGTCAGTATGGGATAGGTTTTAATTTTGTACCATGAGGTGACGTAATCGAAAAGGGAGCAACCAACATTATTATTGTTATGAAAAACTCTGTTATATTTTTAAAAAACAAAAACATTTATGAATAAATAAATTGTATAAAATGATTTAAGAAACAGCAAGATACAAAATACGTACGTCTTCTACCGTTATTACAAAACTTTAGACACATGTAATGGGTATTTAATAACTTTCCCCTAACTTCCTTTTTTATAGTTCGGTTTACGACCCGATTCATCAAAGCTCAGAAAAAAAGTTTCTGGCGATGTTTTTGCCTATTTACGATATTGAGATTTTTAAATAAATGGGTAATCTTTAAAAAATCAATGATGATTCATTTTAATTATTACATATTACAGTATAATTCTAGAAACTGTAAACACAACCCAAACACAACTATGCAATAGGCATGGCCGTAACGTGACCCGTTCTATTATTGTCATCGCTTGGCGATTTGGGTCATTCTTATTTAATAGACGACAAGGTGTCATCGGTTCCCATAGAGTAATTAAGTTGTCTCTGCTTCCTTCCGCTATTAATACTTCGCTGTTTTCACGATTTCATCCGATTTCTAAAATTCATTGGATTCTTACCCGATTTTTCATGTTTCGTTCGAGATGAACGATTCGTACCAACTGGTTTTCGCTCTTTGCTCTTGTGGAACTGACTTGACCATTTTCTTTTGTTTATTTTTCAGTTTTCTACTGGCATGTTCAAAACGATTAAAGTGACATTACAAACAAATAAAACAGACTTAATAATTCTTGCTATATGTTGACTATACATGTGAACTTTCATAATGCTCAATCTTGTTCATACATATCTTTCTTTTCTTTTTTAATTACTTCGTATTTTTTGTTTATATACTCCCGTTTTTGCTATCATACTTCTGCTAAACTGGAAGGAGAATAGACTTCCACCTCTCCTTCCTAAGCTTAAGCTTGTGTCACACTTAACTTATAACTAGAGGCAATACACCTTAATATATGTTAATATTTAAGCACATTATAGTTGCAGTGAATGTTAAGCAAACCGTAAACCAAATGGTTTCAGGACTAAACTTGTCATTTCACGACTAAACTTCACATGCTGAATATCACATAGATCGTAGCATGTAAAACGTTTAATCCCTACGTCAATATTGACCCTTTCTGCTCTTGGTAACCTTTTTATATAGGCTATGGTAGCAATATGGCACACCTTGGCCTTCTTGTTTGAAATAAAGGGACATTTGGCCTTCTTGTTCGAAATATTTACATCCTGTCTGCTTGCACAGGTTATTTAAATGTACTGAACTGCATCTGCTTCCTTTAAGTCATGCTTCAAAAGCATGCGCGGCGTCTTCTTCTTTTCAATTAATAGCACAGGTTATGTATTCTCGGTGTTTAGTGCCGGATTAAGTCTCTCCCATATTCTTGCTATTGCCCGGGCCGTCTATAATAAGTGATCATTTCTCTTACAGAAAACTGTAGCTGTACAAGAAATGACGATTCTTGTGAGACTGAAAAAAATGTTTACGTTCATAAATGGCTCTTATCAATTAATAGCACAGGTTATGTATTCTCTGTTCTTGGTACCGGATTAAGTCTCCCAGATTCTTGCCATATAAGGGATCATTTTTCTTACAGAAAGCTGTAGCTGTACACAAAATGTCGATCACACTGGTTGTAGTAATGGACTGATAGCAGCGACCGCGATCGGATGGATCATTGCGGCAGTTATTCTTATCGCTTTCCTCTTCTGTTGTATTAAACATAGGGATTCGCATCTAACGGGTAAAGACAGTAAAGGTGGGTACACAACATGTTATATATACATTCCACTTAACGTGTTTGCAAATTGGGCTAGGTTACACGAAACTCGACCTACGGACTTTGCCTGATCTGGATCAGCTAGAGGTATCGCTGGGACCTTGTGCTTTCGTTACAATAGTATCCTCGTTATGCTTCGCGCGTACTTTACGAGATTTGTGTATTACGTCATCATTGTATGTGTAAATAAAGCAATCTTGGATGAAACCCAAACAGCGGTGAAATGAACGAAATGCGCTTCAAATAAGTAACACATGTAAAAAGAACAGATATGAAATATTATCCTTATTTGTTATTCCCAAATAAAAATACCGAAAACTTCACATATGTGTGTTTATATGTCTCTGACGCAACGAGCATTCATGAACACAGGTGCCAGTCTCGTTTAAAATCTTAAAATAGCATTTTACTATATATTGTCAATGTGTACGTTATTTCGCCGCTTATCTTGTCAGGAAAATCAACCGGAAGCATAGACTATTATCTTTGTGCAGACACTATTGGAGTTTAATAATTTACAAAACTTTGTACTTTTAAGGGGCTTCAAAGCAAGAAGATGACAGAATAGAAATGCCAACAGCTGACACAGCCAGGTATATATTTACAAGATCATCTATACGCTGGTGAAATGGTCAGCAATCGTCTTTATGCGGGAAACAGTTAAGCAAGTTAGTAATATGGAAGCTAAAGAGGTCAATGTTATACCTAAATTGCTATACAAATACATGATCATAAAATAGATCAGCCAAAAATGAGACCCCCAATTTAACTAGGGGTATTACACTGAATGACTGTTATTTATCATTTATTAAATAATCAGAGGAACTCAAATGTCATATATTTAGTTTTTTCCCGTTACTAAAATGTCATTTATTTGATTTATTTCCGTTACTAATGCTACGTTTACATTATGTTCCCGGCGGCCACGGCGGCCACGGCGGCCACGGCAGCCCCGTTTCAGGCCACCGTGGACAAAGAGGGATGAACACGAGACAACGTGGGGTGACGAGATGGGCAAACGTGACAGGCCGTGATTGCCATGTCTGCCGGGCAACATTTTTAAACTGTCAAGAGATTTGCCACGGCAGTCACGGTGCGGATGAGAAACCTAGTAGGCCGTAGTAAAACGGGGTGAACGCAACATAACGTTACAGTTCGTAATAGGCCGTAACAAAACTTGGAGGCGGTCCGTAGTGGGACGGTGTACGGTCCAGGCGCGTTGCGTTCTACTACGGTCTGACACGGCGCGCGCGGTCTGGGAGGGAGTATATAGATTGGTAATTGTAGATGAGGTTTTCTCTTGGCATCGCTCTTCTCCCATATGGCTGCATCAGGTAGCTTCTTAAGGCAAATGCATCGTCTTCCATAATGAAGTAAGGGATGTCCTGGTTTTGGTCATCGTTGGGCAGAGGGCATGGTGGTGGCAACCCCATCAGGCCTTCTTCGAGGACTTCACTGAGCTCTGAGTTATTATAGATTTTGGCATCAGACATGTGTCCAACTCCACCAACTTCAATCCATATGAAACGATACTGGGCATCCACCAAGGCGAGGAGAGGGAAACTAAAAACAATTGTGGTTGTGGTACAAGGAGCCTGTGTTGGGTGGCTTGCTGATGGCAATATGCTTCCCGTCCAGAGCTCCCACCGCATGAGGCACATTCCACTTATCTTCAAACTCCTGGGCAAGGGCTCTTTACGCATCGTGCGTCACAGGAACGGCGAACACTTCATCCCTGTAGGCTTCCACGATGGCCTTGCACACTTCTGGCACCATATAGCAGATAGCTGCGTTACTGCACCGGAACGCATAGGAGAGTGACGAGTTATTGTCCCCAGCGGCCAGATGTCTCAGAGTCACTAAAAGCTTCAGTCCAGGTGGTAGAGCAGAGCGGAACGTTGTGTCTTGTCTCTCGATGGCTGGTGTTACTCTTTCGAGGATCTCATCGAAGAGCTCTGGAGGCATCTTCAGGTAGTTCTGGAAGGCGTTGACATCTTCATTCCGGAGCTCTCTGGTGAGAAATGTTGAGAAGTGGCCCAGCTGATGCCTTCCGTCTTCCGATAACCATTCGCGTACCCACATGGATCTTGGCCTTCTTATCCGCCTTGTTCGCCTTCTTCCTGACTGCTGTACTCTGAAATTCCCTCTCTGCAACTGCTGCTAGCCTTCTTGTTGCTGACGCAAAGACTTGATGTATGCACCCAGAAAACATGCAAACACAACATTTTCTTCATCTTGGGCATTCATGATGTTGTCTCGTCGAAATCTCAGGATTCAATGATTGCTATTGCTTAGGTGGCCTTCTTTTTATACCGTGGGGTCAAACGTGTTCTAAAGCTGCCCGGTGTCAACGTTTCATCCGTAGAAAGCCTTGACAGAACTTGAAAACGTGTCAGACCTTGATCAGAACGTGAGAAACGTGAGGGACCCTATCAGAACGTGATGGGCCGGGAGAGAAGTAACTGGCATGCGTAGTAGACCGCGGGCCGAACCGTAGTGCGCCTTGGAGCCTCCGGGACTCAGCCCCGTTTCCTCCTACGGCCCATCACGGATATACCGTGATAGACCGTCAGAAAACGTGCCAAGACGTAACAAGACTTGAATACAAAGGAAAAAATGGCCAAAGTCCTACGGCGCACTACGGGACGACCAAACGGGGCTGCCGTGGCCGCAGGGTACATAGTGTAAACGTAGCATAAAACGTTCTTTATTTAATAAATTCCCGTTACTAAAATGTCATATATTTAAACAATTTCGTTACTAAAATGTCATATATTTAATTAATTTCCGTTACTAAAATGTCTTATATCTAATCAATTCCCGTTACTAAAAGGTCATATACTTGATTAATTCCCTTTACTCAAATGTCATATATTTAATTAATTTCCGTTACTAATATGTCTTATATTTAATCAATTCCGTTACTAAAATGCCATATATTTAGTAAATTCCCGTAACTAAAATGTCATATCTTAAGTTAATTCCCATTACTCAAAGCGTCATAAATTTAATCAATTCCCGTTACTAAAGTGTCATATATTAAGTTAATTCCCGTTACAGACAAATAGAAGAAGAGAGGCTTGCGACTAGACCCGTCTTACCTGTACGTCCCGATGTAGCACACAGAAGCAATGAACACAATTATTCCTATATAGCAGGTAGGTTTATACCTGGATATCCCAGATACCGCCATTACAAAAAACACCCTTGCCACACCCATCGGTGTGAACTATAAAGGTTGAATCTTCACCTTCATCAATCGCCTATTTCTTTTCCAAATAGTTATTTGTATTGCTGAACTTAGTCGGTATTTAACATCCATTTTAATTCTAAATGTGTAGATTATTCTAAATATTATACTTATAGAGTTTATGATTGGCTAGGCCAAATGATACTGTGCAACTTTCTCCTTTTAGATTTAGAATTATATTTAGAACAAGTCATGTTTTGTTTAATAGTTATGTATGCGTTATTCTTCTCTTGTACTGTATTCATCGATGTCCAAATTCTTTAAAGATGAACGCGGACATCGTCTCTCAAAGCAAGGAAGTCCATTTGACTCCAGGAAAACTAATACAAGCGTCATTAATTCAAGTTTAGATATAGCCTGCGTATGGGTGCAGTCAGATCCAACCGTAAAATGAACCCTCGAGAAAACCAACATTATGGCATCTGTAGCGCAGACTGTTCCGGCCCGACACATTCCGTCTCAGGGGGATAGAGGTTTAGAGTAATGATTCATGAAACAGAAAATCCACAGGAGTCGAAAAGTGTCGGCCCGGACCAGCCTGCGCAGAATGCTTAGGCTGGTCAGGGTCGATACTTTACGCAGAGTCCACAATGTTAGTAATGCGTATATTTAAATCCTGTGGAACTAATTCAGTGTCGAACAGTGTAGATCAGATAAGAATGCGTCTTTTGCTCCGACGGATGTAGGTCAACAACACTCAAATGTCATATCGTTGGTTTTCCAGGTGCATATTAAGTGATAATATATACGCATGTACAAAGCGAAACAGCAGATCACACAAAATAAATGTTTCATGAAGTGTATTTACATATTATGTGTAACATAGATATGTTTACGTGTCTGTATTTAAAATGAAGTTTTAAATTTATGGATTTTCAGGTGGAGAGGATCGAAGGTGCGTATAAAATAAATAACATATCTTGCAATGCAAGATATACGGTGCATTTTATTACATTCAGGCACATTTGTATTTAAATTTACAAAATTGATTGATTCTACAAATAAAAAACCCCTAACCAAACTTGCTCTTTATTGTATATATGCTTTTAAGCTGAGAAACCAATATTTGCCGAATACGAATAACTGATGTACTAATATGATACGATTTGTATTATATGTATATTATTTTATTTTATCTTTTGAATCATACTCTCTCAACATCTGAAATAGAAATTTTCAAAATTGTATCAATATGCTGTCATTCATGTATGTTAATCATTATTTGTCTAGTTTTCCCAACTTGGATACATATTAGTATCTTAATTGGTTAAACAGGAGTCATTATTTAAGGAACATCAACTAAATAACATAATCATCAACTAATAAATGTATTTATTTTGTTTGGAAACTATTAATTGAATAATAACGATTTACATTACCATGTATGTTAATTATGTATGCTATGCACAATGAGCTTATATGCTTGTTTTGTAAATAAACTTCTGTTCTGTTATGTTCTGTTCTGTTCTTTAGTAAATAACAAACAATTATGTACAATTAACAAAACGTAATCCCTTTACGAGAAGCAAACATACAATAAATAATGAATATTAACAAATCGTTCAGATAATATATACAATGACTAACAATTGAGATTGAAACCCACACATTTCATCGATAAGATACTCCTGTATATATACAATATATTAAATATAATAGTGTATGTCAATATCAAACCATATAACAGTATGCAGTCTGATATCGGTATACACAACACATCCATATCCAACAATTTACATTGATAGCGTACTCAAGTACATCATATACAATTATTTTAATCAATTCAAGATGATGATGATGAGAATTATACTTTTGTAGATCGAGATCAGACCACATATATGCGTCTAATCTCGGTTTACACTTACATTTATTTTTATTGTAATAATATATTTACCCCTTAAATACAATGTATGGTTAAACATATACAATTAATGTAACAAGACAATACAAACACACTTCATACTCACGTGCTGTCTCGATTGAACGGTTTTGGTCTGACCTGTGTAAACATATTTGTATAAATCCCTATTTTATCAATGAAAATTTAAACAATCCATGTATGTATTGAAGTGTGTAAACAAAATTAACCCGATTTCTGAATGGAATATACATAGTATTATTAATTCTATTATTATTATTGATAACGTGTTTGATTGGATTAAATTGCAACATTCATGTATTCCCGTTTTTCTGAGTGTATGTGTGATGCTGTATAATTTTTAAAGAGGATTTTAAACTTTATAACTGTGAGTATTGTATTTTTGCATTTGAACTTCGTTTACATTTTGTTTTTAAATTGAATAGTAAGGTGATTAAATATATACATGTTAAATGTTTTCGTTTTTTCATATATTAATAATTTCCCCGCCAGTGTTCAAGTCCTCATTTTATTTCCGTTGTAAATATATTAAGCCAGGATAAGCGTTGCATATTTCGTTTCTAAACTTAGAAGACTGGTGAATTTATTAAGATTTGATCAATTTTGGTAATATGGTTTTAAGAATTGTTTGTGTGTGTGTGTGTGTGTGTGTGTGTGTGTGTGTAGGTCTCAACTATTGACCTCATTCAGAACGCCTCGGTAGGCTTCATCTAACCTCGGATGTATGACGTATTCCTCCATATTGGAACTATTTTTAAAATACAACAACAGCAATGGCTGCGGCCCGAGAAAATGGTTGTTTTGTCAACAAAAAACTCGGATATCTGACGTATAAGACGCCGGTAAAGGTCTACACAAACTATATTTTGTATTTTGTGTTCTGCCGATAACATTTTTAGGAATTTAATGGCGGCAAGTTTTTGGGGTGTCAGTAAACCGGCAATCGCACCACAGTGTATCGCTGTAGCTACATATCACTTCCCGTCATACATCTAAGTAGGATGTAGGGTACCGAATTCTGCCGAGGAGTACCGAATTATATCCAGCGCAGGACATTTGTCTCTCGTGGACGACGCTCCACCTATGTGTCATTGTCTCCCACATTTAACATTACAGAGAACAAGGTCGGTTCAACACAGTGAGCGGAAAATACGATTATATCGTACCTGTGTCAGGCGACCAGAACGACTACCTAGAGCTCGGTCGTAAGTTATTCTAGAATAATAAAACTATTTCAGCACCGAATTTACTAAAGTAGACTCTTCCATGATCAAAATCATGCGACTCCATTTTTCATGTTATAACAGATTTGGAATATTTTGATAACTAAAAGGCAAACGATGCTAAATTCAGGTCAGACAGCTCGTTACGAACTGACTCACCTGAATCTGTATCGTTTGACAAAACCATACTAATTGCCATAGAACCTTTTCACGCCTCATTATGAGATAATCCAAAACGAGGCTTATAACGCAACGCTTAGGATTACCGATTACACTGGAAGAGTAAAGAAGGCATTAACTCAAATCTACAGTAAGTAAGTAAGTAAATTATAGGTGTGCTGCCAACAGTATAGAGCCTAGTTAATCGGCGCGGATGCTCTGGCTAGCAAGGACTGGTAGCACTGACTTAACACAATGGTCTAACTGGGGGATAGTATGCGTCTAATCTCTCGTGGCTTGCGTTTGACGTGTTCCAATTATACGTAGCAAACCCACATTACTCATTCTGTTTGGGTTTTCGGGTAACTTTGATAATAGTAATTATAAGAACATTTCATATTTCGTATGAGCAGCGCTTAGCGATATGTTGTCTTACATCATATGCGAACAGTATAGATCCAAGCTCATAATATTTCATTTTCCTTTTCAGCAAATCCAGTCAGGTAAAACTACCTTCTTTTGCTCTCTACATTTTCTAGCCTTGTACATGTAATCATCGAAATACATTTAATAGTCTTAGTAAAGTCTAAGCAAGAATTGATTCATTGATTTGATGATTTTTTCGTTCATTGGGCTGTTACGCCGTTTTCAACAATAGGTCAGTCACATCACGCCGGCAAGTTCACAAATTCATGTATTTCCTGACTTTTTTACATCAGTACTACACGCAACAGTCTGTCTTTTCCGAGCATCTGACCGCTATCACAGATAGACTGTTACCCATTGGTGAAAGACGAATGATGCTCGTCGCATTGACTTGTGTAAAACGTCGGAAAGAATGTTTGCCGAACTCAAAATCCCTGAATTGAGAGCCAGCGTCGCTACCGACTGAGCTATCTGGGCTCGACTCTGAGCACGGAAATTGACCTCAAGTAACATGTACGGTAAGACCTGTGCATAAAGACTATTCTGGTCTCTGTTCACATGTGGTCTTGATACATGTATACAGGGTCATTTATGCAGAAACGTCAATAGGGAAACTATAGTATGGCTGCTATAGCCAGGGAATTGCTCTTCGAAGGTGGTATTTAGCACAGGTTTAACTGTATATGACATATGAGCCGCGCCTGGCGATTTGGGGTCGTATTGACTCCGTAAAATGAGAGTATTGGAGCGTAGAGCTAGTTGGGCTACACTTCCATTCTTGTCATAATATGCTTCTACGACACACCGACATGTTGATGGACAGTAGAGCTCTGGTGGGACTGTGAGGATGCACAAACTCGTCTTTTTCTTAACTGTACGCATATGCATGTATACTCAAACTTGCTAGACGCGGTTCATATGATGTATATATACACGTGTGCAAGAAGTGCTCAATGTGAGCTATTGATATCGCCTTTTGTCCGTCGTCAGTCGGCCGTCGATATTTGGTATGTAGCATTGTCTAGTAGTTCTTTACAAGGATTGTTCAAATTATGCCCCTGTGGTCAAAATTTACCCCGCCCCGCGGTCACCTGTTTCACATAGAGATATATAAGGAAAAACTTAATATTCTTGTCTGAAACCGAACGGCATAGAGCTTAGCTATTTGATGTGTAGCATTGTTAGTTGTCCTCTACCAAGATTGTTCAAATTATAACTCTTGGGTCAAAATAAGCCCAACCCCAGGGGTCACCTTTTTTTTAAACAGATATATAGGGAAATACTTTGAAATCTTCTTGTCTGAATCCGAAAGGCCATAACGCTTAGATATATGGTGAGTACAATGCTCTAGTGGTTTTCTCTAAAGATTGTTTAAATTATACTTCTGGGGTCAAAATTTGCCCAGCCCTGAGGCTCACCTGTTTTACATAGAGATATATAGGGAAAAACTTAGAAATCATCTCGTTATATACTAACTGGTACATACACATTTCTTTGGTGACCTTCTAAGTCATATTAACTTGACAAAAGACAGACAACATAGGGTGTGAATTTTTCGCTCTGTGGCAGTGGGCTATACTGGTCCTCTTGGGTATTTTGGCTTACCTGATCGCAAAAAGAGTTTGTGTGGTTGGCATGACAAATCACATTACATAACTCAGGTGAGCGATCCAGGGCCATCATGGCCCTCTTGTTTTGAATAACGAAACTGTGCAGAATAACGTTTATGAAACTACATCTTTCCATGTCTTTGGAAAATGATTTGCCTTCATTAAACACTAAGATTCTTATGATGCTAGTACATGGGAATGGTAAAGGAATCAACCTTGGAATTATAGCCACATTAGCATGTTCATCTGATCTGTACATCTGATCGGTCTTATCATTATATCCATCAGTTGACAGAAACCTCTTACGAGCCTATGTAAGCAACATGTGAACAGGATACACCGGCTGATCTTGATTAAAAAGCTTAATTGTACCTTTTCCCATGGCCGGGTTCCTTTATTCTTTCAGTGCGGAATACGAATATACTCCTGAACAAGACATTGGTGTCAGAATATCAGAAATCAGCATCCCAACGAATAAGTATGTCAAGATGTCTATAGAGAAGGATTCAGCCAACCTTAATAATGAGGTAGACGATGATGGCTACTTAAAATCTATTAGACATAACAACGATGATGCAATACAGCTGTAAATAATTTGATTATCGTCCGTTGTTTTATAGGAAAGTAGAAATTGACGGTATATAACTGGACCTGATCTTTGTGAACATATGTGCTGTTTCAAGGTCAGAGTTCACCAAATGATTTATTTCATTATTCTAAATTAAATCGACAAGCTTCAGCCCTCAATTTTAACACTTTACACTTTACTGACTGACACACTTACATGTCATCTTTTTCTTTCAGAATTCATGTAGTATATAAAAAAGAATGTGTCACTTAAAAACGGATACCTCTTTATAGCAACCAGTTAGAACACGGCCCAGTTTAGCATATGCTATAACCTACTTTCGCTTTATGAAGAAGAACTTTAACTTCATCACATATAAATACACGTAAATTGTAAATTCACTTTCCAAAGATCAATATAGTCAGCTAAACGCATACGAACAAAAACGTTGTTCTCTACGGACGATGTGACTGCTGGTCATTTCAGTCACGCATGTATTTAGTAATTGTGTTCCTCGATCTTCGTGTGTTTTCTTTAAATGTATACTTTGTTTCATTTATCCCATTATGAATATTTTCATTAAGGGGAATCCCAAATTTGATGACAAGAGATTGACGCAATAATTATATTTACACAAAGGTTGAAATCTGGTAAATATTGTCCGGTCATTTCAAGTGAGTTTTCCGTGCATCCAAGAGCCGACTGGAACCTGTAAGAACGTATCAAATAGGCTTTATGACGAAACTAGAACACTTTTGGGTCTTACTGACGCTCCACAATTCGACAATATAATTATTTAATGGTGTTATACAATCTCACGTCTGACCTTGAAGTGATCTAGTTCGACGACATATCGGTTTATTCAATAAATCTACGAAACATATTCAAAATTCAGATAGAATCATCCAACTTAATTTTAACAAGAACCTGATAAATTCAACCGTAGGAGTTAAACAAAATATGACATAAAATAATTAAAACAGTGTAATACCGTTAGACCCCCATGTTCTGTATAAATAACATGCTTAAATAATATGAATATCAATAAACTGAATAAAGGCAACAATTCACTTAATAAAGGAAAGTTAAAGCATGCAAATCGGTGAGTCACAATTCGGATATATACCCATTGAATTAACAGTTCCCCTTAAAATAAGTTTGATTTAAAGACGTCATTTAGCGTCAAATATCACGCGCATTTATTCGATATGCATCTTGCCTTTTGAAAAACCTCGGCGTGATAGATATCGTCTACCAGTTTCTAAAGATATTTCAACAAGTTATCTCCAAAGCTGTGGACCCAAAGATACGAATTGTTTATAACTATAACGTAATAAACGAAAATCAAACTATAAAAAAAGGTTTTGTTGTTTTTAAAGGAATCTCATTTTATTTAAAAAAGTTTACTGCATATAAAATAATCGACCGAATTGCGGTAATCTTAGAAATTAACATGACAATGAATATAATTATAGTACAAGCCTAACGGTTTGATAATATCGAAAATGCAATGTGACCTAAATTACCAGTTCACATGATATATCAGCAAACAACTTTGCAACTTAAATTGATTTTATATAATGTCAACTGGAATATGCATCTGACATGTTATCAAATATGGAAATCAAGTCTATTTGATTAACTAAATATGTGTATGGATTGACGGAAAACATATAGTGTTGTATTTGAGTTTATCGACGTGCATCATCATACGTGTTTGTTTACTCTCGCATTTCGGCATAAAGCCATTTGGCGAGCTAATTTATCGACGTTTACAACGGTAAATCAGTTATATAACGGCGGGCCAGGTCACCTAACAGTATGTGTCATGCCTTTCTCACCCCAATTCCCAGGTTGTTTGCTATCTTCCCACATAGTTATCCCACTGGTGGAAGATAAATGAAGCCAGTCACAATGAATGACCGAGGGGATGTAATGGTCGCCTAGAGGTGTCCACGCAGTAGTGTTGTAATTGAAGAAAATCATCTGGTTTGGATCGATCGGTTTCGTTGTTGAATTTGTGCAACGTACCTGCGCCCGATAAGTGATGAGGCGGCGAGTGTTCAGTGTTTCACTTGTGAATCAGTCCCGATTAGTTACCAATTTGTTTGCAACAATACGGCCATCATTGGCTGATTGATTTGTTGTATATATTACCACCATCAATATTAATATTATATCAGCTTATTTGAGTAATTCCAATATTCTACATATCGCCCTTAAAAAGAAAAGGACTGCCTTAGGTAAAATTGATATGCTATTTACAACCGTGAAAAATCACATGAAAACACCCGATTTGTTGTTATATTACACCTGTCAACAAGTATCTGCCAACGCAACCTTACTATCGGATCAAATGGGAGCTGTTTTTTCGGAAGTTTAATGTAACCTTCAGTGACTTATTAGCGAACAGAGAAGAGCCATATTAGACTGCGCGGATGCTTTAACGGAGATGTTAGCAGAGCACCTCTCAAGTATACTGATGTGGGTTTACGAAACAAATTACAAATGTAATGACAATACTCTTAGTATTGTCATTACATTTGTAATTTGTTTCGTAAACCCACACATCGTTGGATGAATAACACATAGTTTTAATGTGATGCAGACATATGTATGTATTTGCTTTGGTGTAGTGGCTAGAGCGACCACCTCGGGACGAGAAATCAGGATTCAAGTCATACCAAAAATATACTTTTAAAATGGTAATAATGGCTTCCCATCTTGGACCTTAAGGTTGCGGGGTTTGCATTTCGACTTCGGTGACAGCATAGATAACACCCCGTAGTACTTGTAATGTGTCCAAGAAACGCCGTGATATTACTGTTTTAAGCGGTGTAAACCACCATTCAAAGAAACAAATCAAGGGTAAAGATTCGGCCAATATTGACGAGTTAGAACACGAAGTTTCATAACAGCGGGCGTCTTGTGATACAAGATCGCATCCTCCGATAGTATAGTATCTTCTTCATGCTCTATGCATTCGTCTGAATGCTGTTACAGCAACTGCAGCAGCAAACTGGTATGTTTTACCTTTTTATGGAACCAAACATTATATTTTGGGTGCTCAAAAAGACACTTCAGTGAGCTGTACCCACATCATAGGTGTTGAGGATCCAATACAAAGTAAAACATGAAGTAAACACATTACCTACATATCTGAAAGTTATTTGTTATTATAGATATAAATGCATACCTCAACTATAGTCCCGGTTTGTTGCAAGTAAACACCGATAACTAGTCACCGCCTATCACCGTGACTGCGATAAAAAGTTGGCATAAGTTGCACTGAAGAGATGCGAAGCCGACCGGCTAATTCAAAGTGAGGACAGCATGTAATAACTTGCACTTATTTCTCAATAAGGCTAGGGTTTAACACTGTTTTAAACATAACCATAGTGTTGAGAATCCAATGCAAAGCAAAACATTAAGTACGCACATTACCTAAAGATCTGAAATGTATTTGTTAGTTTAGCTATAAATGCATACCAACAAATTGCATCCGACGTGTGTTGATCGAGATCAGTCACCGATAGTGTATTGACTAGTGACCGCGGATCATCGTGATAAACAGTTGACATAAGTTGCCAATCAAGCACTGAAGAGATTCGATGCCGATCGGCTAACTTCAAGTGAGGATAAAATGGTGATAATCTGCACTTGTTTCTCAATTAGTCCAGGGGAAAACAATATTTCGATGGATATTTAAGCGTAAAATGAAACAAGAAAATTTGTCCGCATTTCTACAAGAACCCTTTCTATTAATCGCGCATCACAAGATAAGTCAAGTGTAAAACAAACCAGAAGTATTTTTGAGTCCGCAAGAAGCAGTTTGTAGACGTCGCCTGACAGTTCCTGGAGTGTTTCATGAACGAGGCTATCAAGTTGTTTGTGTGTGTTCTCCTGGTTCTATCAGTAACCAAAAGACGTTCCAAATGTGTCTGAGCTCGCTCAACCTGCCTTGCCCTTGGGAAGTCAACACCAATGTCAGATCAAGAGAGCATTAAACAAACGGAACCATCCTGGATTAAGTCTCATGGGGAAGTTTATGATTGTAAAATATATTTCGAGCTAACGAGAAGTTGACTATATGAAGACATACGACGTACAGATTCGACTGTTTTTTATTTTATTTACAGATAAGGTTTTTCACAGCTCCAGCTATAAATTTCAGATTATCGAATGAAGTAACGGTAAAGTAATTACCATTGTGTTGGATTAAATTGTTAAGTTCTTGTGTGTCAGCATTACTTCCAATTCCAACCGCTATTATTTCAACGCCGTCGTCGTGTAGAAGCTGAGCTTCGCTTGTAGCCAGTGACGGAATATCGGTACCTCCATCAGTCAGCACGATCACGATATCTTTAGCATTGGTTCTCTGTCCATGTTTTGGACTTAACACAGACTTACGGACCAGCCAGAAAGCGGCATGAGTCGCAGTGGAGCCACTAACATATGGGATGTTGTCTGTGGCTGTTAACAGATCTGTTAAACTAGCATACTCGTTAAGGTACCATTCTACACGTGCCGTGTCGCTGTACTCTACCATAGCAACCTGAGACCCGGTCTGACCAATTGGTAAACCGGAAACGATACTTCGGACAAACTGCCTCATGTAAACGTGGTTAGATTGTCCAATAGTCGAGGAACCATCTAATAAAAACACGACATCTTTGGCACACCCTGAAATTAAAATGATAACGTCAGCTGCATTTGTTAATTTTGTACATGTCTTGTCCCCAAAAATAAGTTAAAATGAACTCCGTCAACAGGGTGAGTATATTAAAATCAATAGTATTCGATAGTTGAGCTAAGATCATATTACAAGTACGTTATTAGTTGTAAACAAACTAAATTAATGATTACTAATTAGGTATAATTAGAAAATATTATGTAAAAAACATCAACAAAATCAAGTTAGTTTATAGAATGTTGTTGATAAAATATGGCAAAGGGAAGATTGCTCGTTCTGAGTCGTCTTCTGCAAATGCTTTAAATTGCGTCTGCATGTGGGAAGAAGGGATACTATAAGTACCATTTAAATACTGTACGGCTGTTGTAGGCCTGGTTGGTAACGTTGTTGTTATTGTCGCTGGAGGCGTTGTCCTGAATTCAGTTGGATAATTACAAAAGTCTGTGTCGCAGCACTCAAAACTTAGATCCCGTCTGTGGACGTCAACGGCACGTCTACCGACCAAGGTGTGAAACCCGAGACTCAGCCCGTCACATGTCTGTGTAGATTGAGATTGGTTAGGATACAAAGATCAGATCATAATTCGTATAGCGTAGTAAATCCTTATCCTGCCGTACACAATTTAAAACAACTTTTGCGTATTATGTTACGCACATCATATTTTGCGTATTAAGTCATACATACATGACTTGAATCATCATGTGTTTGTTATCGTTTATGTTATACACAATTTAAAACAACTTTTGCCTATTATGTTACGCACGACTTTAAGCTACAATTGCGAACAATGCAGACAACAAAAACAGCCGTGCATGCGTTGAGTCTAAGCTCGGACCGCAGTGTTTGCTTTTGATTGATTGATTTATTTTATTCATAGCAAATAATACTCCATATACTGGTGCTACACTTTGAGCAAGTTCTGCCAGAAAATGCATTTATGCGTTGTGTCTTCGTTGTACGCAGATGCAATAGACCCATAGTCGCTAGATGTGGCTCATGTGATTTAATCGAACAGCTAAAAGTGACTGGCTGGCAGTATTTACTCGCACTTTCTACTATGAATATTAAATGATAAAACTAGCCAAGACTTTACTAAGTCGATCCTTTCGCACAAATATCAACATAAATAATCAATGTTGTAAAACTGAAAATGTGCAAAAAAATGCTCTTTTGGTAAGCGTACCTGGATATTCATTCAGATTGTCCTAACACACAGAACAATCTGGAAAATGTTTGCCGAATCAACCAATCAAATTACAGCTTTTGGCAAACTCTCGACGAGCACTCGATATGTGAGGGTACTCTGAATACGCACCTGGTAACAAAATGACTATAGTCAAGTGATCTAGAATATTTATCATTGACCTAAATATTCCTACGACAGTCCCTTTAACCCTTTCCCAAATGCAATACATATGCAGCAGACGACTTTGAAAGCATATTGTCACAAACGTGACAAAATTATGTTAAGTGAGTATTTGATTATCAAATAGAGTTGAAAACATTGTGGCAAAATAAGAAATTGCTTGTTCAATAGTCGTCTGATTCAGAGGCACCAGAAAGCGTCTGTATGTGGGAAGGGGTCTAAGGTGGGAAGGGGTTACAGGTAAACAAAACTCATACATACAGTTTTCTTTTCACAGCTTAAGATGTATTCTTTTCCACCGCCATCAGCGGAATGTGTTTTCGTCATGCATACCTGTACAATAATTAGTTGAACAGAACAGAACAGAACGTTAAAATAATAACGATACATATGTGTATACGAAAATGAAAAACTAACATTCTTTGTGATATTATACAAGATTTAATAAAGATTCAGTGTTGGTATGGTGTTTTACGCCGCTTTCATCCATTGTTCAATTTTATCATATATATCACGGTATTTCTAGTATAAGTTACCATTTATCCGGACACCAGGGAATCAAGCGCAATTCGGAGCGCCAGGGAGGGAAATCCCTTATTACAATATATGTGTGAAAACGTTGAAAGTTAGACAAACAATATAACATAATACTAGATTGAAAAAACATAGTCCTTCATTAGAGAAATGGAAACGATATATTATTGAAAAGAAAATTATTATATGTATAATTCGTGTACGTCTTTAAGTGCCATTTTCTCACACATTCAGGAACTTAAAATGAAAAAGAAGAATAACACCTACAGATGTCTTATTAAATACAGTTAACACCTGACGATGACTTATTATTAAATACATTTAACACCTGACGAGGACTTTTAATTAAATACATTCATCACCTGACGACGCCTTGTTATTAAATACATTTAACACCTAACGTTGACTTATATCAAATACATTTAACACCTAACGTTGACTTATATCAAATACATTTAACGCCTGACGGTGACTAATTATTAAATACATTTAACACCTGACGATGACTTATCATTAAATACAGTTAACACCTGACGATGACTTATCATTAAATACAGTTAACACCTGACGATGACTTATTATTAAATACATTTAACACCTGACGAGGACTTTTTATTAAATACATTCATCACCTGACGACGCCTTGTTATTAAATACAGTTAACACCTGGCGATGACTTATTATTAAATACAGTTTACACCTGACGATGACTTAGTATTAAATACAGTTAACACCTGACGATGCCTTATCATTAAATACATTTAACACCTGAATGTGACTTATTATTAAATACATTTTAAACCTGACGGTGACTTATTATTGAATACATTAACACTTTACCACATACACGTAATCTGCATAATAAATAATGAAAGTACATGTATTAGTTATGTATGGAGTTAGGGGAAGTTATAAGCAAACTCTTAATATGCCGAAATGTTTTTAAGATTCGTCTGCTGCAGATGCGGCAAATTGCATCTGCAAGAGGGAAATGGTTAACAATATATATATATATATATATATATATATATATATGAGTCTCTTCAGGCTAAATTGGGTATTGTTGTACGCGATCAGTGAAGAATCGGATGAGTTTGTACATTCGCTCATCATTACTATAGACGCCTATGTCCGTTAACAAGTTTTAGAGTTATTGTGGAAACGAAAACAAACAACAGGGTATTCGCGGTCAATGTAAATCCAGATAAATCTACACATGTTGATCTGGTTCTGCACAACAATTCGTGGTAAATATAAGGTTTCAATCATTATGCTTTTGAGCTATATTACATTCGGACGCAGGCAGATCAGTCTCTACACATTAAAAATATACACTTTCGTTTGGTTATTCCTTTATTGATGTCCCATTAGACCAAGTTCAACCCTCTTAAAAAAGGTAACGCCCTGTCAAGCTGACACATATAACATTACTGACAATCTTATTATGACTTCTAAAGATACATGTATGGTTAAATCAAACACGGTTCTCGAGTCTGATTCTTCATTTTAATTGTAATTGTGTTTGTGTTTTACGCCGCTTTCATCACGCCGTTTGCTGGCTAAGTTACCAGAACTACTGGTTCATTTATCCTGACACCAGCCAGTCAGTCGTAATGCTAACTCTGAGCGCCAAGGAGGTCAGCCATTACTACCATTTTTAAAGTATGTGGTATGACCCAGTCTGGGATCGAACCCGCGACCTACTACTTCACCGCCAAGGTGGTTCACTTCTTCCTTGTACGCTGACGCAATATGACCCCAAGCTACTAGACGAGTCTCATTTTCACAAAGGTCAAGGTCATCCCTTGAAAGTGAAACTTCGTGTCATAACGTAATGTTTTTAAAAATTTAAAAATTGTAATTTATTTTTCTAATCTAGTCTACCTTGGGAAATTACCAGTACTGCTGGTAAATGTCCTGACGTCAGCGCATTAGTCCTAATGCTATCACCACAATCCTGAGTTCGATGAGAGAAGCAACCTCTACCATATTTAAAGTCTTTGGTAGGACCCTACCCGGGATTAAAGCCGGATCTCCCGCTCTCGAGGCGGACAATCTAACCGCTACAGCAGCGAGGCAGTATAATATTATCTAGATGGTTACTCTTTTTGTTTTAATTGCATGATTATAGTTGTTCATTATTAATTGGTATTATTGGCCATTGGCTTAGATTATTATCTCGACAATCGCTATTTATTCCTTTGAATTAAACTTACATTCTAATGTTTAATTTATTAACGCCATGGAAAACGTAACGTAAAAAACGTAAGTTGAGTATTTACCTCGTCAGATGCACACAGTGTTGTACTGTTACAGTCAGAGGACCGGTTCACAGCAGACGGACAGTCATAACATGTCACAGCTGTAATATCACAAAAACAGAATAAGGTACTTATATAGTTCGGAAGGTAAACAGGCACCTGGGAAGAATGTTGAGTGGTGAGAAAGATATGGAATACAAGTTACATGAACTGGTTGCCATCATAAATAAACGTGAATTAATCAATCACCCATTCGTGTTATATCCCCCCTCGTGACGGACAATGTCGAGTGCCCTTGGGCCAGGCATATTTCCTACCCTAGTACTGGCTTATATACCCAGGGATCATGAATCAGTTTTTGATCCCCGTGATATAATTGAAATAATTGTGATAACGAGTTAACCCTAATATAACATTCAATCAAACAAGTTTTACACAGCACAAGACCCCTAAATAGCCAACCGCGTGTTATGCAAAGGCATATATATAGGAACATTAAAAGGTTATGTTTATCTTCCCAAATGGACGCTATGACTACGCGTTGTTGGAGTCTATTGACATGGAATAGATTCTTTCTGATCGGTCAATCACTATCAGACAAACTGTCAATTCAACTGGTGTATGTTCCTATAGTGTGTATGGTTTGTATTGAGGTACATGTTGTATACATACGATGTAATACCGATGATGGTATTTGTTTGGTTTATTGGGTTTTATGCCATTTTCAACACTGTTTGAGCTATGTCACGATGACAGTTCGTGATCCCTTGGTAAACAAACCTGTGTAAGGCATACACAAATGCATTGCCCAAAGACACTCCACCATGACCGTCGCGTCCCGGGATCGAACCCGATGCGTACCTTACTGAAATGTTGTTATTTTGGTGAGAAAATTCAAATGACCTTGGTGTTTTAATAATCAAGTGCGGCAGACGCCTTTACACGTGACTAGTTTTACCTGAGGACGAGAAAACACACGGACAGAACCAAGAGGGCTCGAAGGAACACAAGTGTGGCCTGCCACTATGTCAGTAAAAGTGTGACATACAAGGGTACAGACAGACAGAGACTCGATACATACGTGTCACTCTGTAGTGGCCGGCGACACAAGAACTATATGATTCAGGCACATGAAGACCATATCATTATTAATATTGAAGTAACTACTTTAATACACTTAGAATGCAACTTACCGCACAATCCACAAAAACGTAAGCACGTCTGTGAAATAGAAGGATCTGAACAAATGCCTGGGTTGCTGGCAAAGAACAGAGAACATGCATTGGTGCTGACATCTTCGCACTGGGTTGGACCTTGTGCTGTTGATATGGAAACGGTCGCGATGATGACTGAAACAGTGAAATAACCTAAATAACTCAATCCGCCATTAAGCTAATTATTTACTGAGGCAAATAGTTTTTCGGTGACATTCTAAAGGTCAATGCCGACTCTGGCTATCCGCCATGTTTTAAACACGAGGTTAAATCAAGAAACAAATTGCCAATCAGGAAAGTAACGCTCTATTTTTTCTAACTTCTTTCGCGAATTAGCTGACGTACATCGCAGAAACAGTGACGTGTTTCCGATTCGAATTTCTGATTACAACATAATTTCGTCTGTAAATTATTTATCAATAATCGATTTCATACAGAATAATATACATGTACATAAAAGCAACGACGGTGGGGCTATCAGCGACAAATGTATATCCCATTGTGAATGTTAAATTGTTCCGAGAGATGTGGGTCATTCTTTCCGACGTTTCACAAAAGTTACCGTGACATGCGTCATTCGTCTTTCACAAAAGGTCTGTTTGAACAGTCTATGTGGAAAAGCAGCCAGTTGCTTGGAAATAATGTTGTATGGTGTACTGATGTGAGAAAACTAAGAAACGCATGAGTAGGTGAACTGGTCGCCGGGATATGTGATTTACAAATTGTTGAAAACGGCGTTAAACCCTTATCAACAACAATTCATGGCTTCCTAGACAACTTGCTATCTTACCTTTTAGTAGTAGACTAATGACGCTGGTCGTAATGACTTTTGTCAATCATGGATGAAACAGCTATAGATTTATCGAAAATGTATACACGATGTTATCAGAGGTCCAGATAAGGAGGGGGGGTATTCAGCTCTTTTTCCCACAATTTCTCTCTTATTATATAGCAAACCCTTTGTTGTGGGTACTCAAAAGAATTGTTTCACTGAGACGATTATTTTGAGTTCCCACAACATAGGGTTAGAGTGTCAAATAAGGATTTTAGAACATGCAAAACGCCCTTTATCTAGAGCTCCGTAACATACATGTATGTCTTTGCGATTAAGGTCAGCAAGATCAGGTCAATATTTTCGAGTAATAACAAACAGAAAACAGATAGATCTCAATTGTCAAAACCCGATGTTATATAAACAAACACATGTTTAATACTTTACCAAATAAAAACAAGTTAAGATGATCCATCATTTTGGTGAACGTCCTTGATTAACTACTGACCTCAATAAATAAAGTGTTCTAAGATAAGAAATGACATTTGACCCTGTCCCATATACACCAGATTCTCAGCAGAAGACATTTAGGTTAAATTAAGAAAATCTCTACAAATGAAAGCAAACTTATCAAAAAGAGTTTAAAACATTGTAGAAAAAGGGGAAATTTCCCATAATGAGCAATTTCTCCTTTTGCTACAATGTTGTCGAGAGTATTCTGCTGCAGTTGTGTCAAATTGATCTGAAAGTAGGAAAGGGTTCAAATATATAGGCATTGTCTGCTATCAAAATATTGGCAACACCAGAAAAATGAGCGGTGCTCTGCTAACAACAACCACATTTTAACTTATAACACATGCCTGCGCTTCAATACTAAATGACCCAAATATAAACCTTTTTACAGAATATTTTTTAAAAAATCCCATACCTAATTTGCGCGAACAGTGTAGCCTGTATAATCACATCAGATTGCACGGATGCTCTGGATCAACACTGGTCGCATATGACTAACGGTTGGTTTTCGGACGCTCCAATGGTATTTATCGTTTTTGTTGTTGATCAAAATAAGTGTACACGATGGTTGTTTGTGTGGTATCATGTTAATGTTGTGTCCTTTTCAAGCAGCATGTCTGCGATTTACATTTAGTTGTTGACCTTGTCCTTTCTGAGTAACAAAAAATAATATTCCATGTTACACATTTTCTTATATAGATTACGGCAAACTTATATGAAATTCGTCAAGGATGAGCGTGTATGCTGTAAAGCAACAAGCCGTTCCATGTGTTGACAGTTGTCGCAAACTGTGGCCAAATTACACTAGGCTCACATTGTCCAGTCACGCTCGTCTCTGACGTGTAGCCCTATCACACTCTTCTCTCACCACAATATATCACACTCTTCTCTCATCACAATATCTCACATTCTTCTCTCAACACAATATATCACACTCTTCTCTCATAACACTCTGTCACGCTCTTCCCTCACATACCGCCCTATCACACTTTTCTCTCACCACAATATATCACACTCTTCTCTCACATACCACCCTGTCACACTCTTGTTCACGCCCTATCACACTTTTTTCTCATAACACTCTGTCACACTCTTCTCTCACATACCGCCATATCACACTTTTCACTCACCACAATATATCACACTCTTCTCTCACATACCGCCATATCACACTTTTCACTCACCACAATATATCACACTCTTCTCTCACATACCGCCATATCACATTTTTCTCTCACCACAATATATCACACTCTTCTCTCACATACCGCCATATCACACTTTTCACTCACCACAATATATCACACTCTTCTCTCACATACCGCGGTCCGCCATATCACACTTTTCACTCACCACAATATATCACACTCTTCTCTCACATACCGCCATATCACATTTTTTCTCTCACCAAAATATATCACACTCTTCTCTCACATACCGCCATATCACACTTTTCACTCACCACAATATATCACACTCTTCTCTCACATACCGCCATATCACACTTTTCACTCACCACAATATATCACACTCTTCTCTCACATACCGCCATATCACATTTTTCTCTCACCACTATACATCACACTCTTCTCTCACATACCGCCATATCACATTTTTCTCTCACCACTATATATCACACTCTTCTCTCACATACCGCCATATCACATTTTTCTCTCACCACAATATATCACACTCTTCTCTCACATACCGCCATATTACATTCTTATTTCGTCCCCCCTAGCACACTATTCTCTCACAACACTCTGTCACGCTCTTCTTTCACACTACACACTTTCACACTCTTCCCTCACATACCGCCCTATCACACTGTTCTCTCACAACACCCTGTCACGCTCTTCTTTCACACTACACACTTTTACACTCTTCCCTCACATACCGCCCTATCACACTCTTCTCTTACAACATCCTGACATGCTCAACCCTCACACGAAGCCCTATCACGCACTTCTCTCACAACGCATTGTCTTGCTCATCCCTCACATGGCTTCCTAGCACGCTCTTACCTCACATGACGTCTTATCATGCTCTTCTTTCTCGATATCATGTCACGCTCTCTCTCACATAACGTCATAGCACACACATACTTCTTTCATGACGTCCTGTCATGCTCGTTCTTAACATTAAATCATATGACAATCTTCTTTCATGACGCCCTGTCACACTCTTCTTTCGCGACATTCTGTCACGCTCTTCCTCGTGCATGACGTCCTATCACATACGTTTCTCACGACGTCATATCACAAACTGTTCTCACATGACGTGCTATCACATTATTGCCTCATGAAGCCATATCACATACTTTTCTAATGACGACCTATCACACTTGAGCCCCGTCTTCTCATCTCTCACATGACGCTATATCACAATCTTCTCTCATGACGTCCTATCAGGCTCTTCTTTCATGACATCCTGTCACGCTCATCCTCAAACAGACGTCATATCACACACACTTCACTCGTGACGTCATATCACGCTCTTCTCTCATGTACCCCTGTCCTTCTCATCCCTCACATGACTTTCTATCAAACCCTTCTATCATGACGTCCTATCCCAATATTCTCTCATGGACACCTTGTCATTCGCATCCCTCACATGGCTTAATATCACACTCTACTCTCACATGACGTCCTTTCACGATGTTCCCCCACATGACATCCTATCACATACTTCTCTCATGACGCACTATCACACTATTCTCTCACAACACACTGTCTTGCTCATCTCTCACACGATTTCCTTTCATATCCGTTTCTCACGACACCATGTCACGCTCTTCCCTCACATGACGTCCTGTAACACTCTACTCTCACCTCAAGACGCATTATCACATTATTCTCCCACGTTCTCTATTACAAGCTTTTATCTCCTGACGCCATCATTATCACGCTCTCCCCTCACATGACGCCCTATCACACTCTTTTATCACGCTGCCTATCACACTATACTCTCCAAACGTCTTGTCGTGCTCTTCCATCGCCCTGTTACGCATTTTCCTGACATAGCGCCATGTCAGCTCTTCTCTCACATGACAATATGTTAACGCTCTTCTCTTTCATAGCGTCATTTCACCATTTTCACTCACACTTACCTGTTACGCCATTCCCTAATTTTCTTCATGCTCATTCTCTAGAGGACAATGAAGATACCTGGTAATGTAAGAGAGGTAACTCTTACAAGTGTGTGTGTGATTTAATGGAGTTACCTCCCTTCTACCATTGATGTTGTTGTTTTTATAAGCCTCGCTTTACATCCACATTATCACATAATTGATTTGGCTCTTCCTTAAGCTATTTGAAGGAAATGCGTGCCTTATCAAAGTGATATGTCAAACTGCGGATCCCTCTCTATTTCCATATATCTGTATGTTTGCTATATTGTACACATATCCTTCAAGCCTCTATGAAATTGCTTAAACAAATAAACTTTATAAGATCGCAATTTTATTTTATTTATCTTCGATTCCAATAACCTAATGAAGTATATTTATGGGAAACCGTGTTAAAAAAAAAAGCACGCGTATGTTTTTACACAGTCTTTTTCTTACGTACCATTTCACTTGTACGTACACCGACTTCAACAAGTAATTAGAGTGGCGTCCCTTTTATTTATCCTCCAAATCGGGATTGCAGCTCTGCAACTAAAATGCCAATCCCCGAGGATGTGTATCTACCCTCGAAAGAGGAGTTGACAGTTCCAGAAATCAATGTAACGTCTGGTGTCTTTAGAGCAGCTAGTCTTTACATGGGCAGATATTGTGATAATATTTCTAAGGTAACTAATAAGTGGGTGGGGTACGATAATAAAACAGATACTGTGTGTTGAACCGTGTTGACTTTGCTCCATTAGCGTAGACGGACCATTATCAAAGGAAGCGATTCTCAAAAGAACATTTTTCAAATGATCATGAAAATAGGGATAAATAGTTTAAATGGATTTTATAGAATCAAACAATCCTGTAAAGTTCACTGTAATGGGTCCATCATTCCCTCTGAACATTCAGTTTCAATCACTACACATTGTTTGTCAGAGTGCCTATTGCATTTGTGAAAACGTGCCTGTCTGACTAGTGGGATTTTATTTTACAAATAGTACTTAAAAACAAAGCAACACTGTCATAAGAGTGTTGACCTCCAGGATGAGAAGTCCCAAGACTATGAGCCAGTTGTTACTTTTTAAAACCTTGTGAAAAAAGAAGCAATTCATGGAAATGCAAGTCTCCCTTGCACATCTCGGACAAATTCAAATTGCCAGTATGACCTTAATTCTAACCTGTCCTATTGGCAAAGGCATCTTTATTGGGGATGGAATAATCAAAGGTTCAAAGTCTTATATGACCTGCTGTTAAGAAGCCAGCTAGTTAAAAACCAAAAGCATGCCTGATTAGTGTCTTGAAATTAGGATATTACAGACAGTAAAAGTTTTCAAAACATGAGTGTCTCACAAGTCAAAAATGGCTTGCTTTTCAAACAGGGATAACTTAACCCTTTCGGCGCCAAATAAATAGCAGAAAATTGTTCTCAGCGCCAAATAAAATCAGGCGTTTCTTAGAAATAATAGTAACTGATTTCAAAGAAATGTTTTTAGAAATCAGTTTTATTAACAGTCTATGAACATTTTATTTTTATTATACCTTTTTCATTTATTTTTGTTAACCCTTTCAGCGCCAAAGTCGCATATATGCGACAGCTTGGCTCAGCAGTAACTATACGAGGGGCGTAACAAAAGTCGCATAAATGCGACTTCGGCGCTGAGTCAAGCTGTCGCATATATGCGCCGAAAGCGCTAGTGGGACTTTGAACAATGAAATAAATACTTTATTTTAGTTCAGTTTTAAACTTTTTTATTTTACATCGATTGCGAAACAAGTTTTCAGTTTATATCAATCATGCTTGACGTCTGCTTTTAGGTGACTTGCACTGTTTGTGTGGAAGAATCAGAGAGCAGAACCCGCTTATCACAGGATTTGAACCCTGGACATTTGGTACGAGAGGCTGACGCTTTACAACTGCACCACTGTCAACCACACTTTACTTTAGACTAACATATTAAGATGTGACCATTCAGAGCTCTAGATAAAGGATGTTTTTGAGCTTCTTAAATCCTTATTTTGACCTCAAAACCCTATGTTGTGAGTACTCAAAAGAATTGCCTCAATAACACAATTTTTTTTAGTTCCCACGATATAAGGTTTAATTTGGTAAAAAGAATTAAGATTGTTATTGTTTGAAAAACTCATGTGAGCCATCCCGCGAGAAAACCAACATATTGGCCTCTGCGTAATATATCGACCAAGATCAGCCGCTGCAGGCTTATCCGGGCGGACACATTCTGTCTCACGGGACAGCTCATGTTTACTTTACCTCTCCTTATCTAGCAGAATCTATTATATTTTTTCGCAGGAGTACATGTTGTGTAAAAAAGAGTCTAGAAGAGATCCTAGAAGATGTATAAATGAGGGAAAAGAAGTCACTCGCTGTGGGATGGAATTTTTCCAGAAAGTAAAGACCAACTGTTACGACTCATTTACCAAATATTGGCAATGCGTTGACAGATCTGCTAATATGGATTTTAAATTGTAAGAAATATTTTGTTTTGTTCTGGTTTTAAGCTGTTTTCAACAGTATTTCAGTATATAACAACAACATTGTCCCTTGATAACAAACCAGTACTTGGCCAGGTTTTACAGACTAGTAACCCTTGCCCAGAAACAGTTTGAAAAACTCTATAAATGAAACAAAAATTTGCAAAAGTCCAGTTACAGCTTCGTTATTATCCTTGACTCACGATTTAGAATCAGCTGAAAGGGTTTGGATATTGTTTTATATATTCAAAAGTATTTCATTAATGATAATGAAACATTCCACAAAATGTAATGTTCGTCTGCATGTGGAGATGTGCAACTTGGGTTTTGTATTTGCTGAATCCCAGTTAAAGCTAAATTATGGCCATTTTGCAGGACAAAATATAAAGCAGCTACAACTCCTCGCCTTAACCCTTTCCCTCATATAGATGCTTTCTGACGCCTCTGCAGCAGACAGCTTTTTGAAAACATAGTGACAAAAGAAGAAATTGCTTAAAACGTGCAATTTCTCCTTTTGCCACATTGTTTTCTACTTTTAGTGATAGGTAATATCCATTCAATTATAGAGATTTTCCACTTTTTGACAAAATATGTTCAAAGTCGTCTGCTGCAGAATTGTCGTATGAGGGAAAGGGTTAACTCCTTCTTTTCCTCACAACATGCCTTTGGGAGGGGGAGTCCGGGAGACATATGTTTTTGTCCAACCCTCTTGTAACATTTGCAAATTTATGGATTTTCCATATTTTACATAGGTGTTTGAAAGTTGACTTCTACAGATTTTTTGTATATTTGCCTTATATGGGTTAATTGAAAGTACATGTTTGTGTCACTTGCCCTTGCAGGGCAACACTAAGGGATCATAACCCATTTTATATCTGTCTTTGGCACAAGGTAGTCATGGGTTTTTCTCAAATTCTCTTGTACACAAAGTCAATTATGTTCTGCTTTGCAAGAAGCTGATTAACAAAGTGGTAAAACAAAAGGACAGTTTCTTTTTATTACATTGACTAGTTACAGAGGGTGACGATCTTGTCTTGTTCCAAGTGAATACATATATTTAGTTATGTATGTAGCCCATCACACCGCTCAATACAATGTAAATCTCTTGCTCTAAAATTCTCTTCTGATCTTTAACCCTTTCTCACATACAACACATCTGCAGCAGATGACTTGGAAACATCTATGCAACAATTTAGAAAATTCTCTTTAAGTGCAAGACTTTAGTGTAGTTATTGAAAATGGTTTAAATCTTTCTGGCAAAAGGAAATATTAACATTATGAGCAATTTTTCCTTTTGCAACATTGTTTTCAAAAGTCGTTTGCTGCAAATGCTTCTACAGGTTGGAAGTCCTTGCTTGTGGGTACTTACTGATTTTTTTAGTTCCCACAACTTACTTGGTGTTTGGTTTGGTAGGATGACAAATAATTTGGGGAAACAAGCTGTTTATTCCCTTATTTCTAGACTTCTGGCCAACTTTTTTTGCTTTATTTTACAGCTGCCGAGAATCACAGAAAGGTTTTGATGAATGTGTGGGTCAAGCCTTGAGCATTGAAAGACCAGACCCTGGATATTTCTCTAAAGTCCGAGTTATAGATACTGATCGGCCAAGACCTCAATTTGAAGAAATAGAGTATCCGCCAGAAGTGCCGCATATGGAATCTGAATCACTGTTTTCACTTCCAAAGATGAAATAAATTATAGGAACTATAAGTTTTAATTTTTGATTGTTAAGGTACTTAAACTGTGAACCTCATTGAAACCAAGCTTTTGTGGAATAATATATGCCATCCATGTCATCTGATCCAAATCTACACATTTGTTAAACCTTTTTGACAAAATGTCAAGCAGAACTGAGCCAGTTCAGACTGTGAAGATGGGCAAGGTGACCTTGATCTACACTGGTTTTTAAGGATATTTTTCTTGGAGTACTGCTCATATTTACTTTGTGGGAAAAGGATGAATTGAATACTGTTGCAATTTCACCTTTTCCCACAATGTTTTCAAAAGTGGTCTGTTGCTATGCTGTTTACTATCATCTGTATCAATAGAAAAGCTTTTCCCACATACAGAAGCTTTCTGATGCCTCCTCAGCCGATGACATTTGAAAACATTCTGGCAAAAGGAGAAATTGCTCACAATGGCCAATTTCTCCTATTGCCAAAATGATTATAAATAAATACAAAAAAAAGTGGTTCAAAACACCACGCTGTTGGTCAATAGAAATTGGAGGAATTAAAGAAGAAAACAAGATATTGTTATTTCATGAGAACGGTTTTCTTTATATTCAATAAATAGATTATTTCAAGGTTTATTTTCTGTCTTTTATATATCTTCAAATAATTTTCATAATCAATCAAATTTTGCATTTCTGTAGAATATGATGTAAAAATCAGTGTGAAAAACAACAGAATTGACAAAAACATGCAGTTTTTGCTTTTCCAGCAATGTTTTCAACACTTAACGAATTTTCCAGATATTGTACTTCATTCTTCTGATATTCTAACCCTTTCCCACTTACAGGCGCGTTTTGATGCATCAGAAATTACTTAATAATTACCATCATTTATAGAGACTTTCCATGTTTGCCTAGATGCTTTAAAAGTCCTCTGTCGAATACTTCTTGTGTGTGGGAAGGGGTTACAGCAAACAATTTTTTTTTTTTTTCCAACTAAATCTGAAAGGTATGCTTCAAACTATATATAAATACATATTTCTGTATTATTATGTATCTGACAGCACTAGAATGATATGATTCATATTTTAAGCTCATTAGAGCATGAAGTGCTCAATACGAGTTTTTGTGATCGCCTTTTGTCCATCGTTCGCCAGAGAACAATTATTTGTTAACACTCTTGAGGCCTCTATTATCATCTTATCTTTATCAAACCTATTTAGTTTGTATATCTTGTTGATTTCTAGGCCAAGTTTGAATATGGGTCATGTCGGGTCAAAAACTAGGTCACTAGGTCAAATTGAAGGAAAACTTGTTAACATGTTAAAAGTCACATTTTTAACTTTAACATGTTGAAACTTAATCAGAATGATTGTCTTGATGATATATAATATAGGTGAAGTTCGAATATGGGTCATGTCGGGTCAAAAAGTAGGTCACAAGGCAAAAATTGAAAGAAAATATTGTTAACACTCTAGATGCCATAATTTTTGCTTCAGCACCTTGAAATTGTGTCAGAATATTTGTCTTAATGATGTCTAGGTCAACTTCGAATATGGGTCAAATTGAAGGGAAATCTTGTTTACACTCTGGAGGCTGCATTTTTAACTTGAAAATATTGATACTTTTTGAGAATGTTTATCTTGATGATACATGTATATAGGCCAAGTTTGAATATATTGGTTATGTCCAGTCAAACACAAGGTCATTAGGTCAAATTGAAGGAAAATCTTATTAACACTGGAGGCGTCATTTTTAACTTGAGCCTGTTGAAACTTTATCAGAATGTTTATCTTGATGAATGTAGGCCATGTCCGAATATTGGTCATGTCCGGTCAAAAAGTAGGTCACTTGTCCAAATTTAAGGAAAATCTTGTTAACTCTCTAGAGGTTGGAATTTTTGCTTCAGCAGCTTGAACTTTTGTCAGAATGTTTGTCTTGGTGATATGTAGGCCAATTTTGAATATTTAGGTAATGTCCAGTCAAAAACAAGGTCACTAGGTCAAATTGAAGGAAAATCTTGTTATCCAACATTTCAATGTACTGTTTTAACACCAATTGAAAACAATGTTGGCCAAGATCAGCCTGTAAATTATCACTGTCTTATTTAGTTAACATTGTTGCCTACTCTTTTTATTTAGAAAAGACCAATCCATTTGTTGGATCTTGTCAAAAATCAGGGACAATACAATTGTTTGAAGGTATTCAGTTATCAATCCATGGGTCTTGGGTTTGAACCCCAGCTCGGCCATTCATTCTTTCCTATGATTGATAATATTAATTGTGATTAGCGTCATTCGCCTTCCATCAAGGGGCTAAAAAGTCTATGTCAGAAGGTAGCCAATTACATGGGAAGACTGTTTTGAGGAGTACTAATGCAAGAAAGCTTGAAATACATGTTAGGTGAACTGGCCACCCTTTTATAATTGAAATACTGTTGGTAATGACGTTAAAATCCAATCAATCGGCAGAATATGGTTTGAATGTAGTTATAATTATAGCAGGGAGTACTAATACCTACATGTATTAGTAGGCCAGATTATAGCTATGCTGACTGTCACTCAAACTTAAACCTCAGTTTACTATCTGCCATATAATCTGCGTACATCTTATCAAAGTGTTCATTTTGGGCTACTGTGAAAGAGTTCCTCCAATCACCGACTACCCCTGAAATAAAGGTAGAACCTCACAGTCTGGTATCCATAACAGGATATTACATGAACTAATATAACACATCGGGTTAATGACAATTGGAAGTCAATAAACAAGAGTGTCCAAATGGACACATGGTTTGCCTAATAAGTTATCACTAGTTGAAAGCTATATGTGTGATCCCTATGTGTCTCCCTTCTGAGGTAGATGACACAAAAACAGATTGTTTATTCTAAGAGAAAATTATGTATATGCTCAAGATGAAAAGTCTTTAAAATTTCTATATGTTTATGCCATTGAAGATTCGGTGGCATATAGCTATTGCATTGTCAGTTTTGTCTCTCTTTAACACTTGAGATCTAGTCTATAACATTGACAAATCTTGCAAATAAAACAGCATATGGAAAGAAAGATCAGTGTGAAGCTTAGGACTAATCCCTTCCCTACATTCAACAAATCTGGAGCAGACAAATTTGTAAATATAAAGGCAAAAATTTAAGTGTATAATTTGAAAGATGTTTAAAAACATGATTTAGCCACAATGTTTTATAAGTCGTCTGCTGCAGATGCGGAGGAGTGTTATTTGTTTTTTTTTGTTTTTTCAAAAACACAACATACCTTTTCTATACACAGTGAAATCGCCATTAAATACTTTATGACGTATATCATCGGGGTACATTTTATCTTTTTGCATATTTGCAAAATTACATTTTGTCGAAATGGACTGTATAAGGTCGCTGTTGTCTTCGTTTAATCCTATAAACTCGGCAAGTCGACGTATTTCTTGTACATTGTTCTAGGAAAAATAAAGTAAAGTCATATGTAAACTTAGTTTTTTGAAGCTCGAATAGATTATGACTCAACTAAACTTTCCCATATGTAGCAGACAACGTTTGAAGACGTTGTGACAAATGGATAAATTACTCATAACGTACGATATCTCATTTTATCACTATCTATTCAATTCTGACAAAGAATCAGAAGCTTAGTTTTATAATTTTGCATGAATGTTTTGAACAAATCGTCTGCTGCAGAGTGGTTCTTTTTTTAATGTATAGAAATACAAGTTTGAAAGCCATGTTCCCAAGATCTCTACATTGCAGATGCAGATTCAGTAGGTCATCCTATTATCAACAATTTACACCAAGAAATTTGGATGGTACTATTATTTTTTCTGAACCATGAATTGTTTCTAGAATTGAAATATACACCTAGGCACACATTAACCCTTCCCTCATATAGACGCTTTCTGCCGCCTCTGCAGCAGACAGCTTTTTGAAAACATAGTGAAAAATAGGAAAATTGCTTTGGCCACAATGTTTTCCACTTTAGTCATAGGTTATCCATTATTATATCCTGACACCAGCCATTTAAATAATGATCAAGGTCTTTTGACCCCAATTTTGCGTGTTGATACATGTAGTGGCAACAAACAACTGACATTTAAACATTACAGTCATCATTTGTCTGGAGTAATTTGTTGAATTTTACCATATGTGAGAAAACTAAACCTTTTGCCCAGGTGTAAACATGTGTTCGGTCAAATCAGAGACATATATGTCTCTAGTCAAATCAATAAACAGAGACTTAGTTTATTCCCGGAACGCCTATCTTGTGCATGCACTGTTTTAGTGGGTAATACTATTTTGGATTTCCATGGCGTTAACAATTATGTTGTAGGTGATGGTAATAATTTAAAGCCTCCTTCAAGGTAGGTATACATTTAGAACAGATAGGAAGCTTAATGAGAAATTGTTAAATATGATAATTTTATTTATTTATTCTCCTGTCTTCGTAAGCTCTAATCCCCGGCCGGGTCATACCAAATACTTTAAAATGGTAGTAATAACTGCCCTCCTTGGCACTCACGCTTACGGCGTAAGCATTACGACTGACTGGCTGGTGTCAAGATAAAAGGACTTGTAGTGTAGTACTGGTAACTTACCCAGGGAGTGTCGTGTTATAACTGAAAGATTGTTGAAAGCAGCGTAAAACACCAAACAAACAGTCGTTAGTTGTTATGAGTGGTTTCTTTCATTTCTTCGTGCATTTTAATCTTGATACAGTTCTCATTTATCGGATACTCTTTATAAGTTGTGATCAAAATGAAGTCCATATACAAGTATATACTAACCTTCTGTAGATCCTCATAGTATAAGAGATGGAACGGATGTGAAGGATTTGATGCGGAGAACTTCTCCCACTCTTTTACATAGTCAAACCATGAGCAATATTCTACTGTAAATGTCAAATGTAAAAATTATAAAAAAAAAGAGTACAAAGAACAAACATAAGCGAAAGGTCGAAACCAAATTAAAAATCAATGATGATAACGTATGTAACAAACACACCATTGTACCATACACCGTAATCGTACGATGATTAATAATTCGTACAACTATGGTTGCCAAGATCGCAACTGTTCTATTTTAACCGCAGCACAGACCAGGAAACCGGGTAAGCAGTATGGATGCATCGTGCATGATATACGTTTTCAAGTGCTCAAGGTGAGTTATTGTTATCGTCCGTCGTGCTTCAACATATTTTCCTTTGTAACCAGTGGGTCAATTTGGATGAAACTTTACAGAAAGCATCCTCTCAATGCAACAAAATTCATTCAAATGCTGTTTTATCCATGCATAACTCTTGTTCCCATGGCAATCGAAAGAAAAAAACAAGAGGGCTATGATGGCCCTATATAGCTCACCTGATTTAAACGAACTTCAATAGTTTACAAAGTGTTTACTCTATACATATAAGGAAAACCAGAACCCCTGGCGGCTTTGTTTTTAAATGGATCGGATTAATTTGAACAATCTTGTAGAAGGTCCCCCAAGGAACATTTGTGCCAAATTATCTTTAAACCGGGCTAGTACTTTTGGACAAGAACATTTTATAATGCACATATAAGTAAACAAGCCCCGCCCCTGGCGGCCATGCTTTTCAATGGATCGGATTAATTTGAACAATCTTGGTAGAAGGGCCCCCAAGGATCATTTGTGCCAAATTATCTTTAAATCAGGCCGGTATTTTTTAACAAGAAGATTTTACAATGCACATATAAGGAAAACAAGCTTCGCCCCCTAGGGGCCATGTTTTTGAACGGATCGGAAAAATTTGAACAATCTTGGTAGAGGGTACCCCAAGGAGCATTTGTGCAAAATTATTTTCAAATCAAGCCAGTACTTTTGGACGAGAAGATTTTTAAAGTTTTGGCAATTTTCGCCTTTTCTGATGCCGCAGCAACCAAAGTTCTACATGACATTAAATTCTTTGAACAACTTTAAAATAGGACCACCTAAGGAACATTCATGTGAAGTTATTTTGAAATCAGTCCATTGGTTTAGTAGGAAATTGTTAAGGTACAGACGACCCAGGACGACGACGACGGACGCCGGACGGTGAGTGATCACAAAAGCTCACTTCGTGCTTAGGTGAGCTAAAAACCAACACTTTTCAAATAATTTAGAAATGTTCCTTGGATGACCCGCTTTCAGATTCTTTCAAGCCATGTTGATTGGTCGAAAATCATGGCCGTCAAGGGGCAGGGATTTATGCTTTTTTGCGGCTAAAGTGAAAACATTAACAATCAGAAACATTAACAATCTTCTTCTCAGAAAGTATCTGACCGATTTTTAAATATTGTGTAGACATTTTCTTTGGGTGACCTTCTATCAGATTCCTTAAAGCCATAATGATTGATATAAAAGAATGGCCGCCAGGGGAGGGGCTGTTTTGCCATATATGGCTTTTGTGAAAATATAAAAACTCTTTTCCTCCGAAAGTATCCAAGTTTTCAAAATAATTTTGTAGAAATTGTCCTAGGTTGGCCCTCTATCAGATTCCTTCAGGCCATGTTGATTGGTCGAAAAACATGGTCGTCGGGCTTTGTGGCTGTTATGCCTTATATTGCTATAGTGAAAACGTTAAAAATCTTCTTTTCGGAAAGTATCTGGCAAATTTCCAAATAAATTTGTAGAAATGTTCCTTGGATGTCCGGCGGTCCCTCTCCGAGATTACTTCAAGCCATGTTGATTAGACTCCAGACGGCATGGCCGTTTTACTTCAAATGACTTAAGCGAACAAAAAATTGTAGATATTTTCTTTGAGTGAACCTTCCATCAAGCAGTGTTGATTGGTCAAAAGACATGGCCCCCTTATGCCCAGAGTGTAAGATTTAGAAAATTATTTCCGAAGGAACTAAATGTCCGATTTTGAAATCATTACTAGTACATACACATTGTTTTAGTGACTTTTAAGACATATTAATTTGCCAAAACGCGGACAACGTAGACTGTGGGTTATTTTGCTATGTGGCAGTGGAGTTATGCTGGTCCACTTGGAATTCTTGTATTAGCTTACCTGACCGCAGAATGAGTTATTTTGTTTGGCATGTCAAATCACATTGCATTACTCAGGTGAGCGATCCAGGGCCATGATAGCCCTCTTGTTTTTTATATGACGACTTTTAGACATAGTTAGCGGCAGGCAAGAGTTTCAATTCTTAATCAGATCAAACCAAATATTAAAAAAAAAAAACCAGTGGCATGGTTTGGATATATAGTTTCCTTCCTTTGCGTTCAAGGTTGTTGGAATAGCATAGTGACTGGTGAAGCATTTTTATGTTGATCATGTCGGATAATACTGGTGATAAATACAAATGAAACACAATGTTAAACATTATATTGCTTTAAAATACAGCGTACAATTATTTCAAACAAAATTTCTTACACTTATTATCCCAGAATAGTGTAAGAAAATGTTTCCATTCCCCAGTATACTCATAACTCTTGATCCCTTTGCAGTGGTTGTACCAAGACACTAGCATATCTTTTGGGTTCCGTAAAACATAGACTATTTTACATTTCTTCTCAAACAGTTCCTTTGGCAGGCAGCGCATCGGAAGATGTGAGTTGAAGACTCGAGGTGACTCCATATTGGATAATTTGTCTTGGCTCTCATGTTCGAGCATGTGTGTTGATTTACTCTTGGGGATAGTTTCTGCTCGACCTTTGAGTAACATATTAAGAATTTCCCATGTCCAATGTGTCCCTGCACAAAGAAAGATATCATGACTGTTACATGGAATCCGACCTTAAAAATTTTAAAGATCAATTACAACTACGGTCAAATTCAATTTATGTGTAAGTGGGCGTTACTCAAAGAAAACCAACCTTAAGGATTTTGCAACCAGTGAAGATAACGGTCAGCCTGTGAAGTATAATCTGTCATAACATCTCATAGGTCCTTAATTCAAAATTGTAACATATCCAGATACCATATTAATTGAGCAACGTAAGTGTTTACGGAATCAATTTTGCGGCAAAGCTATAGCCTACAAGTTGAGCACTGTGACTTTCAAACGTTGACCTTTGAAACTTGGAATGAGTATGCACAGTATTTGATAATCAACTGCTTAATTTATAAATTAGGAGATTAAGGATAATCTTAGGGTTAACATTCAAAACACGTTATAAAATTTGGGAGAAAACAACAATTGTTTACGCAGAACGACTAAAATATAAAAGAGTGGTTTCCCTTTTCTTCGCATTATTCACAAACCAGATGAAACACGATAACTCTTTTAGTGATGATAACGGCCATTTAAAATAAGATATAATATATACCTGATTTGATGGGCGTGAGAAGAAAGATGTCGTCCTCTTTACACGGGAGATTTTTGATGTCCTGGACAAGTTCATACTCTACATCGCCTTCTCTATCGAAGTTGCATACACGTAGTCCCTGTCCGATCTCAACCAACTTCATCGTCTCTCCACCCTGGTCGGTAACTATTACGTCTGCCATTGTACAACTTTACCAGTTCAGTTTTGTGTCAGTTTACCTGTAATGATCGTTCAACATGAAACACAATAACCAATATCCTATTGGAGTGTGTTCAGATTGTTCTAACACACCGAGGCAAAAGGAGAAAGTGTTCAGATTGTTCTAACACACCGAGGCAAAAGGAGAAAGTGTTCAGATTGTTCTAACACACCGAGGCAAAAGGAGAAAGTGTTCAGATTGTTCTAACACACCGAGGCAAAAGGAGAAAGTGTTCAGAATGAGATATTTCTTTCTTTTGCCACAAAGTTTTCTAGATATTTCTAATGTTGTCTGCTGCTGAGATGTTGTAAGCGGGAAAGAGTTAAGTTTATATTAAATCCTCGCATTGCTAATACCATTATTTATCTCTGTTTTGTATTAACAATAGACAAAAGTCCAAACAAATGTATTTTCTGGTAAACAAGTAATATATTTCATATGGATTATGAATTAAATTTTTAAAGAACCTTTCATACAAGTTTGATGCTGAAGAGGAATAAAGTCGTTGAACAGAGCTTTAACACTTTCCCTCTTGCAGACGACTTTCGAAATCATTGTGTCAAATGGAGATGGTGCTCATCATGACAAATTCTCTATTTGCTACAACGTTCTCAACTATATTCATTAATGATATTTATATTTAACCCTTTCCCTCATATAGACGCTTTCTGACGCCGCTGCAGCAGACGGCTTTTTGAAAACATAGTAACAAAAGAAGAAATTGCACAAAACGTGCAATTTCTCCTTTTGTCACAATGTTTTCCTCTTTTAGTCATAGGTTATCCATTCAATTATAGAGATTTTCTATTTTTGTCAAAATATGTTCAAAGTCGTCTGCTGCAGAAATGTCATATGAGGGAAAGGGTTAAAGGGATTTTTCATACTTTTTCCTAAATGTTTTTAAAGTAGCTGCAGATACATTATATGTGGGAAATTGTTTGCTAGTACCATGGGATTGTCCAAAATGTGTATTGTGTACCATACATAGAAGACGAAGCCTCATTACAATTGCTTTATAGTAGTCATCCAGACAATAACAATTCCCAGGTTGAGTTTTGTCAATCAAAATTACACACGTGATCCATTAACTATGTCAATAACGATAACTACTGAATGTATGCCATTGATTTTATTTTATATTCCTCCTGCACACTGAAATACGGCTGTTACGAGACTGATTTTGAAGCCTTTTGTCAGTGAACACTTAACCCTTTCCCTCATACGACAATTCTGCAGCAGACGACTTTGAACATATTTTGTTAAAAAATAGAAAATCTCTATAATTGAATGGATAACCTATGACGAAAAGTGGCAAACATTGTGTCAAAAGGAGAAATTGCTCGTTTTGACCAATTTCTTCTTTTGTCACTTTGTTTTCAAAAAAGCCGCCTGCTGCAGAGGCGTCAGAAAGCGTCTGTATGAGGGAAAGGGTTAACCGTTTCCCACTTGTAGAAACTCTACAGCCTACATTCAATAATCATACCGGAATGTGTTCAATGCGAATGCCTAGATGATTTATTATATGTTTGAAAGAGATAATATTTCAATGTATACTTAAATACAACATTCGAATGGAATAAACAAAATAATCATTATCTTAACTTCCGTAAAAAATAAAAAGCTCATTACTGAATTACAGAGAAAACAAGAGCACCGCGTACGGCACAGACGCTCGACTGATAGGGAGGAAAAAAGAAAAAAAACCTTAACCAGACGACCACGCCACCGCCGCCGCCGCCGACGACAACGCCAGGGTCATGACAATAGCTCTTTTTTTTTTTTTCAAAAGTCGAGCTAATAAAAAACCTTAACCGGATGACAACACCTTCAGTGTAGATTTTCTAAGTCCAAAAGGGGGGATAATTTGGTCAATATTAAGTTCAGGGTTATGGAACTTGTTCTATCAAGTTATGTTAAGACATTGAATAAGTTTAGGAAGTTTCAAAGCTATAGGTTAAATTGTGTTTCAGTTATCACCATTTTTCTCCCTTCAAAGTAGATTTTCTAAATCAAAATGGGGAGATAATTTTGTCAATACTATTTACAGAGTTACGAAACTTCTTATATAAGGTCAACTTAAGACACTCAGCAAGTTTGTGAAGTTTCAAGCAAAAAAAAAGAAAAGTTTTTAAGATATGAAAAATCATGAGTAAAAAATTGTCAAAAACCTGAGCTAAACAAAAAACCTTAACCTTACGTTTTGAAGTTTTAAGTGAAACAAATAAAGATTTCCAGCTATATACTTTTATTATTTAACATATTATGATTATGTTTATGAAGTTTAGTGACTTTAACAGTAGTAGTTTGTTAGAAAACAGAAAAAAAGCTGAGCTGAACAAAAAACCTTAACCGGACGACCACGCCGCCGCCGCCGCCGACGCCGACGACGACGCCAGGGTCATGACAATAGCTCTCGTTTTTTTCAAAAGTCGAGCTAAAAACTATAAAACGAAAGTAGATGAAATGTTTTCATTTCCATTTGTGAATTCCATTAATATTGGAATCGAAAGTATATAACATATTCTCCCTTTCTTTGTGAATTAGGCGAAGGCTTATCGGATCTTCACTGATCTTCACTGGTCTCCAAATCACAAATCACGTTTTTCGAATGACATGCCCAGACTAATCCCGTGAACGAGATCGGTATATATAAAACTCGCGATAACTCGAACATGCGAAAACTCGAAATTGTTTAACTCGTATCATTTCCTCGAACGGAACTATCTTTTGAAAACAACATAGTAGCAGTTGTTATTGCTCATGAGAGCTGTCAGAAAAGAACTGCTGCTGCGCTGTTTACTTGATACGATTTTAACACGGTCTTGAATTTCATGATGAACACTTGAATGTAAAATAATTATGCAGCTGACCATATATATATATACATGAATAAATAAAGCAAAAATCAAGCTCTCACTGGAACACGTCATTTACGTCATGAGTCCCATTCGACTTTCGATATTGCGAGTAGAAAAGAAAACGTATGACTTGTAACTAATACCTGTTTGTATATATAAAAACAAAACAAAAGACAGTTTAACATGTATCCTTACCACATTAAGCCAGCTATAGAACATAACAGAACACGAGCTGTAATAAATATCAAACAATTAAGTCGGTATAAGATATTATGGTACATACTAAACAATGTTCAATCGTTTAACCCTTTCCCGCGTACAACAAATCTACAGCAGAATACTTTGAACATGTATGCTATAATATGGAAAATCTCTCGAAATGAAAGCATAAGTATTAGGTTCAGATTAATACATTGTGACAAGTGGGGAAACTGCTCATTATGAGCCATTTCTCCTTTTGTCACAATATTTTCAAAAGTCTTCTGCTTCAGATACATCTGCCAGTGGGAAAGGATTAATAATAAAAATCTATACCGAAAGTAGACCTAGCGTATTCCATTAAACTTGTGGTATTAGTGTACACGTATGTGTATGGCAAACACTCAACTTTAACACGTTTATATGTACTATATGAAGTCGGCTGATTGTATCTGATAACACCCAGAAACCCTCGAGATCCCCATTCAAAATAACTCTGAATCGCGCGATAGCTGGTACCATCTCCCTCTAATAGACACAATATAAAGAAGTAGGAACAAAATGCTCGTTTTTGGCAAAATATCCTTTCCCCAAAATGTTTTCATAAGTCATCTATAAGTGTTATTTACCTTGCAAGTATTTTCTTGTCGTAGAGGCTGGTGTAAATCGGTGTATTGGATAAATCCACGTTAACTGCAAAGTGTTTGTCAATCCTTTCCCCAAAATGTTTTCATTAGTCCACGCTAGCTGCAAAGTGTTTGTCAATAACTCAGCTTTGATGAACTTATTGAAGCAATCATGTGTACGTTGTTATGTTATTGATGATTGCGGCGATGTTCATTTGTAATTATTGATTGATTGATTAGAGTTTAGCATAATAATCAATTGTGTTTAAATGTATCCCGGCGGTCCGTTCTTCTGAATGAGTTTCCTGGCTGTCTCACTACTATAGGCCATACAACATCATTCTTCCCAGGTAATTGGCTACTTTCCCGCATAGTCCGCTATCGAACACAATGGTGGAAGAAGAATGGCGTCATTATTGCAATCACCAGAAAGACAGATCGCACTCAAATTTCTGGAACAACAAATCTTGTCATTACCAATTCAATTCAGTTCAATTTTGTCTGGCAAAATCAGCATTTACACGTATTTGGCCAGTACAAATTGTAGCAGTAGACAAATATGGCAAATGAAATAAGAAAACATACAAATAATATATACGTACACACATTTTTGGTTAATATGGAAATTTAATATTTGATCACATATTACATCAGGGTGTAATGTTAACAGGCATTATATCATGTTGCAATAGCATTCGATATTTTTTCGGTACGAAGTTTCGATGCATCGCGTAAATCAGTACTTGACGTGTAGAAGCATTCTGACGCATCTTAAACAGACGACTTTTGAAACCAATTTCTACTTTGTCCACAATATTTTCAACAATATTTGATAGTTATACTTTCATTTATACAAATGTTCCATATGTTTGCCAAAGTCTTGAAGACGCTTTCATTGTCGTCTGCTGCAGATTTGCTGTATGTGGGAAAATGTCAAATATCAGTTTGATCTGATTTGAAGATAGCATATTGACAAAAAGTTTACCAAATGAGCTAGCTATGCTCGACACCAGTGGAATAAAACAAAATGAGCAATGTCTGTACGAGCCCGTGCACGAGAAATGGTACAAGTAGGCGTTTGTGAACAGTATAGATCCACATCAGTATGTGCACAGTCTGATCAAGATCTGCACTGTTCACCTATTTATAACACAATGTGTTAACCCTTTCCCTGATATAGACGCTTTCTGACGCCTCTGCAGCAGACGGCTTTTGGAAAACATAGTGACAAAAGAAGAAATTGCACAAAACGTGCAATTTCTCCTTTTGCCACAATGTTTTCCACTTTTTGTCATAGGTTATCCAATCAATTATGGAGATTTTCTATTTTTTGACAAAATACGTTCAAAGTCGTCTGCTGCAGAATTGTCGTATGAGGGAAAGTGTTAAAAGAATATGTCTACTTGTGTATGTTCTAAAAAGACTGAGAAGGTGGACAACATGATCTGAACCTTCACTGTCCATGAAATGCCAACGGTGTACGTTTTCTCATGCACGGTCTCGTATATGGGCTACTAATACGTATCAGTGTAGTCCCTGTTCATATATAAAATACCTAGTCTCCTCATTGGAATAAAACGTGTGTATTCTACGGCAGCTCTAAAGGGACACACACGAAAAACAAAATATCTCGTGCACACGAGATACTAAGTCGTGCGAACGAGATACTATCTCGTGCGCACGAGATAAAAAAAATTCGTATGGAATTTATAAAAATGTGTGTGTCCCTTTAGAGTTGCCGTAGGCAGCTCTAAAAGGACACACGATTTTTTTGTTTTATCTCGTGCGCTACTATGTCGTGCGAACGAGATACTAAGAGATACTAAGTCGTGCGAACGAGATACTATCTCGTGCGCACGAGATAAAAAAAAAATCCTATGTAATTTATAAAAATGTGAGTGTCCCTTTAGAGCTGCCGTAGAACATGCCAAACAAATACTTAATACTGGAAAGTACTACACGATCCAGTATTGATTTCCCATTGTTGTATTAATTGTATAGGCGTAAGGACAATTTAGGTTAGATCACTAACAGTCGGAATCGCGATCCTACACAATCCTCTAATGCAGTGACACTATGTAGCAGTTCATTCAATAAATCAACGTTGCGGGAGGTCGCGAATTCGATCCCAGGCCGGGTCATACCAAAGACTTTAAAAATGGTAGTGATGGCTGCCCTCCATGGCGCTCCGGATTGCGGGGTTAGTATAACGACTGACTATCTGGTGACAGGATAAACTGACCAATAGTACAGGTGACTGCGCCGTATTATAACTGGAAAAGTGTTGAAAGCGGCGTAAAACACCGAACTATAAACAACAATAAGTCACCCCATGGCCCACTCGTTTAACTATTCAATGGACACAGTAATCGGCAAGTGGGTGTAATCACCCCTTCCTTCTTGGGTCCTTTTATTTACAAGATTGAAAAGTGATAAATCGATTCTGCGTATGCGTGGGCATACACTAAACGTGTCATCTTGTAGATCGGCTACATGATATAGCATAGTACATGTATGTAGTGTATATAATTATACACATGTATGTAGTACATGTGCAATAACTGCTATTGTTTTGTTATTTCCAAAGCAGTACATGAATACGGTTATTTTAGAGTTAACTTAATTTTCTTTTCATGCTGATTCCGACCGATATGGTTTGATTATATAGTTTTAGTGCACGACCTATCCAAGAAAATCGACTTAAGGGAAATTACGAGCAGAATGGATCCAACACATATCCATGCAGTTTTATCTGGGTCAGCACTTTTCACTCATTAGTCAGGCCGAATATTTCAAGAAACTAATTCCAAAGACGTTTATGTTGGTATAATGTAGAATAGATGCAACTGTAGGCATATTTTAATTAGAGACGTAGATAGATAATCTAAAGTTTAAAACTAATTAAACATAAACAATGGATGGTTTTCCAAGAGCGCCATCGTAATAAGTTTATAATCTTGTCGATGTAACTCAATTGCATTTATATTCATATAATTATGTTTTCTTCCAATAATCGTATAACTTCATCAATCTTTGCATATTGTCATATATTATATTGTGGAAAATGGAATAAGGGAGACAAATCCGATATTCTTAGACGAATTAGAATAAAAAAACAGTTGCCCCCCTTCCATATTTAAACGAGTGTTTCAGCAGCAAGAAACGCCACATGTCGTTTAATATCGAAATTGTTCCACATTTCCTGCGTAACAAGCAATTTTGCCAGATTTAAAACAACCCATTTACTTATAAAACCAAGAACATTAACATATCTACAATAATAACCCAAAACCAAATGTTTAGAACATTCAGAACTGAATTTCGATAACACTTTACCATAAGAAAATTTTCAAAATAGACCGAGATTTGTTTCCCCCATCTTAACCCAAACGACTGGTATTGAAAGAAATTCAATTGTAAGTAATCCTTAATATAAGTTATGTTACAATTAAACTAGTCTAAAACATGTTCTGTTTCGTTCAAGAATAAAAGATGAAGCCAACACATGTCTTCAAAGACAAATTTAAGCAAATGCTATCTTGTAATTTTCCCGCCGCATGAACTTCTCTGAAAATTCTTCCCTAAAGTTTTATAAAAAAAAATGTGAGAAATAAATAGTGATCATACCACATGTATGATCCGCTATGGTCTCTTTTAAACCTTGTGGCACATCCTGTAACTCTGTATGGAATTTTGCATTCTGTCAACAATTGAAAATCATCACAAACAGTTATGGTTTGCAAGATTTTGCAACAACGTGATCATCAAAGAACTCACAACTGCAGTCATTCCGTTTGCTCCCAGAAATCATATACTGTCTTTGAGTAGAGGTAAGTGAGTGTCTTTCTTTGGCAGGTTTTGGTGTCACAACCTGCATATTGTTTTGAGGAAAATTATTGAAAGCGGTGTAAAACACCAAACAATCACCTTGTTAAAGTCAAGGTCATCATGTGCAATTTCTCAGATATTGTTTGCTGTAGATGCGTCTGCATGCGGGTTGAGATTAGTAAAAATGATTTGTATGAAATAAGCAATTTCTCCTTTTACCATGTAACGTTTTCAAATATCGTCTGGTGGAGGTGTGTCTGCATGTGGGAAAGAGGTTTAAATTAATGAAAATAATTTGTATGAAATAATTGATTTTCTTCCCTTCATTTACATCCGTCCGACCACGCTTATTCAATTTGCTTGTTAACATCAGAGGCGTTGTCAACTTTGACAGCCACACAATACATGAAAATTACCTTGTATCATGTGAAATGGCTAAGACAGCATGACAGCATTGACTGTTGATCGGTTTATATTACATTAACAATGTAACAGTACTACTTTTGGTGTTGAACTTGCTTCTACTTTTGTTCATATCATATTATTTATTTTTCCCTGTATAGATCAAATTTTACACCTTTTGCAGGAAACAAGTTATGATTATACATCTTAATAAGGTGGGAACCTGATTGGTTTGAGCAATTTCTCCATTATGAACCATGTTTTCAACTAAAATCGATAGCAAGCATTTGATGAAACATAATGAATATAGAAATGTCTGTCATTATACTGAGAATTTTCCATTTTTGTTCAAAAACTAATTCAGAAGAAATAGATAATTCTGTTTTTTCAGAGGTTTCTGGAAGAAAGGATTTTCGAAATATGTTCAGATATTTTAACAAATACCTAAAATCTACAACAGTCAACTTTAAAAACATCTCAACTAAAATATGAAAAAGCTCTGTAAGTGAAATAGTAATTAATGAATTAACTTGTAAAACATTGCGACAAAAGGAGAAATAGCTCATTATCATTTATGAGTAATTTCTCCTTTTATCATAATGTTTCAAAACTTGTCTGCTGCCGAGGCGTCAAAAGGAGACTGATGTTGGAAAGAGTTGAAACACTTAGTGGCTCATTCATGAAACATGCAAATTAGTCTCAAAGGCTTCTACTGGCAAATAATACCTATTTCAAAGTTCAGTTATATATATATATATATATATCCAATTACAGATGTTGAAAAAAATTCCTCCGCGGTTTCTAAATTGACAAATAAAAGTATAAAATCAAGTAAATGGTGAAGAACTGAACATAAAGAATAAGAATGCAGAGAAGCAGCTTAACTTCTTGAATAACACATGGCCCTCTCTCACATTCAGGCACATTTTGATGCATCTATAATTATAAGATACAACTTTTCCATAATGTTTTTAAGTATTCAATGATTATTATAGTGCTGTCATTCATTATGATTTTCAATAATTTTGCCTACACGTTTTTGATCTAGCTCGAAGCCGTCTACTGCAGATTTGTTCTATGTGGGAATATGTCAAGACAAGCTTGCAATAATTCTGTTAAGCCCTAATCAAGGAGTGTTATTTTTCCTTTAAGATAAAAGACATATGCCTTAATCTATCTACAGTCAGTAAACACCACAATTAAGTTAGAAGGAATAAGAGAAAATGATGGTAATCGTCTCCAAATGAAATTTTCAAATATTCATTGTAGAGTCTTGCTGTCTTGATTGATCGCCGTTGGGACAATCTAATTTGGTTGGGCCCATCTATAGGCTTTCAGCCTGATTGTTAGTAGATCCATACACAGGGAATTATTTTCTTAGTGGCTAGAATCTAATTTGTGCTAAGAGAAAATGCATTCTGTCCAAGTCAACATTGTTGATGAGCAATTGCCCAGTGGTTTTTTTCTCCCTGTGATAATACAGGAAGAATATCTATATATCATTGAAAGCGCTGACAGTACTGAAAGATTTTTTTATTTTCCAAAGGATTGCACAAAATATTTTTATATATAATTATATATATAATTTATAAGCCAATGCATGGGAAAGATGCAAGTTGGCTTTTGAAAACAGTGTAGATCAAGATCAGCCTGTGCATCAACACAGAATGATCAAGATCAACTGCTCACATATTTAATCAAAGCGCCGAAGGTACTGTAGTTGCGATTGTGTACAAAATCTTGCAAAGTGTACCTTGATGTAGGCCTTGCAATTTTAAACAAAATTACTATTTTGCCCATTGGTGGAGAATGAATGACGCTAGTCACAACAACTTTTGTCAATCATGGGAAAGAATGAATGGCTAAGACGGGATTTGACCTTACGAGCCCCTAAGTCTAATGGACTGATGGCCCTGGTCGTAATCGACTGAGCTATCGCAGCTCGGCAGGTGAAATTCTAGAAAAACCTTTTAGAACACCCTAGAAACTGCCATCCAATCTTTCCGATGATTGACAAAAGTCATTGTGACAAATGTCATTCGTCTCTCACCAATCAGCTAAATAGTCTATATATTGGAAGATAGTCAGTTGCCTGGGAAGAATGGTGTGTGGAGTACTTCTGCGAGAAGGCCTGGTAACACACTTTAGGTAAACTGGTCGCCATGATATGAATGAAGAATGAAAACGGCGCCTTAATCCCCAATCAATTGAATGGCCTACTCTGAAATTCAAGAGATTCACAATCCTAAATAAAACAGATGACAAAAGGTTTACATTGGTGGGTTACATTTCGAGTCTTGAGACATTGAACTTTAACAGTAACGTTCAGCTAGAGACTGAATCTTGCACACAGCGCAATTTTGCAAAGTATACTGAAGTGATAATGAAACGCATAAAATATTCTTCTTTTTCGTAGTGAGAGGTCAGGAAAAAAGTGCTCTCTTAATTATTGTGAATTTATTTGGAAATTAACAACGGATTAATAATAATTTTAGACTGTCTTGGAGAACTATTTAACTGCATTTTGAAAATCTAAATAGATTTTGAAAAAAGTGATTGTAAATTGAGTTATTTAAAGAAATAATTGTCTTTTAAGCCATGTTGTGGCTATTTCTCAGGTGAACTCCTGCTGAGTTTCTCTACAAGCTTGGATGTATCATAAACTACTTCTTTGATGTGGAAGTCACATGCTGTGTTGTATTGATCAGCTAAGTATTGTGCAATATTACTATCTGGATTATCAGATAACATTCTGTAAAACTGCATTATTTTGTGATTCCAACATATGTAACAGTTTTGACCAGTATTTGTGGTGATTATCAAGGGCGTAACCAGAGAAGAATGTTTTATACGCACTATCCGGATTTTTTACAATTTACAGTGTTGATATTCTAAAATGGCAGGGCTGTACAAAAAAAAAATTCAGCCACTTTTCCTGCTAAGATTCTCACTTGTCCCACTTTTCTGCACATCAAGTTTAACATGCGACAAATTTCAGAATTGTGACAGGGCTACCAGATTTCTTGAGTGTTTTAATTGTTAACTTATTTAGTGGTTTTTTTTCTAGTTCTGTATAAAGATAACATTAAGAGCACGCAATGTACATGATTTAAGGGTAGTGACCAATTCAAATAACATTATTGCAAAAGACCTGTAGTGCAGCTAATTCAGTTAAAAAAAATGAAATTTGGAAAAGAGATTATTTTTCACTACCGGTAGGTTATTTGAAATATTTTGCATAAAATGTATGTATTTTATCCATATAATATTATTTACAAAAGATTCAAAAGTTATTGACAGAAATGTTAAACTTGAGACCACATAGTCAAATGATGCAATAGCACTTTTCAAATTGAAGATAACAAAATAATAAGGTCACCGATTTGGGTCCCTCACCGAAACAGGGCAGTGTACGAGATACTAGGGTAAGTTTTACAAAGAAAGACATATTAAATAAATTCAATTTTATTAACCAAAAGTCAAATTTATCAGGTTCAATGTAGATCTAGTTATTAAATCAAAAAATATTGTCAAAAAAAATAAAAGACATCAAAACGTTAAATTTGTTTCATGTGTTGCAGTCAATCCCATTAAAACTATCTCCTATTAACGCTACGCATTTACATTTAGTCAGATCGTGTACTTTAGTCAGATTGGTGTTGCGGTATTATTCGCAACATAGCCGCCATTTTGATGATTGCGCAATGTTAGTCATGGTTCCCTACTTTGAGAATTAGAAATCGGTAAACAGCGTTGAATGTAAACATCGGGGTCGCCAGGTCGTGAATAGTATTTACTCATTTCATCCAATGAAATCGCAACTATTAAGTCATATGATTTTTTTTTCCCGCCGGTTATGCTAATTAATTTTGGTAAACAAAGCCGTGATTGGGCAATTATCATACTCGGGGGAATTATTTATATATTTCATTCCAAACAATTTTCTTTGTGTCCCTGATATTACGAATATTATGAGAAGTCGTCGTATTGTCTTTAATTTGGATCGAATTTATTTTATTAACTTCTGCATGGCGAAAATTTTCTTCCAAGTCTTTCTGAACCGGTTTGCACCAGTTTGCAAACATCACATACCGAAAGTAGAAATATGCATCAATATACATTCAAGGGAATATTTTAATGAGACCGATCCATCGGTAATTCCCTAGCATTCATGAAATAACACAGCCCCAAGGAACAATTGTCACTTATGATTGGACCGTCGTATTGGGTACATATATATCACGTTAATCGCTTATTACTGACGCGATTCGGTTGGCTAAAACCACTAGTTCTGACAGGTGGGTAACTCCGCCTACTGTTATTGATTTGTTATGGTCACGCGCGAGTGGTTTTTCGCATGTAACATACAGTCAAATTTTTACACGACAGACATGTGTGTAAATAATTAAGCCGGGCTACCAGACACAGGAATTTACATTCACTGTGACGTAAATGGGTTAATATACTGGGACGTGGATTTTCAGAAAATGCCACTTGTCCGGGACTGAGATTTTGCAATTAGCGACTTGCCCGATGCGATTTACGACTTGTCCCGGACATCGGGCTATGGGATTTGTACAGCCCTGAACGTATGGTTGTGGAATTTTCTATACGCACATGCGTATTGTGCGTAATGGGCGGTACGCCCTTGATTATCAATGGGCAGATGTAAAAATAATGATAATGATAATGAAGCAGAAAGTACTATTTCAAAGACTTTTCAAGTTGCCCCATTGCTAGACAAAGAAAACCTGTGAATATTTAATTAGATTGATGAAAAATAGTAGAAAACACAATAAACAAAAGGAATATTTCAACTGACGAAGAGTTAACTTTCAACATGCATAGAAATACTAGTAGTTCATCTCAAAATGAATCTTTTGTAAGCCATGTTTCTACTATTCTTATACCCCCTAAACCTAGAATTAACATTACCTCCTCATATTTATTGAGTGATGAAAGTGAAAATGAATTTTCTGGTTTCTCATCTTCTGAGATTCCGTCATCTCCTCTATATCAGGAAAACAAGGTTAATGACAACCTTGATGGAATACTTTACAATGTAATGGGGACAAACAAGAAAGTTGAAGTTATGTTTACTTCCAGAGAACTATTTAATGAATTTATGGAAGCTTTAGAGAAGGAAATTAGTCCAAAATTGAACTCTTCTAACAATGTCCAATACACTGTCCATGTTCAGGGGAAAATGTGCATAATCAACATCCAAAAGAATAGGTTGACAATCGTGCTCACTGGTCCAGGTAATATTTTGTGGCGGGACAGTACATTCAGGAGACTATCAGCAAGTATTTACGACCAACAATTTGAGCTAACATCAACACCTACAGGGCCAAGACGTATGCTAAACAAGACACCCCTATTATCGCCAATTAAACATCAGACCATAAATACCCAGCAAGGAAATGAGGACCAACTGACCTTGATTAATAAGGACATTACTGCACTGAGGGAGGTCTTGGTATCCATTCAGGATCAAATGATTAAAATGACTGGCCAAATCACCATAACTCACCAGAAAATTAAAATTTTGATGGAAAAATCACTCTGTATAGGCCAAGGTGTAAATGAAATCTCAGATGCTACTACCCAAGATGGTTCTTGTTTCATTACAATGAGTCAAACTTCAGGAGAGAAAACCATTATGACCCCAGGAAAGATGTCTTTTAGTGAGGCCATAACAAATACACCTGTAAACCCCACTCTAAATGTGAAACCTACACCAGCACCAAGGAAGACAATAAATAGAAACTCAAACACACCCAATAAGCCAAAAGAATCAGAGTCACAATATGAGAAACCAAAACTGCCTCAAACTAAAAATGAACAGCAAACAGACAAACCTGGCAAATACCCCATATCAAAATCTACTGCCACTACGACGAAATCAATTGCCAGAACCACGAAATCAACTGCTCCAACAACAAAATCAGGCAAATACCCCATATCAAAATATACTGCCACTACAACGAAATCAACTGCCCCAACAACAAAATCAGGAAATAGAATACTTATTTTAGAGGACTAAATTTTATCAGGCGTAAACCAAAAGGGACTTTATCGACACGTTACAATACAACCATTCCCAGGTGCCACAGTTGAAACCATTTGGAACAAAATAGTTATGTATAATTTAGTTCAGTTTAAAAGTGTGGTAATTTATGTGGGCGGGAATGACGCAGCTAGATCTTGAGATCCCGACATGGAATACTTTGAAGAAAAGTATGATCAGTTGATTAAATACATCAAAACCCAAAACCCAAGCTGTGATATATATCTTTGCAATATGTGCCCACTATCAAGTCTGTTTTGTTTGTTTCAAAGTCACTTTAATTCATTTTGTACATACCAGTAGAAAACTGAAAAATAAACAAAAGAAAATGGTCAAGTCAGATCCCCATAGAGCAAAGAGCAAAAACCAGTTGGTACGAATCGATCATTTTGAACGAAACGTGAAAAACCGGGTACGCGTCCAATGAATTTCAGAAATCTATAAAACACAGATGAATTCGTGAAAACAGCGAAGTACTAATTACGGAAAGAAGCAGAGACAACTTACTCTATGGGAACCGATGACACCTTGTCGTCTACCAAATGAGAATAGCCCAAAATCGCCAAGCGATGGATGACATGTTGCATTTCAAAATGCGTTTTTAACATAAAAGGCGGCTAACTATCAAAGGGAAATAACTTTTCCCCAATCAATAATCACAGTACTCAATACTCAATATTGCAGACATAACACTCCCTGTCTGATCTCAATCACTTATATATATACACAATGTTCAATAAACTAAACTTAACTAAATTATCCCTAATGCGACTTCTGAAAATAATGCTCTAGCATTGATAATTAACTGATTAATAAAGGTACATGTATGCTTAAATTGTTTTCAATACAAATTGCCTGGACATTGGTTTATGAGGACAAATAATTTCAACCCTAACATAATTAGTCTTGTATGAGAGGAACAACCTCACTAATTGGTCTCTCATATATACATGGTTTTCCATGTTTAATAATTCGTACTTTCAACTTTCGGACTAATCCGTCACTACTTGGAAATACTTCACTAACCAGTCCCATCGGCCAATTGTGTCACTAACAATTTGGCTATGTGACTGTTACATGGAATCAAAATAGGATTTTTTTCTTCTTTGGACAGATCTGCGTGCTTTATACGCCCACCGACACGAAGGATTCCTTCATCATCTATGTATGGGGAGAGTACAAGACATTTGCTGTCTGAAGGGATTTTCCTGAAACTACGCAGGGCTGTAAGTTCCTTATTAAAATGCTCTTGCTGGATGAGCCTAAAGATGAAGTGCTCAACATCATGCCTTGATAGTCTTTCATTGTATTTTATTTCTCGACGTAACCTGCAGCGTATGTTCTGAATGGCACGAATTAAAGTTCTCCATTTGCTAAATCTCTTAAAACGCTCTGATCCCAACCCTGTATTTGAAGAAACTGTCTTCATTACTTGCACCTCTGGGCGAACTTCTTGATCCAAGTTGGGTTCAACCATTGAAAAAACTGCCGAACAGATGTCTTCCAACGATTCGTGTAGAAAAAAGGGTCCGTTTAACCACTGGCTAGTCATGATCAGCTGGGTTCGATTCCGTCGGTACGTGATTCCACTGACCTGGTGATGAACTCTTGTGAATACGCGCCACACGATTGCTAACATACACAAAAAATCGTCTACGCTCGTTTGAAATATACCCTAGTACTACATTACTGTCTGAATAATATCGTATGTCCAGCAAAGGTATATCGAGTTCTCTAGACAACATCTCCCCAATTTCCACTCCCAACACCGCAGCGCACAGTTCTAACCGCGGTATAGTATGGCCTGTTTTGGGTGCCACCTTACATTTACCGAAAACGAAACCCACATGTCTGATGGTGTCACTAGTAACGCCGCTCAAATAGGCGCATGCAGCTATGGCGAGTTCTGACGCATCACAGAAAATATGCAAAGTCTTTCTTGTGCATGCCGAATAAGACACAGGAAGTAAACACCTAGGAATGTGAATATCGCGCAGCCTAAGCAGTTCATTAACCCAAACTTCCCATGCGTTAACGATGTTAGCTGGCAATTGTTGATCCCAATCGTAACCTTGTTCCATTGCATCTCTCATGATAATCTTACCCTTGATCACTACCGGCGCAATAAAGCCTAAAGGGTCAAATAAACCATTTACGGTTGAGAGGAGACCCCGTTTTGTCAAAGGTTTCTGCTCATCTGATGCCTTGTAGGCAAACGTATCTGTGGAGAGCTCCCAACTTAGACCAAGGCTTTGATGTAACGGAAGGTCATCTCGGTTAAGTTCAAGTGGTTCAATTGTTTTTGCCAGCTCAGATGAAGGAAAATGTGACATGACATCCTCACTGTTAGAAGCTATTTTGTGGAGTCTCAACTTGCCGCTCTGTAACAAAACCTTTTTAGTGTTTTGTAGGACTTCAACCGCCTTTTCGACCGTGGGAAATGATGAGAGTCCGTCATCAACATAAAAGTTTCTATATACAAATTCTTTCACATCCCCATCCGCTGGGTAAATATCATCTTCCACACATCGTCGTAAACCGTAAGTTGCCACAGCGGGTGATGGGGAATTTCCAAACACATGGACACCCATTCTATACTCTTCCAAATCATTCTTAGGGTCATTATCTTTGTGCCACAGGAATCTCAAGTAGTTTCGGTGGGGCTCATTAACGAGAAACTGAAAAAACATTTGTTCGATATCAGCTATTATGGCATATGGCTCTCTACGAAATCTCAGTAAAACACCATCCAATCGATTAAGCAGGTCCGGACCTTGTAAAAGAACGTCGTTTAAAGATGTTCCTTGATGTTTTGAAGAGGAATCAAAAACCACACGGATCTTGTCAGGTTTTTTCGGATGGTATACACCAAAGATGGGCAGATACCAACAATCTGTCACATCATCCAATGGAGGAGCTACTTCTGCATAGCCTGCGTCAAATATAGCTTTCATGAACTTCACGAAGTGTTCACACTTGACAGGATTCTTGCGAAGGCTTGCTTGCAGTGTCAAAGCTCTCTTCATCACAACATATTTATTGTTTGATAATATCTGTTTTGGTTTTCTGAATGGAAGTGGAGCAGTCCAATTTCCCGATGGGTCCTTTGAAAATTCATTTTTCATTAGTTTCATAAATTTCCCGTCCTCAATAGATGGCCCTGTCATATCATCGTACCGTTCTCTTCTAAAGAGGTGGCTATCACCGTAGTTCACTTTTAAGTTCAACGCACAATCGTCAAAGATAGACGCACGTCCACTTTGGGTAATCGAAGTCTTCATGACCGAAAGGTTTTTAGGTGAATGTTTGTTGTTGAGGCATACATTGCCAACCAAAACCCACCCTAACAATACCTTCTGGGCAAATGGCGTTCCTTTAGGTCCAACACACTGATCCTGAATATGGTGAGCCTCTGGCACATCTCGTCCTATCAGTAATAATATGGGAGTGTCGGGATCCAATGGTGGGAGGACCACATTTCTTAAATGCTGGTGGTAGTCAGTTATCTCTGATGTTGGTATCTCTGACCTTTCGTTTGGAAGCTCTTCACATTCGATTATTACTGGTAAGTCTAGTTTTGTTGAGCCATCATACGCTTCTATAACGAAATTGGATGCACGTCGACCTATCCTTGAGCATCTGCCCGCACATGATGATAACGAGTATGATGTAGCAGTAGACCAAGGAATACTCATCTTATCGAAAAACTCACCCCTTGCAAGTGTTGAATTACTTTGGTCGTCAAGCATGGCGTATGTTTTAATCGCAAGATCAGGCCTTTCTGCCGGGTACACCTTCACAAGAACAATTTTAGAACATGACCGTCCACTGAATTCACCACATATCGCAGTACATCTGGAGACTACGGACGTCTCCCCGCCATGCTTTTCTGACATTGTATATTCTGGATTAGGCCTAGATAATCTGTTTTGAACTCCTTCAATGTGTAACGCTGTAGCATGATCGCGTTTACCACATGTGTCGCATTTAACTACCACTTGACAGTCTTTAAAAATATGTGAAGTATCTCTGCAGCACCTGAAGCAAAATTTGTAGTCTTTGAGGAGCTTCTTCCTTTCGTTTAGTGTGAGCTGTTGAAAAGCCTTGCACTCATTTAAACTATGATTAGCATCGTGCAATATACACTGATTATTTCGACCTTGTGTATCCAACTCGGTCTTCTTTACTCGAATGGTCTCTTTGCGAGGAACTGATATCTCTGTTTGATGGTTACTGATTTTAGGTGTCTGATTGTTAGAATAAACAAACCCCGGGTTATTGCGAACCCTGCTCATTTCATGAATAAAGGCTACAAGCACGCTAAATGGGGGGTATGAGGCATTGTTTCTGTCATTAAAACTTGAGGCGCGCGATGTCCATTTTTCCTGGAGGTTATATGGTAGTTTGAACACAATTTCTCTAATGCCACACATTGAATCAAAATACCCAAGAGATCGTTGATGAACTGGATCTTCCATCCGCGATTGTATTTCATCAATCAAGTCTGCCAGGTCATACAATCTTTTCGATTCCTTGTTTGATATATATCAGGAAAGTTGGACAGACGCGTTTTTAGGGCTGTTTCAACAAGCACAGGACTACCATACCTATCGTCAACACGACGCCATATTTTCTTAACTGCCACGTCTGGCTTTCCCGAGTTTGCACATCTAATGCTTAATGCATGTCTTTTTGATTCTGGACCCAGGTAATGTATAAGTAACTCCAGCTCTTCCCTTGAATTCGGTTTAAGTTCGTCCTTTAGTGCTCCAAAACTACATTTCCATTCCTGATAAGTTTCTGGCGTATCATCAAAAACATCTATTCCAGTGCGAATCAACAGGTCCCTTTTAAGAAGAAAATTGGAAATGTCCATTACACCAACTGGTGGTGACGTCACATGCACAGGCATTGATGGATTCTTATGCTCAGACCTGGCTGGGTAAACATGCTTGTCATGGAATGAACGTACATACGGTTGTGATTTAGCGTGTGACAACACACTAATATCTGGATTAAGTGGTAATGGCCCACTAGAAATGGTAGCTGGTTCAGGAAATGAAGGTTGATCATAATTTGAAGGTTGGTCATAATTATGTCTGATCATCTGGTTGCAACCTATTTGTTACTTGTTGAATGTCATTATGGGGTTGGAAAAACAAAGATGCTTCTGGTTCAAACAGTTTATAAGGTTTAGTCTCAACTAAGTGTTCATTTGACTCATGCTTTTTCTGTTCATTAAAATATTTCTCAAGAATGATACTTGTATCTAGTTCACCGTCATCTCTTTCGTCACTTAATTCAGCTTTAATACCTTGGTATTCAGCCGTAGCAGTCACAGCTTCCTTTTCAGCCTGAAGCAAGTCCATGTCTACTTGAAGTGTAAATGCCTGCATCCTGAGTTGTGCTTCCTTTTTAGCATACAAAAAGGTTGCCTCCGCTGCTTCTGCCTTAACACGCTGTCGCAATAAGATAGTTGATGCACCTGAACTATTTGATTTGTGAGAAACAGTCTTGAGTGACCTTGATTTAAAAGAGGTTTGAGATTTAGCACTTAAATGTATCTGCCTTTCAATGGAACGTAATCGCTGGTCAACCTTTTCATTGTAAACTTGATTGCTCTCTTGCACTGTCGTCCGTATTTACCAGAGAAAGTAAATTTAAAAGTTCATTGCTTTTATCACAATATGTCTGAAAAGTATCATTGATATTAGCACTCAATGAACAGAGTGTATTTTTACTGTCAGGTAAGTCTTTATATAGATATGAATCAAGGTCTTTACCTATCTTGGTAAGCCTACTTGCACATTTATGAATTTGATTTTCCATGTAAACAACACCTCTTTCAGTAAGTGTCCGTTGTCTATCACTCCTTCGAATAGGCTTGTCTGAAGCCTCCGTGTCGTGTACTGTTTTTGTATCGGACATCTTGGCCTAAGATGCAATACAAGTTGTTATCAATCAATATATGTAGTACCACACTCTATCTTCTTCTGTATCGGTGTAGATCCAGATTTTCTACTATCAAGTCTGTTTTGTTTGTTTCAAAGTCACTTTAATTCATTTTGTACATACCAGTAGAAAACTGAAAAATAAACAAAAGAAAATGGTCAAGTCAGATCCCCATAGAGCAAAGAGCAAAAACCAGTTGGTACGAATCGATCATTTTGAACGAAACGTGAAAAACCGGGTACGCATCCAATGAATTTCAGAAATCTATAAAACACAGATGAATTCGTGAAAACAGCGAAGTACTAATTACGGAAAGAAGCAGAGACAACTTACTCTATGGGAACCGATGACACCTTGTCGTCTACCAAATGAGAATAGCCCAAAATCGCCAAGCGATGGATGACATGTTGCATTTCAAAATGCGTTTTTAACATAAAAGGCGGCTAACTATCAAAGGGAAATAACTTTTCCCCAATCAATAATCACAGTACTCAATACTCAATATTGCAGACATAACACCCACGTGGTGATGCAGAAATAAATAGAACAAATGAAGTAATCAAAAACTTAAGTACAGTTCACGAAACAGCCTACATTGATGTGTTAAATGGGTTTTATGACAAACAAAATGAGCTGTGTTCCTACTTCTATGGAGAAAGGGACTGGATCCATCTATCCCCATCAGGAATTAAACGACTATTAGGGACCATAAACAGCCACATTCATATTGTGGATAATTTCAAGACAATTAGTGCCGTTCCCAATTCGTCGAAACATGACCAAAAGAAGACTAAACCTCAGAAAAAACAGCAAAATTTCATTCACCGACAAACAGAATCGTGTGGCAATGAGGAGTCCTACCAATGGCGACAGGATCAGGATTTTGTGACCAACACCAAACAAACCACCTCAGAACGATGCATAAAATGTGGATTGCGAAACCATGAAACAGAGGACTGTTGGCATAAAGTGCAAGTGAGGTGCTTTCTTTGTAAATTTTATGGACACAAGGACTCTGATTGCTGGAATAGATAGGACAAAGGCAAATATGCCAACAACCTGATATTAATGGAAGATAAATTTACAACTTATTGTACTAATAAATATAACATACTAGATGATCTATGTGAATTTTGCAACAAGTTTCATTGTATTTGTGTTTTTTCCAAAAATATCTGCAAGTATTATAAGGGTTGTCAATGTGATAAAAGTGAGAACTCAATCAATTTATCTTCCAGTACATCTTTCAAGGTCAGTAAAACAATTGAGGTATGCAATCAAAATAAACATACATTTGGGAACAGTGACTTATCAAATGAGAGAAGTGTTATAAATTATTCTTTACAGACAAGTTCTCAAGAAAATACTCTCATTTGTAACTCAACGAACAGCGAATATAATGTTTCAACAGTTAATGGCAGCATAAAAAATGACAATTTACATAATGATACAACTTTTAATGATAATTTGTCTGATTTGCATGCTGATATTGTTCATAATAATATTAACTCATTAAATAATAATATTACATTGTCAGATGATAATCTACTGAATGTTAATAATCATTCTTCCACATGTGCCCAAAATTTAGTTGATTTAGGGTTAAAATCAAAAGGATTTCGAATCGGTCATATAAATATACAAAGTATTTCAAATAAAATAGATCAAATTGATCTACTGTTAAATCATTCAAATAACAATTATGTTCATGTTTTTGGACTTAGTGAAACTAAGTTGAAACATTTTCATGCTGACAGTGCTTTTCAGCTGGATAATTATCAATCTTTCAGAAGAGATAGAGTTATAACTAATGAGAGAAAGGAAGAAGGGGGTGGTATTATTGTATATTGTAAGAATGAAGTTAATTGTAAAAGAAGGTGTGATTTGGAAGTCAGAGAAATTGAGTGTTTATCGCTGGAAATATTTCCCAAAAACTCTAAAAGTTTTCTTATTAGTCGCCGGGCAGAAGCCCGCGACTTCTATTTTTAATAGGTTTTCGGAAATCACATGGGAGGAGGAGTTATTATTAGAAAAAAAAAAAATTAAATATCTTGAACATATTACAATTGCGTTTGTTTAAAAACACTAAGTTATGACACATCTAAAATGAAATAAATATTCCGATGTTTTAAGTATTAGTAGTTTCTTTATTTTGACTCGCATCTCTTTTTTGGGGTTTTATTTACGACGACCAAACCGTCCCCATGAGACATCTTAACTTACTGAATGTTATTTTCATGTTCAAAGAGATGTCTTGATTTGTGAGGAATTCATTTTATAATGTGTATCCATGTATATCTAAAATATGAACTGTTTCTAAGCTAAAACTGTTGATCGCGTGACTCGCAATACCAACTGCGTAGATCAATCTCCTTTGCAGAGAGCCGCTCTTTACACTCACTTACAAATAGTAAATTATAGGTGATTTAAAATGTTTATTTGGTTCGAAACAAATGAAGAAAAGAACAAACCGAGATAAAACTGGTTTTAATAGAAAAATGACTTTGAACGAACACTCTCTGCCTATAAAGAGAGTTTCAAGAACGACACCTCTGCGAAGAAGAATGTAGGTCACGAATCGGGTCTTTCGTACAAAATTATTTCGTCCTTGACAATTTTAAATGTGTCATTAAATTCCCTAAAGGCATATTGCTTCCGATCTGCATATTGTTATGCATCATTGACACAAGGGCGCTCATCATAATATAATTTTAAAACATGAGTAGTTTGTTATTTTCATTATAAAAAAGGAAGGAAAGAATTACAATAAATTAACATGTTGTAGGGCTCAGTTTATGTTCGAAATTAAGTTTAAATTATACAACAATTTCAATGAGATTTAACTGTTTAGCTGATATTATATTTCGAAGGTGGTCTTATTTGTAAATATTGGATTACATTTCATCATTTGTTAAGGTATGATATAATTAGGATGCCAAGCTAATATCATTTTGAGAAAAAGAGAAAACTCATGTCTTCAGCGATTTAACCCTTATCTCATTGTTTTAAAAGTAAATTGCTGCAAAGGTGTCCAATGTTGACTTTAATAGGGGAAACATAAAATGACGTGCTATTGCATGCAAATCTTAAATTGTCTGTTTTGTGGTTTTATTGATAAATGATAGAATTCAAATATTCTGACAAACATCTTGAAAAGTGTATGTGGAATTCACAAATCTTATAATTATTCCTTTATGAAAGCACTGTATACATACTAAGACTAATGATTGTCAAGATTACTCATTTCCATTACTGTGTATGATCAATAATTAGTTGGCTGTGTGTATGGTCAACCTACTTTGGAATGGAGATTGATCATACACAATGAAAGGCTTCAATTATCATTCACTTCGTTGACAAAACAATGCAAGTTATAATACATTTTCACTTGACCCCGCCCCTGATGTTCCAATATGCCCCTCAGTTGATAACTGTTTATTCAACTACTATAATGTTAGTGTTATGCATAACTGCAGTATGCATTTCCGGCGACATTGATGCGTTGCATCAATTTTCTCTTGTTGGTAATATATACAGAAATCCAAATGAAGCAGTAATATGGAATGAAATTTTTGAAAATCATCTTGAGAATGTTTTAAAAGAACAAAAAGAACTTTACCTTCTCGGAGACTTTAATAGAGATTTACTAAATTTACAAACCAAAACTGCATGGTTAGAATACATGGAACCTTTTGGTCTTTTTCAAAAAATTAATGTACCTACAAGGAAAACTTCAGTGTCTGCAACTTTAATAGATCACATTTATTGTAATGTTCATGCTAATATAAAATCAGAAGACGTCCCACAAATAGGACTGAGTGACCATTTCCCTGTGTTCCTAACACGAAAACCTAAAAGTTACACGCCCAAAAATTCACATCACACTATCTCATACAGATCATTTAAACATTTCAATGAAGAAAGTTTTATAAGTGATCTCCAGTCTGCACCATGGGATACAATTAACATATTTGAAGATATAGATGATATTGTCGAGTCATGGTATTCGATTTTCTTACAAATTGTTGATTCACATATACCTATCAAACAGCATAGAGTTAAAAATAAACAACAGCCAAAATGGATTACACCAGAAATAATAGAATCTATCAAAACACGTGATAGATTTAAGTCTTTAAATACTGAAACAGAGTATAAGTATTGGAGAAATAAAGTAACTTATCTTATAAAAAAGTCGAAAAAAAACAAATATGAAGCATTTGTGACTGAAAATCAAAACAAACCAAATACTGTGTGGAAGTTGTTTAATGAATTAAATGTGAATAAACAAAAAAGCAGCAATAACATTTTCAACCTGAAAATTGGAGAAAATGAAATTGAACATTCAAACGAAATTGCAGATGAGTTTAACAAATTTTTTGTATCTGTTGCTTCAAAGCTAAAAGAACCAGTTCAAAGTTCAAATTTTGAAAAACTTCAAACTTTCTGTAATGAGAAAATACCTGATAATACACAATTTAACTTTCCAGAAATTACAGTTGAGAAAGTATTAAAGTTTCTTGTAAATATAGATGTAACCAAATCTACTGGTTCTGATAATATTGGGCCTCGCTTACTTAAATTGTCAGCTAATTATATAGCAGATAGCATAACCTATATTTGCAATAAAAGCTTAAAATCCATATTTCCAGAAAAGTGGAAAGAGGGCAAGGTTACACCCTTGTATAAAAGTGGGGCCAAAGATGACATAAACAACTATAGACCCATTTCTGTGCTTCCAGTTATTTCTAAATTATTAGAAAAGCATGTCCATGACTCGTTAATGGATTATCTTTCTCATTTTAAATTACTTCATGAAACTCGATCAATCTGGCTTTCGACCAGGCTACTCATGTGAAACTGCATTAGTGCGAATGATCAGCAAATGGCTAGAAGCTATAAATAAAGGCTCTTTAATAGGTGTAGTGATGGTGGATTTTCGAAAAGCGTTTGATTTAGTTGACCATGTAATTCTTTTGCAAAAGTTAAAAGTATATAAACTTTCAGATAGCTCACTATCATGGTTTTCTTCTTACTTAAACAATCGAAAACAGAAAGTGTCTCTTAACAATGTATTGTCAAATGATCAGACAGTGACTGATGGTGTGCCTCAAGGTTCAATTCTAGGCCCCCTTTTATTTCTTTTATTTATAAATGATTTACCACTTTACACACTTAATACTGAAACTGATTTGTATGCAGATGACACAACATTGTATCACATTAATAATACATTAACATCTATTGAAAATAATTTGCAAAATGCACTTAAATCATTATCAGATTGGTGTAGTTCAAATGGAATGTTAATAAATACCTCAAAGACAAAAGTAATGCTAATAACTACACAGCAGAAACGTACATCATTAAATGTTACAGAGATGAACTTGGATCTTAATGGTGAAAATTTGAGTATGATCTCTAAAGATAAAGTACTTGGTATATTTATTTACAACAACCTAACATGGAAAAACCACATAGAACATTATATGTAGGAAAATCACATCAAATATTTGGCTTTTGTCTAGAATAAAACTATTTCTAAGTCTTGACCATAGGATTCAGTTCTATAAAGCTTATATTCAACCACACATAGATTACTGTAATGTTATATGGGGCGGAACATGTCAAAAAAATCTAAATAGACTACTTAGACTCCAAAAACGGGCTTGCAAAGTTATTCTAGATTATAATGTTGATAATGCATTAGACAGTATGCAAGATTTAAAAATATTAACAATATTTGACAGAGTATATCTCAGAAAAGCATAATTTATGTATAAAATATCAAAATCTAAAACTCCATCTTATATAAGTGAAATGTTTAACTTAAGACAAGTAAATGAAAATACACCTATAACAAAATTATGTGCTAAGAACAATTTTTTAATACCTAAACCAAACAAAGAAATATTTAAACAAAGTTTAACATACTCTGGACCAATAATTTGGAATAATTTACCTACCAATATTAAAGAAAAAACTTCAACAATGGCCTTTCAAAGCAATCTAATTAGATTAATGAAAAATGTTTAATAGTTCTCATGCAGCGTTTTTCTGTATATATCTTATATTTTTTAATCTGTATATATTGCAATTTTTGCTAATTATCACCGTCAGTTTTCTATACATGTGTGTGAGATTGTCAAGTGCAATGCATGTGTGAGAGTAGATGAAGTGATATATTATTAAATGACGATTATGTTGATCTTAATGTAATTTGTAATGTACATTCTATTGTCATTTGATATTTCATATGGTTTTTTTGTAAATATTGTTAATAATAGAGGGCCATGTGGAAGATTAGTTTTAAACTAAATGTGTCGCCCTCTTAAAATAAAGTCTCTTATCTTATCTTATCTTATAAACATGTTTTTATTGATTTGAACTAAAGTCATACATCTTCATCTTTTATTTTAGTATAAAGATCTTTTCCGTTCGAGTAAACTTGACAAAAAATTGGGACTTATTCTCAGTATCTGGTATCGCACCACTGTTGAAGCTCTTAATCTTCTGTGCATGGAGTTCATCAGTGTATTGGTCCTCATCATTGGACTATAAACCCATTCTTCTGACAGGGCAGTTATTGATTGACCAACAGTAGCGAGGGTATTCTGGCGAAGTATTTTCCGTCCGTCTGTCCAATTTTGTCCGGTCTACTCCTCCAACACCGTTTTAAGATATTGATGCCAAACTTGGTAGAAATAATCACCAGCGCATGATATTGTGTGTGCTCAAAAAGGAGGTAACTTCTTCTTATTGTTTAGTATCATAAGACAACATCACATACCATGCTCCATAAATGTGACTGTTATATTGACAAAATTATTCCCTTCTAAACTTAAATATTATTAAATCATCTGAAGCCAAGTTGATAACCAAGTCCCGTTACTGTCACTTTCGTTTTCAACAAATTATTACCATTTTTATAAACGCGTTTTGCGTTTTTTATACACGCGCTTTAAAACCGTACGTCGATAACTTCCTTTAGTGATAGTTCTAGTTCGTGAATGCATCGAGTACCATTCATAACCTTCCTGATGTGCGTATTTTGTGGAAATTTGGTACTCTTGTTATGTTTGTGTGTGTGTATGATTTCTTTCGATTACATAAGTTGCAAATGGGAATACAAAATTGATTCGAGAGTTTTTATGAGTAACTTTAGTATTATTTGTTGACATGGAACTTAAAAGATTGCGGAATACATGTCTGCTCAATTGATTTAGATATACGCTTACACCATAGTGTTAGTTTAGCTTTCTCAATCATTGTGGAAAGATAGTTTTAATAAGTTGATTTGTCATGTTGTTTTGAAATAAGGTAGAAATCAGCCATTAAAATCTGTGCGCAAAAGTCTCATATATTTTTCGTGATTGCACCAGTCCTGTACTCTAATGCGAACAGTCAAAATATAAAACCACATTCCGAGTACAGAAGATTATTTCGATATTAAAATGAATATTTAACCCATTCCGGTATTTCTTATAGTCTGTTTTGTATTGCGTCGTTTCATTATCTGTTATCCCCCAGCCCCCGATTGGATAACAAAACAAAGCTCGGAAGCAAATTGACTTATGTTTTCCTATAACTTAATTATCAATAGTTAAGATAGATTTGCAAGAGCGCACCTTGCATGGCGGACGCTGCGTGAGTGAGCAATAATCTTATTAAACATGATGAAAGCTAATATTTACAGTTTTTAACTCAATGTAAGTCCGATATTTCTCAAATCTGAGTAGATCTGAGTAGAGTATGTATCAATCTAGTACCAAAAAAGCACTGATATTATTATTGGTTACCACGTCTCTGCAAAATGATGGAACTATATGTAGCTGAGATTTGGTTTGCAGTATTGCATAATCTTAAAAGGATTGCAGAATTTTTACCTATGCAAAATGTGTATGTTGTTGTTTTTTTCGTTGGCTATATGGCGGTTGTTCAGGTTGATCGTAACCTACACTGTTTTGGAAAGCAAACTTGTACCTTTTCTGATAGACAGGGCTCATATAACCTTTTCCCACATACATCAAGTATGCAGCAGAAGACTTTAAAAACATACTGACAAAAATTTGAAAATCTCCATTATTGAGAGTTTAATTATTCAATAGAGTTGAAAATGTTGTGGCAAAAGGAGAAATTGCTTGTTTTGAGCAGTCTCTTCTTTTGTAACAATGTTTTCCAGAGTCATCTGCTGCAGAGGCGTCAGAAAGCGACTCTATGCATGGGAAAGGGATAATGCTGGATTCATTCATGCATGTGTGCACCTCATGCTGTAGATATGGATGAATTCTTATCTTTCTGAATTCATGCAACTGGTATCATCATCCTTGCTTTTAAACCCTTTCCCACATTAAACAAATCTCCAGATGACTAGGATAATATCAAAGAAAAGTCTTGACAATCTCTATTTATTAAAGACTAACTATTGAAATGTCTATTTATTAAAGACTAACTATTGAAATGTCTATTTATTAAAGACTAACTATTGAAAACATTGTGGCATCAGAAGAAATTGCTCATTGCTCCCATGGCTACAATCTGTTCAAGATTTCGAAAGTTGTCTGCTGTAGATGTGTACATAATTATCTAGGGTTGAGAAGCTATTTTATATTTTTAGAGTCTTGGCTAAGGAAGTAAACATTGTTATAATAGTTATCTGATGCAGGAGAACTTTTCAAAGTTTAAATGGTGTTTAACTGTTTCCCAATTGTAGATGCATTTTGACCCATTTACAGCAGATGAATTTTGCCAACTCGGCAAAAGGTAATGGGTTATGGTCAATCTAAACCTGGTTTTGTGGCTTTGAACTGTTCTTGTTTTGCATTTGGAATGGTTATTTTAATCCAGCATTGTGTACAGAAAAGCTTAATTGTGTTCAATGAATGCTTCAATCTTGCATAATAGAGGCATCATTTTGATGCAGAGTAAAAGATATTGTTAGAAGAGGTGAAATTACAATATTTTTAATTTGTGTATGGCATCTGATCCCTACATACTGCTTCTACAGACTTAACAGTATCTTAGCAACTTAGTGAAAATGTGAAATATCTATAAATGAAAATATTTTTTATTGAATAGAGTTGTGGCAAAAGTTGTCTGCTGCAATTGTGTCTCTTCATGCGTGATAGGTTTAACCCTTTCTCATAACATTAAACATATATCTGCAGCAATTGAATTTAAAATGAAGTTTTTCAAAGTAAAACATATTTTTATTAGAAAATACTTACCAGTCATTTAATACCTGATATATAATCTCTACACCCTTAATTCATCCAGAAAAAGAACTCGCCTTGCGTATTCCTCACGTATATGTGATATACACGGTTGCCCGTAAGAGCGGGAAAGCACGTGATATCTTGCCACTTTTATTTCAACATTAAGTGTTGGGTGACGACGCGGGGATGGGAGGCGGGACTCTATAAATGACTGGTAAGTATTTTCTAATAAAAATATGTTTTTATGTCAAAAATACATTACCAGTCATTTAATACCTGATATATAATCTCAACACCGTTAATTCATCCAGAAAAGAAGCTCGCGCAGCCATGCATAGCCCTCACGCGTGTGTGATACACACGGCCGCCGGTAATACCGGCGCACGGGCCATGTGACCCCCACTTTTTAATTTCTGGACACACCAACTGACAGCTAAGAATTTATTTCATTTTTATATTTTATTTCTTGGTCTGTTTAAGGCATTCGCCTTAAACAAGTTATTTTCATTCAGTTATTCAACTACATTAACAACCTAACAACATAATTGTGTAAATTACTAATTGTAATTAAGTTGTTTTTTGTGAACACAACTAACTGAGAAGTCACGGGTGGGTTACCCCACCCACTATTTCAGTTACGTATCGGGTGCGGTAATGGCCATTCATTCTTTCAACGAAGTTATAGTTACACCGACCCTATTAGCGATAATATATTATTATCGCCTTGTATTACATTATGTATATTAATTAAACATGAACAATTTTGGAAAATATTTGTAAAATCTTTTTCATTGAAATACGTTCCGTGATCAACGGGTATAGTAGAAAATAAAAAATAGAAAAAAAATTATATTTTTTGTTGAATCGTATAAATTGTTTTGTTTCATATATATTCTATGTCACATAGTGGTGATCAGAGGCGTGACTCATAACGGCTGTATGAGACACGCGTCTGTCCTGTTTTGCGTTCACTAAGTACACACAGGATTCACCCTGTGAGTACTTCTCTTCCTGGCCTGCTTCCATTTGGAAACAGTCTGGGTTGAGGAGGACTCACAAAAGCTGGAAGAGTAAGAAGACCCCTAAAAAGGTTTCTCTTAGCTCTACGAGTGAAGCGGAGTTTGAGGGGTTCTCCCAACAATCAGACTCCGCGGCTGTGTTGAGTGAGCAGAAGGTCAGAGCTGTTCCTTCTTCACTCCGCACAACCGCTCAGAGGTCCAGATTAGGAGGTGTAATCAGCTATTTTCCCCACAAATTCCCTCTTAGGAAACAAACCCTATGCTGTGGGTTCTCAATACCCACAGCATAGGGTAAGAGGGTCAAATGAGGATTTTAGACATGCATACGCCCCTTATCTGGAGCTCTGACCGCTCCCCCTCAGCTTCGGCTGGTCCTTCGCGGGACATGGAGGAGCGGATGGCAGCGGCTGATGTCTGTTATTCCGTCGGGAAACAAAGGCCTTCGGGCCAGAAACCGTACGGACACAGTGATGGTTGGCCTCAAGAGTGAGCAACCGTCTGCTGAACGACATTATCTGACGCCAGGTGTTGGGGCTGACCCTTCGGGAGACGCCATGGGTCAATCAAAGGGAAACCTCACTGATTGGCCACCTCTAACACCACACTCTGCAGTAAGCAGTCTTCGGACGCTTACAGAGTGCCAAATTATAATGTCTGCGGACAGAATTCTTTGGAGACCGGTGATAGAGCAGCTTCACAACTGCCTATCATTAGTCAACCGGGTAATGCTTGCGAGCAAAACCTATATGACTCCGGGTAACCGGGTACCGGGCAACCAGTCAGTCATTTCGCCTAGGCGCGACCAGTCACCGGGCAAATCCGGCAGTCATTTAGCGATGACGCGACCGGTCAGTCATTAAGCCATGACGCGACCGGGCAAATTATCAGTCAGTTTAACATGACGCGACCGGGCAGTGGGCAGTCAAGGTAACGAGCAGTCGTTAAGCTAGTACCACTCGTTCTTCGCACAACCGGTCTATACGGATATTCAAAACACTGGTCATTACGCACCAGGCTCAGATATCCAACCGTCTAACATCGGTTATAAGGAGTACAGGACAGATAAATCTTTCCTTTCTCCAAGGGGAATAGTGTTCTTCTGTAGGGATTACACTCCTCAAAAGAATGAGAATAGAAGAGTACGGATATTCAAAACACTGGTCATTACGCACAAGGCCCAGATATCCAGTTATAGGTAGTACAGGACAGAGAAATGTTTCCGTGTCTCCAAGTGGAACATGGTACTTCTCTAGAGATTACACTCCTTCCCCGATACAAAGCTCCGTTTCAAAAGATGTAACGGATCGGTGATAGGCGGGTTAACCAAGCCTACCGGGATCAGCAATACCCACCTGATGGGAATTCACTGTTCCCGGAAGGACACCTTTCGAAGAGGCAGTCCTTAGAAGGCAAACCCCCGATCGGAATAACTCAGGTTTTCCGTGAAAGGGAGGTCGAGACCGTCCCATACGGTTAGTTCGGCGCCGACGATCGATCCAGTGCGACCTCTCTCTACTGCGGAGAGAGGAGGTTCATATCACACGATCGACACCTTAACACAACAATAAAGTACACCAAGATTGAATATTATTTTCAATCCCTTCTCTTACTTTTATAAGACTGTTGTGTCTTTCAGTTGAAAGACGGATTAGAGTCAAGCATCGTAGGGCTCGACACTCTCCCACCTCCTCGTCTGACGGGCGGGGGCGGGGGGGGGGGGGGGGGGGGGGGGGGGGCAGTCCCCTTCAGATTACGAGCCGGCTGTAGAGCGTTGACCTCTACAGCAGAACATTAAGGAAGTACTTAGGGTGGTGCCTAATACGTTATGCCCGAAGGTTGACGCTTAAACGTCGTTAAAACCTATAATGATTTCGAGCAAAACCTACACTCTGCAGTACAGCAGTCTTCGGACTTCTACAGAGTGCCAAGTTATAATGTCTGAAGTTTTTGGAGACTAGTGATAGAGCAGCCTCACATCAGCCTATCATTAGTCAACCGGTCAGTAATGGTCAGAGGGAGCTACCATTACTGAACGTTCCCAGAGCTGGGTAACGAGCAGTCGTTAAGTCAAGTTGACTCCAACCGTTTTGTCAATATTATGACATAAGCATTGGACAACCGGGTGTTTTCGAACACAGCCAAGTGAAAATCTCCTTCGCAGAGTTGTCGTTCCTTACACTCATATGAATGTAATGAGTCGATAGTGCTAGAGAATGAGTCAAATGCCTACCGAGTACTCAATTAATCACTGGGCATAAACGGTTGTCGCGTGAACGTTCACAGGGCAGTCAAACTCTTAACTGGGCATAAACGGTTACCGGGCAAACGGTCACCGTGAAAACAAAAATTCAACTATGAATTCTTCGGAATTCAACAGTATTCCAATTGACAAATGTCCTCGGACACAGTCATTTGGAGATCGGGCAATGTCTTTAGACATAGCCAGTAAGGCACCGGTCAAACGGGTAATGTCTTAGGACATAACCTTTCGGCAGTCAATCGGGCAGTATGCTGGGACATAGCCGATTAAACAGTCGGCCATCGGGTATGGGGAGTACCGGTCAAATAGTTATGTCGGTCCCCAGGGAGGAGAGAGTGCGTCTCTAGGGACTACACTCCTCCCAAGTAATACCCATCGTACCAATTGTTGGGACGAGTCGATGTCCGACGGTATTACATGGGAGAGATTCAGTTGATTTCATAAATCAATCCCCTATGCTGGCCTACCGGGATCAACCGTTCCCAGAGGATAGTCACTCTGTGAACTCTCTCATACGTGAGCTCGGACCGAAGGTTGATTCCATGCGATCTCATTCTTCTTCGGAAAAGGGATAAATTCCTCGATCATGACTCCTTCATAGGATTCCTCCCACCAATGGGCTAAGTTTTGTGGAAAAGTAGCCAGTTGCTTGGGAAGATTGTTGTGTGGAGTACTGGTGTGAGAAAACCAGGAAATACATGAGTAGGTGAACTGGCCGCCGTGATATAACTGAGAAATTGTTAAAACGGCGTTAAACCACAATCAATCGATCATAGGATTCCTCCATGTCGAATCGGACACTGACATTCCGGTCCAGAACCGGCTTTAGTCAATCCGCACGTCGTCGGGTAAAACCCACGACCCCGTCTTGTCTGACGAATAAGAGACATATCGGGTTCAGTGCTCCATCGGATGATTAACAATTTAGAGCTGGACTCTAAATAAACTATCATTAGTGGGAAGTTACTGCATTCACTGCGTCCATAGGCGCATTTCGGCGTATGCGGCAACATTGTTCACAGGGACAGAACGTACAGTGACTTCTGCAAAGGCATTCTTAGAAGCCCAACCTGTGAAGACACAAGAGACAGGCTAAGTTCGAGCCTAGCTTTCTGCTTCCGCTGGCCCTGCCTTATCAAAGCCCCGTACGGGAGCAAAGTTGGCATACAACCAAGTAGAGCACTGTCCCTAATCCGCGGCTATAGGGAAGCGCTCCTCTCTATTAAGCTAACAGGAATGCCATGGAGTGGGTATCAACCTTCCATTCGGTGGTTTCTACAACCGTCTTTCGTCTGGTTCCGGTGAAGACCGGAATAAGACTTATCGACTCAGATTGCGTCTAGTACGGTCGAGTAATAAAATGGAATGTTCCGTTTTATCAAGAACGCAATCCGGAACGGCTGTCTGAGCGATTCTTAGACCAAACAGACACCTGTTACCACGTACCGGTTGCTTTTTCATCGAGGAATGACCGTCGCTGTACGTTTCTGTCCCTGTGTAAACGATGTCGCCGCATACGCCGAAATGTGCCTTATGGACGCAAAGAATGCAGTAACCTTCCGCCAATGATAATTTATTTAGAGTCTAGTTGCATCATTATACGGGGCACTGACTCGATATGTCTCTTATTCGTCAGACAAGACTGGGTCGTGGGTTTTCCCCGACGACAAGAGGATTGACTATAGCCGGTTTTGAACCGGAAGGTCAGTGTCCGATTCAACATGGGAACTTATGAAGGAGTCATGACCGAGGAATAATCCCTTTTCCGAAGTGCCCTGAATTAGAGTCATGACCGAAGAATTGATCCCTTGACATAGATCCCTTTTCCAAAGAAGAATGAGATCGCATGGAATCAACCGTCGGAGCCGAGCTCACGTATGAGATGGTCTTGACCTTCCTGTCTCAGAGTTCACAGAGTGAATATCCTCTGTTCCTTGTCATTTACCACAACACGAAAGTACTTCCTCGACGAGGGAGAGATTGGATTGTGGTAATAGGCGTCTGTGGGGTCTAGATAGACCGCCCAGTCGCCTTCCCGAATACTTATTCGGATGGAGCGGGTCGATTCCATTTTGAATTTCTCGACCGATATCAATAGATTTAACGCTGACAAATCTATTACCGGCCTCCACCGTCCGTCTTTCTTCGGAACGAGGAAAAGACGGCTGTAGAAACCCCGAGAATTGGGGTTGAGAACCCTCTCTATGGCGTTCTTTTTCAGAAGTGATGATATCACTTCTGACATGGCCGGAGGCCTTGACGACATGTCGATAGGCACGCTTGTCAGTGGAGGAGGAGAAAGGAAGGGAATTAGATAACCTTCCTGTATCACAGATAAGATCCAATGATCCTCTGTGATACTTCCCATTCCTCTATAAACAATGACAGGCGGCCCCCGACTGCAATCTCCGGCCTTGGGATGACCATAGAGAGGCTCTCCCCCTTTGTGGGACGGCTTAGCCCTCCTTTTATCAGAATGCGCTAACGTATTCTGTTCCAGGGGTTGCCTTTCCAAGGACTGTCTATTAAATAGATGTCCCTCCGAATGCCTCGATATCCCAAAAAACGTTGGGTTTTGATGCTCTCGGTAGGCTTGGAAATCCCGTCTATTTCCGACCGGTTCCATTGAATGGACCGGTGGAAGGTATTGGGGAAAAGTGTTATCTTAGAGATGTACACAGTTCCCTTTGGGGATTGAAAGGATCTCTCTGCACGAGAATTCCCATACCCGGAGCCAGACGGGTGAATAATAGAGGTCGGTCCGTAACCTATACTCTGATTATTCGTGCACCCACTCTGTTGTTGACCTGCTATGGAATGATAATTTGTATCAATCCGGTCACTCAGTACAGAGCTCGTGCCTGGACGCGCCATGTTTGCATAAGCAATTGGCTGGCTAGTTGCGTCATTAACAAATGACCGACTGCCTGGTCGTGAGATGTTTTCATAACCGACAGGTAGCCTAGCCCCGTCATTACCAAATGACTGACTATCTCCCTGCCGCGTCATGTTCACCTGCGTGACCGGTTGGTTGGTCGTATCATAGTTAAATGATTGATCCAAACCTTGTCTCGACAATGCTACATGCGTGACTGATTGGCTAGCCACGTCATCGTGAAATGAGTGACTGCCTGGTCGCGTCATATTTAAATGAGTGACCGTTTGCCTGGCCGCGTCGTAGCTATTCGACTGCAGCCCTGTCATATCACCGCTAAGTGAATGACTACCTTGTCTAGTCATGGCAAATTGACTGACTGGCCCGGTCGTGTCATGGCTAAATGACTGACCGGTGACAGGTCGCGTCATCGCTAGATGACGCCCCGGTTGCCCGGGGACCTGTCGCGCCACGGCATATGGGTCTTGCTTTCCAGCACCAGCAAAACCCGGTTGACTAGGGATAGGCAGTTGTGAGGCTGCTCTACTGAAAGTCTCCGGAAAACTTTGTCCGCAGACATCGTAATCCGGCACTCTTTAATGAAGTACACAGTTCCCTTAGGGGAACGGAAGGATTTCTCCGACCGGTAATTCCCGTACTCGGAGCTATACGGCTGAATATTAGAGTTCGGTGCTAACCTACTCTGAATATTCATAACACCACTCTGTTGTTGACCTGAGATAGAATGATAATAGTATCAATTCGGTCAGCCAGTACAGAGCCCGTGCCCGGTCGCGCCATGTTAACATAAGCGACTGGCTGGCTAGTCGTGTCATTGCCAAATGATAGACTGCCTGGTCGTGCGATGTTTACATAACCGACAGGTAGACTGCCTGGTCGTGCGATGTTTACATAACCGACAGGCAAGCTAGCCATGTCATTACCAAATGACTGACTACTGCCTGGTCGTGTCATGTTCACATGCGTGACCGATTGGCTGGTCGCGCCATGTTTACATAAGCGACTGGCTGGCTAGCCGCGTCATTGCCAAATGACGGACTGCCTGGTCGTGCGATGTTTTCATAACCGACAGGTAGACTAGCCGCGTCATTACCAAATGATTGACTATCTCCTTGCCGCGTCATGTTCACCTGCGTGACCGGTAGGCTGGTCGCATCATAGCTAACTGATTGACCCCCGCCTTGTCGCGACATGGCTACATGCGTGACTGATTGGCTAGCCGCGTCATCGTGAAATGAGTGACTGCCTGGTCGCGTCATATTTAAATGAGTGACCGTCTGCCTGGCCGCGTCGTAGCTATTCGACTGCTGACCTGTCATTTCACCGCTAAGTGAATGACTACCTTGTCGAGTCATGGCAAATTGACTGACTGGCCCGGTCGTGTCATGGCTAAATGACTGACCGGTGACAGGTCGCGTCATCGCTAGATGACGCCCCGGTTGCCCGGGGACCTGTCGCGCCACGGCATATGGGTTTTGCTTTCCAGCACCAGCAAAACCCGGTTGACTAGGGATAGGCAGTTGTGAGGCTGTTCTACCATAAGTCTCCGGAAAACTTTGTCCGCAGACATTGTAATCCGGCACTCTGCAGCCGTCCGAAGACTGCTGTAGCTCAGAGTGTGGTGTTGGTTGAGCCCCAACACCAGGCGACAGATAATGCGGTTCAAGTGTAGATGACTCCAGCAACCCTACCGGCCTTCCTATCTCTTTGAGCACTCTCTACCTTGTTTCTATACGGTATCAGGCCCGAAGGCTTTAGTTTCCCGACAGAACAACGCGCATCCAAAGCTACCTTAACACGCTCCTCTTCGTCTCTAGCTAGACTAGGAGGTGCGTTTGTGTTAAGTGGAGAAGGTACAGCCTTAACCTTTGAACCACTCAACACGGTCGCGGAGTCCGATTGGGAGAACCCCTCGAACTCCGCTTCACTCGAAGATATCAGAGACGCCTTTTTAGGGGCACTCTTACCCTTCCTGCTTTTGCTAGTCTTACCCTTCCCAGCCCGTTTCCAAATAGAAACAGTCCAAGAAGAGCAGTACTCGCACGGTGAAAGCTGTGTGCCCTTTGAGCAAACCACACAGTTCGGATGCGTGTCCCATGCGTCCACAGCATGACCACACGAGCCACGCCTCCGTTCACCTTAAGTGACATATTTATGATACAAATATATACGAAAAGAACACAACAATAAAACCAAAAAAAAAATTTAAATTTTTTTTCTACTTTTTATTTTTCTACCCGAGTGACAACCCGGAACGTATATAATCTATAAACAAAATTTATAAATTTTTTGTCTATGTTATAATTACATGTAAGTACAACAAACATCATAAGTATAATCTATAACGGGATTGGAAACTCATCGTTTAACTTTAAGTCTTGAACTCAATTACGTTCCGCACCCGAAGACATTAACTGAAAATAATGGGTGGGGTAACCACCTCTTGCTTTTCAGCTAGCTGTCGCCTACAAAAACAAGCAATTACAACAATAATTTAACTTTAAATGCAGTTGAATATCTGTTAATGCAGTTTCCTAACTGAATGAACAACTAAATAAGGCAATAAGCCTTAAAAAGCCAAGAAAAGAATAATTAGAAAATAATGTGTAAATTCTTAGCTGTCTAGCTGGTGGATCCAGAAATTAAAAAAAAAAGTGGCAAGATATCACGTGCTTTCCCACTCTTACGGGCAACCGTGTATATCACATATACGTGAGGAATACGCAAGGCGAGTTCTTTTTCTGGATGAATTAAGGGTGTAGAGATTATATATCAGGTATTAAATGACTGGTAATGTATTTTTGACATAAAAATAAGTCTATGTTAAATATGGAAAATCTATAAAAATGAAATTATTAATGTTTAAAAAAGTTGAAAACATTGTTTAAACAGATGAAATTGCTTGTCATGCTGCACATGCGTCAAACTGCCTCTGATTGTGTGAAAGGGGTTTAGATGATCCAAATCTTCCATGGATGGACACATGAGCTATCCTGTAGGTCTATTAATGGGTTCAAGTTTCTCAAATTATAGGCCTTTTGATTGTGTGGCTTGCAAAGCATAGAGATTATTCTAAACACCCTTTTCAATTTGCAGGCGCATTTGATAAATCTGACAACTTTTGAAAACACAATGAGCAATTTCTGCTTTTGCAACACTGTTTTGAACTCTATCCAATACTTACACTTTCATTTGTTGATGTTTTTCTTACTTTTGCCAAGATGTTAACAGAGTCGTCTGATGTGGAATTGCTGTATATTGGAAAGGGTTAACTATTTTTATCTGTTTATCTATCAACTTATCTATTCATCTGTCTGTCTGTTCACCAAACTACTGGCTGTTAACAGAATGTGTTCATTGGTCTGCTTAGTTGATAACAGCTAGAGTTTTGAAGAATTCAAACGTTTAGCCCTTCTCTAGTACATCTGCAGCATACAGCTTTTTAAAATATTGTGGTAAAAGGAGAAATTTTTAATGATGATGCCACAATGTTTTTAACTCTTTTCAATAAAAAATACTTTCATGATCATACAATATTATTAGAGATTTTGATTATTTTTGCCTGGATGCTTTAAATGTCAGTTGCCTAAGTACTGTAAATGTGTTGTTCTTTGAAAAGGGTTAAATCAAACTAATGTATAATAATTATAACACACATGGTTTTCATCAATATAGGAATCCATAAACAATTTTACAGGTGTATTTAAATTAGTCTTTTAATCACAACTATCTATAAGTGAGAGTTAATGACTAGAACATGATGATTAGACTTTATAGAAATAAACTATAAGTTTCTAATTGGAAGCATGGAACTCCTTTACTAAACTGTCAAACATGCAATCCTGACACTCAAGGGAAATAATAAGACTTGCTAAAGACAGGTTTTGGTTAGTTCACATACCATAGCCTATACATATGTTTGGTTGAAATAATTTACATTACAAATAGTAAATGTGATATTTAAGTATTCATTCCAACAGTTTGTGTCGCTGTTATGCTTAATTGAAATAAATAACTAATTTAATTCTATTAAACTATCACAAGTTACTTGACTTTCAAAAAACAGTCAACAAATTCGGCTTACAAAATATAAACAAAACTACATCTGATTGACTTTTACTTTGTGTGACTGAAATTTTGATTTTTAATGGCGATATTAAGAATATATAATGACTGAACTTTTTTAGAGGACTTAAACCTTCATTTCAAACTCTAAACTCACTGTTCATTAAACTCTTATTTACCATTTGGCCCTTGCAGCCGCTTCATAAACCCTAATCACAACATCACAATAACGAACCTTGCATTGATTGGTCCTTTATAAATAGCTCATGTCATCTTTGACCTTTGCTGATCATGTGACCAGTGTGTTCTTAAATCTGAGTCATTGTCATTTTAGTCAATTTGAACCGATTGTATATACATGTATATTGCCATGATTGTATGACTGGAAGCTGAGAATTGACAGGCTAGCGGCTATTGATTTAACCTTCTTCGGCATCAAGTCTTATCGTAACGACTGACTGAACTTGTTTTAATTTTTAGCGTGTCTTTAAGGACACAGATTTTCAATAACTATGCTACCCTGGGTTATCAAACCAGTACTAGAAAATGTGCCTTGGCCAAGGGCACACCACCATGACCGTCGCAACTGAGGATTGAACCCGGGACGTCTGGTTCCATATCCCCACTTACCATTTTGCAACGGCGGATTTTAGAAAATAAATGATATCTTCCCTTAATTTATCTAATAAAGTTTTGTCAATACATCTTTCTATGACATTTTCTGTTAGAGACATGATTTGGTCTTTGAAATGCATTCATAGAAATGAAGCACAACTTTCAGAACAATAAACCTTTTCAACAAACAGACGCATTTTGTTTATGTCTGTCACAAGGAGAGAAAAACATGCAGCCAGTCCGGGGCTCGAACCCGGGACCTCTCGCTTTCAGGGCAAGTACTCTACCGACTGAGCTAACCGGGCCGCTTACATGAAGTCCCTCCAACTGTGTACAAGTTCAGACCGTGACATACACCCCTGGTTAACTGGAAATTCGTCCTCGAATTTCGGAATTCCAGTGCCAAGGATGTCATAAATCGCACTGCAAGCGCTATTAGACTGACCAAGCAGTGCTGTCATGGTCCCTTATTGGGCGCCAATGTCACAAGGAGAGAAAAACATGCAGCCAGTCCGGGGCTCGAACCCGGGACCTCTCGCTTTCAGGGCAAGTACTCTACCGACTGAGCTAACCGGGCCGCTTACATGAAGTCCCTCCAACTGTGTACAAGTTCAGACCGTGACATGTCTATAGCAGATGACTTGAAATTATTGTGGCAAAATGTGAAGTATCTTTCTCCTTTTTGATTCCTGTTCAAAAATTATACAACATTAATAGAGATATCCCATAGTTTTGTGCAGATGTTTTAAAAGTCGTCTGCTGCAGTTTGTTGTAAGTGGGAAAGGGTTGAAATTAATGTGATATGATAACTTAGTTTTATCTACTGTCAGCATCATTGCTTGGCTATTGATTACTTTTTGGTTATTGATTACTTTTGTCATGTTTAACTGTATTTAAATCTTATACAAAAAAAAACTATTAAGGCAAAACATGTAAAAACATAATATAATGACATACTGTCAAATTGCTGTATGATAGAATCTAAATTTACTCTTAGCTATTAACTGATCCCTTTCCATACTGCAGACACATTTCAACACAAGTCTAAGTTGTCCCAATTCACAAATAACCCCTGACAGGGTATTTATTGCAATAAAAATACATAGATTACACTTTTGTTTCTAAAATTAGGTAATTACTTTGACATCTCTTTTACGAAATCAGAGCTTTATGACCACAACTAGAACCCCAATATTGTCTCATCTATCGCCAAATTTGGTGTTAGTGATGAATATGTCATGCTTGAAATATGTTGAAAGAAATTCCGCTTCACTGGCGATCGCTTTGACTTTCACTAATAAGAGAATTTGTCATTAGTTAGCCTAGGGTTATTTGTGTTCAAGTAATTATTTTTCGTCATCATCTCTCTCGGATCTTGTTGTTGGTTATTTTAAACAAACGAAAATTTCTATTCTTGATGATAAAGTATTACATGGGCTTGAGCTATTAAAATCTAAACACAAATTATTGGCTGATCTAAATATTGTTAACATCACCAATCAATCAAATATAATTGTATAAGAAACAAGGTAAAACTACAGTTAATATGTATACAAATTACAGTACATAACCCTTTCTCACCTGAAACCATATTTTGAGGAAAATCTGCAGCAAACAACTTTTAAAAACATTGTGTTTTGGTAATAAACAATGTCTCCTTTTGCCATTATATTGTCATCTCTTATAATTAGTCCCCTACCGGTCAGAGACCGTTTGGGGACTATAGGTTTGCTTGCGTGTGTCAGTCAGTCTGAAATTTCTTGTATAGACTGTATCTTCCGCCTCCTTGAATGGATTTTGATTTAACTTCAGACAATTATTCTCAATAACAAGATAATGTGTCATCCACATCACCCAGCCACCTTCTCCCAAGGTCAAGGTCACAGTTTGTCTGTCTCTCAGTCTGTCCACAATTTCGTGTCCGGGTTGTATCTTTCACATGCTTGAATGGATTTTGTTATTACTTCACACAATTATTCTCCATTTATAACAAGATGATGTGTTATGCAAATTACCCAGTCACTTACTCCCAAGGTCAAGGTCACAGTTTGGGCTCAAACATTTTCCGTCCGAAATTTCTTGTCTGGGCTGTATCTTCCACATGCTTGAATGGAATTTGATATAACTTCACACAATTATTTTCATATCAAGATGGTGTGTCATGCACAATAACCAGCCACTTACTCCCAAGGTCAAGGTTAGATTTGAAGACTTTGTTCCACATATTCCTGCCTACAACTCTAGAACTTCACACATTTAATCAGAACCATTAGAAGACCATCTATATCAAGGGGCATTACTCTAAAGTGAGGTATGACAGAATGTGCCTTTTTCAACTTATTTTTGTCCGGTAAGGGACTTTTGATATACTCCATTAATTTGTTTATAAAGATTTGACATTTTTTTGCCAAGACTGTTTCAATGTCATCTGCTGCAAATTTGTTGCATGTTAGAAAGGATTTATTGTAGCTGAGAGATAATTTCATAAGTAAAATTATAAATATTTTTGAATCATAGGAGTTGATTATCTAAGCAGTATAGATCAATTTCACTTTACCTTTCATTATCAAAACATGAAAATTAACAATGGTGGTCAATAAGGTGTGAAATGTCAACCTTATCAGAACAATATTGGAAGAGGAGCATTCATGAGTACTTGTTAATACAAACAGTCTGTGTGTTTTTCCTGAAGATAATGCTATTGATAATGTAACCATTATCAAATGTTATTTATTGTTTGTTTATCAACAATTGATCATCCAAAATATAGTCACTTAAGGGTCTAGGTCATTTGTTTTAATGTTATTTTACAATATTAACCCTTTATCACATTCAATCAACATGCAGCAGACAACTTTGAATGAATATAGGCAAAAATATGAAAAACCTTCATAGCTGAATTAGTATAATAACAGTGTAAAGAGTTGAAAATATTGTGGCAAATGGATAAATTGCTCATCATGAGCAATTTATTCATTTGCCACAACGTTTTCAACAGCCGCCTGCTGCATAAGGCATCAGAAAGCAGTCAACAAGTGGGAAAAGGTTGAACTAATCATGACCTTTGTGTAAAGACATGATGAGTTTATATTGTCATCAGAATTGTTCTAAAATACACATGTTACAAGGTAAAACACTTTGTAATGGGCAACTTGGGATCAGATAGGTGTGTGTAGAATTGCTGCTTTCAGCTCTATCTGACCATGTTCAATAGGATTGGAATTATGTCTGTATGGTTGATTGCTTAGTGGTTGTTGCTGCTTTCAATAATTTTCAGTTATATCACGGCATTTCCAGTCTGCAAAATTAGTAGTGGTCATATAATCCTTGGATTGTTTAACTTTTGGTCTGGACCAGTGAAAATCTCCTTTGGCCAGTGTAAATTTGCATGTAATATATATAGAGAATATTATGTCCCGGACTTAAGATATGAACTTTATCTGACGAGGTTGGGACAATTATCATTTCTCCCAGCCGAGTCAGATAAAGTTCATGTCGAAAGTCAGGGACGTAATATTCTATTTATCTTGCATGTCAAATTATGTTTTCAGGTAAATCTACATTCATTTTAACTAGTTTTAAAAAATAACTTACAAAATTACAAAAGCCCATTCATGAATGACCTCACCTAAAATAGAATGACGTCATGTGCATGCATAAATCCGCGCCGAATTACATTGTGTACACATGACATGCGGAAGCTACAGAGTTCCGACTTCAACTCCATATTTCTCGATTATTACTACTTAATTTGTATATCTGGTGTGACATAATACCTTAAAATGGCAATATTAGGCCAACATTTTTTTATTTTCTGTTTTACGAGAATGCCTGCCCAATTTTTTCCAAAAATGAAATAAAATAAAACAGTTTTGAGTTCATTTTATTTTTTTATTTTTTGCCGACCTCATTATTTGAGTTGAATAGAAATAAAATTGACAATATTTTTGAGAGAAACACAGAAAATCATGGTCTATCAGAGGTTTAAATAAAGCATGTTATTCTGTATTTCTAACATTCTAAGCATTTGTTTCAAGGTTTCCCCAGAATTTGTTAAACACACTGCCGGGGCTGGTAGGAGAGGTACCCCTCCCGCTTTTGCAATATGAACGTTCATCTTGTAAGATGATAAAACTGCATTTTCTATCACTATTATGTAGTTGTAGTAAAAAAAAAAAATGTTGCCTTTTTATTGTTTTATTTTTATTTTTTTGGTAGCGTGCTCAATAAAGAGTCTTTTATTTTTATTTTTATTTCGCCCTACCGACCCAATTGTTTTACAAAAAATCTCGTCAAACAGAATATAAAAAAATGTTGGCCTTAACTCGAACATATTCTTAGTAGAAGCGTAAGTATTGCGGATTGGCAGTCGCTTCAGTACACAAGATAGGTCAACATGTATGTCAACCACCGTGTTTTGAAAATGAATAGTTGTGTTGGATCTGAAAGTCAATGTATAAAGTTAGTTCAGGCTATGGAAGTTCAAGTAACACTCAAAGTTTAAATACAGATGACTATTCAAGACAAGTGTGATGCTTAGGCTTAGTCGTCGTTTAGATTGGAGACATTCATTTTTGGAAAAGGATACCGTCACTGTTGTGGGTAGACAAGTCGAAGACACGTTACGAAACTTTTAGTTTTAAGAATGATCATTTAAACACTAGCTGTACGTAAATGATAAATTTATTTAACAAGAAGAAACATTTTCTTGATATTTTGAACGCATAATGATTTTCTGTCGGGAACTGCTGTATGAAAGAGGAATCCATGGGTAGATGAGGCTGTTCGAAAACCCTTTCTCGTAGTAGAACACAGACTGACGGTAGAAATTAAACATTTGTCGTTTAACGTGGAGTCATTTAAGTGTATCAAAATTACTTGTGGAAACATAGATATGCTTCTCATTATAGAACATTACTCGCTTCAGATTGTATTTAAACAAGGTTACCTATGAACTGAACATTATGGATTCTGCGTAATGTATCGATCCAGATCAGCCTGCACAGGCTAATCCGGTCCGACACATTCCGTCTCAGGGGGATCGAGTTATTGAGCAATGATTTCTTAAACAGAAAATCCACAGGAGGCGAAACGTGTCTGTTCGGGTTAGCCTGTGCGGCATGCTAAGGCAGATCTGGTTCGATAGTTTTCTGGTGGAACGGCTCATTTATATTTCAGAAAAAGTAGTTCCAGCGATTACATCATTTCTAAAAATAAGTTGACTGATAAAAATAAAAGTTTATCATACCAGTAGACATGTAAACAAAAGGTTTATCATACCAGTGTTATACGTCACGTAATCTGCTCATTGCATGATAAATATATATATACATTAACAAACATTTAGGGTTTTTGGATCAGTCAAGTTAAAGTTAATTACAATGACTGTATTTCTTTAGTCGATTGCAAGTACTACTGGTCCAATTATCCTGACACCAGTCAGTCAGTCATAATGCTAAAACCTGCAAACCTGAGGGACAAGGAGGGCAGTCATTATAATACCAATTCTATATTTGCATGGGATAGCTGAATTACTCCATGTAAGGATAAATATAATGGTAAATTACTCTAGAAACACTGTGATATAACAGGAATGTTGTTGAAAGTGGCATAAAAAAGCTTTGAAACAAACAAAACAGGTTTAATTACGGATGGAGTTAAGATTTGCAATTGTACGGTCCATTTAATTATTTTTTTGATGTGGATAGTTTACCAGGGTTACAAAAGCTTTTAGCTGTAATTATAGTTATGACTTATTTGTAATTTTTACAGTGTAGGCTGGAGCGATTTGCATGAATGTTTATACTTGGATTGATATGTCACACAAGAAATAAGCTTCGGAGCTTAGCGACCAGGAAAAAACAAGCCAAGTCAAATCTGAATCGTCTCTGTTCTCCAATGAGCTAAACGAATGTTTATGATCCAAAACTGACAGTACATGTATGTTTATATTATCATGAGCACTATTCATGTCAGTAACTCGGAAGATGATTTTCATGTGACATGGTCAAAATAATTTATGATATTACTGAAAAGAAAACATGAAATTAACCCTTTCTCTCATACGACAATTCTGCTGCAGTAGACGACTTTGAACATATTTTGTCAAAAAATGGAAAATCTCTATATATAATTGAATGGATAACCTAATAACTAAAAGTGGTAAACATTGTGGCAAAAGGAGAAATTGCTCGTTTTGAGCAATTTCTTCTTTTGTTGCTATTTTTTCAAAAAGTGGTCTCTTACAGAGGGGTCAGAAAGCGTCTATATGAGGGGAAGGGTTAAAGGGACCTGTCTCAGGATTTCTGGGTCACAATTTTTTTGGATTGTTTTATTTAATTTATAACTTTACTATAATTTGTACGAATAACTCATCTTATGCAAAAAATAAGATAACTAGGATAGTTAAAATATCATGACATTATGATATCATTTTATAAAAAACATGTATATTCTCATGTTTAGCCATCATGTTTTTCAAATTTCAGACTTGACATCCCAGGTTTAATCTCAATCACAGGTGTCATGGTGGATATCACTTAGGCAAGGCCCATTTCCTAACATAGTACTTACTAGTGTCATGGTGGATATCCCTTAGGAAAGGCACATTTCCTAACATAGTACTTACTGGTGTCATGGTGGATATCCCTTAGGCAAGGCACATTTCCTAACATAATTATTACAGGTGTCATGGTGGATATCCCTTAGGAAAGTCACATTTCCTAACATAGTACTTACTGGTGTCATGGTGGATATCCCTTAGGAAAGGCACATTTCCTAACATAGTACTTACAGGTGTCATGGTGGATATCCCTTAGGAAAGGCACATTTCCTAACATAATACTTACTGGTGTCATGGTGGATATCCCTTAGGAAAGTCACATTTCCTAACATAGTACTTACAGGTGTCATGGTGGATATCCCTTAGGAAAGGCACATTTCCTAACATAGTACTTACAGGTGTCATGGTGGAAATCCCTTAGGAAAGGCACATTTCCTAACATAGTACTTACAGGTGTCATGGTGGATATCCCTTAGGAAAGTCACATTTCCTAACATATTACTTACTGGTGTCATGGTGGATATCCCTTAGGAAAGTCACATTTCCTAACATAGTACTTACAGGTGTCATGGTGGATATCCCTTAGGAAAGGCACATTTCCTAACATAGTACTTACAGGTGTCATGGTGGATATCCCTTAGGAAAGGCACATTTCCTAACATAATACTTACTGGTGTCATGGTGGATATCCCTTAGGCAAGGCACATTTCCTAACATAGTACTTACAGGTGTCATGGTGGATATCCCTTAGGAAAGGCACATTTCCTAACATAGTACTTACAGGTGTCATGGTGGATATCCCTTAGGAAAGGCACATTTCCTAACATAATACTTACTGGTGTCATGGTGGATATCCCTTAGGAAAGGCACATTTCCTAACATAGTACTTACAGGTGTCATGGTGGATATCCCTTAGGAAAGGCACATTTCCTAACATAATACTTACTTGTGTCTGGGGGATATCCCTTAGGCAAGGCACATTTCCTAACATGATACTTACTGGTGTCTGGGGGATATCCCTTAGGCAAGGCACATTTCCTAACATAGTACTTACTGGATTGTGATGTGGAAAGTGTTTTGATGCTATGGTACAATTGAGTATACAGTTGAAAATGGCCTAAAGCCACTATAAAACTAACAAACAAATAAAGATTTTCAAGAACAACCATTTTTAGCTCCACTTGCTGAAAGCCAGTCAAGCTTATGTTATGGCGAATTGTCCGTTGCGCGTGTGCGTGCATGCCTTAACTTTTTCCTTCAAACGATTTCTTCAATTTGTTTTGATCCATCAAAAATTCTGGTTTCCATGGCAACCAAAAGAGAAAAATAGTGAAATCTCAAAAAATCTTCTTCTCCGAAAGTGTCAGGCCGATTTTCAAATAATTTTGTAGAAATGTTCCTTGGGTGACCCTTTATTAGATTCCTTCAAGAATGTTGATTGGTTGAAAAACATGGCCACCAGGGGGCGGGGCTATTTTGCTTTATATAGCTATAGTGAAAACTTCCTCCCCGAAAGTGTGCAGCCGATTTTCAAATAATTTTGTAGAAATGTTCATTGGGTGACCGTCTATCAGATTCCTTCAAGCCATGTTGATTGGTCGAAAAACATGGCCGCCAGATGGCGGGGCTATTTTGCCTCATTTGACCAAAGTGAAAACTTAAAAAATCTTCTTCTCCGAAAGTGTTGAGCAGATTTTCAAATAATTTTGTAGAAATGTTCCTTGGGTGACCCTCTATCAGATTCCTTCAAGTCATGTTGATTGGTTGAAAAATATGGCCGACAGGAGGTGGGGCTATTTTGCCTTATATGTCTATAGTGAAAACTTAAAATATCCCTTTAAGCCACGGTGTTTGGTAAAAAACATGGCCACCAAGGGGCAGGGCTGTTTGCAGATTTGATTTTTGCCTTATGGCCATGGAGCGATACTGGCCCTCTTGGGCCTCTTGTTTTAGAAAACTATTTGATAATTATCCAAAATCAAGTTAGTGTCTTAAATTCAGGACTTTCTCTGACTTCATGATTTTGAAAACATTGTTGCTAAAGGGAGAAACTGCTCCAAGTGAGCAATATTTCCTTTTCCATCATTGTATCTGACTCTGCTATCAGATTAAACTGCTAACTCTTCAGATATAGGCTATATCATATACCATTTACCCTGTCAAATATTTATATAAACAGATGGCTCTTAAAATGAAGTTTTTTAAAGTAAAACATATTTTTATTAGAAAATACTTACCAGTCATTTAATACCTGATATATAACTCGTAATACCTTAATTTCAATCCAAAAAAGAAGTTTACGCAGACTTGCGTAATTCTCACGCCCGTGTGATCTACACGGCCACCGGTAAATAATCCCGGTGTGCATGTTCATTTTAATCACTTTTAATTCCGCCGTTAAGTGTTGGTTGACGACGCGGGGTTGGGAGGCGGGAATCTGAAATGACTGGTAAGTATTTTCTAATAAAAAAAACTTCATTTTGATGTCAAAAATACATTACCAGTCATTTAATACCTGATGACTTTGCAGCATCGGTCGGGAGGATCATCCAACACCACTTGATCTAGATGTAGCACCTTGTAGTTATTTTATTACTTAGTACTATTGGACACAACAGCTTATGAATTAAGCAGAGGATTGAAAATTAAAATTAATCTGCTGCATACTTTATTGTTGTGATGATGTTGGAATTTGAATAAGCAGACAACTCGCTGAGACGACACCAGTGGGCCCAGAGTGTAAAGATTTTCTGATTGTGAAGACAAAGAGCGCAAATAAAAGGATGAAAAAGTCGATTGCGACTTCCAAACCGCTGCATGAAGAATGTCTTCTAGTGGAACATTATTAGAAAATGCCCAACTAGCTGACAGAGCTCTAATTTCATGAGGACGAATCCGCAGAAATTGAAGATCGCGAGCGGAAAGATCCTTATAAGCGGGAAATAGAAGCCGCCGAAATATCCTTACCCCCTATGAGTGGAAGAAATAATCTCTTCCTACGGCCCCTAGTCCCTTCAACTCTCTTAAGATAGAACTTAAGAGCTCTGACGGGACAAAGGAGTCTATCAGAATCCGACGGACCACACATCTCTCAGAAAGACTGGGAACTGTGATGGGTTTTGGAAGAATGGTAATTGGTTCTTTGCAAGAAAACCAGGTTGAAAAAGTAGAGTAACTGAGCTATCAGCTTCATTGAATCTGATAAACCCCGTTTCCACTGACTTCAAAGACGCAGAAGCTAGTGGTTCGTATGGAGCCTTTATTAATGACCACAGAACACAAGATAAATCCCATTTTGGAGTTAAACTCATAAATATGGGTTTTTCTAGTTCGAATGATCGCATAAGTTCAGAGAGAAATGGATTAGAGCCAATGCTCTCTCCCCCTTTGAACTTAAGCGTATTCGAAAGCATAGAACGATAACCTTTAACCGTACTGACAGCCAGATCTTTTTCCTCAAAAAGAAAAAGTAGGAAGTCGGCAATCCTAGTTATAGAGGGACACTCAGGATTGACCGACCTAGTATGACACCAATCTGAGAAGACCGTCCACTTGGAATCATAGACGATTCTAGTGGACCGTCTTCTAGATTATGCGATGCGAGAGGCAACTTTCTGAGAAAAGTTTCTGTCTCGGATAGAACGCTTGATAAGGTCCAAGCGTGAAGATGTAGCATTGCCGGGTTGGGATGAAGACGCCGACCCGGTTGCTGAAACAGTACGTCGTCTCAAAGAGGAAGACGTATTGGTTGTGCTGATAGGCAGGCCAGGAGGTCGTTGAACCACGACCTCTGGGGCCAAAAGGGTGCTATCAACAGTATTCTGCACTGTTGAGAACGAAGAACCTTTTGGAGAACAATTGGAATCAGAATGAACGGTGGAAAACGCATACCCGAACAGACGGTTCCAATCGAGGGTCAGTGCGTCCACTGCCCAAGCTGCAGGATCGTACATCGGCGACACATAGAGTGGCAGCCGATGGTTGACTCTGGTGGCGAAAAGATCCACCAGGGGTGTCCCGATCCGCATGAACACAGAGTTTACTATACTCTGGTTCAGTGTCCATTCCGCCGGAAGAATTTTGTTTTGGCGGGATAGACTGTCCGCTAAGACGTTCAGGCGACCGGGAACGTGTTTCACTAAAATCACTAACGACGTCACCTGGCACCAAAGGAGTAACTTCCACGTCTCCAGAAAGAGTAGGTGGGAGTGTGTTCCTCCTTGCCTGCGAATATAAGACACAACAGTAGTGTTGTCTGTCGACAACAAACATTTCTGTTTGCAACGGAGGCAGAGAACTGATTGAGAGCTAGCAGGACTGCCCTCAACTCCAAGTTGTTTATATGTAGACAACTTTCCTCCGCTGTCCACATGCCCTGGGCTGTTAAGCCTTGTGGCTCTAAATGAGCTCCCCAACCCGCAGCACTGGCATCTGTAAAAAGATACAGATCCGGAAGTGGTGTGAGCAGGGGAACCCCATGTAGATAGATTAGCGGATCCAGCCACCAGAGAAGGTGTGACTTGAAGAAATCCGTCAGAGCTATCTCCTGTTCCAGTGAGTCCACAGATGGACGCCACCGGGACAGAAAAAGATACTGAAGGGGTCGCATGTGGAGCCTGCCTAGACTGACTAGGTCGGCTGCTGCCCTTAGGGATCCCAGAAGTGACAGCATGGATCGGGCTGTTACCGTAACCCGATCCAGAGTGAGTCTGATTTTCTGGAAAAGAGAATCGACTCTGTCCGAAGGAACCCAAATCACCGCTAGGTCGGTGAGAAAGGTCATTCCCACGAATGTGAACCTCTTTGACGGAACTAAGTCCAACTTCTGCGTATTGGGAATAAGACCCAATCGCAGAATGGTCCTTCAGGCTAGCGACAGATCGTGAATGAGAAGTAGACGGTCTGTCCTGTGAAGAAGCCAGTCATCGAAGTATTGAAGAAGCTGTGGGCCCTGCATCCGTAGAAAGGCTCCCACAGCATTGATAATCTTCGTAAATACTCGCGGTGCGGACTTGAGGCCGAAGGGAAGTGACCTGAACTGGAACACTTCCCCATTTACCACGAACTGAAGGTATTTCCTCGAAGAGGAAGCGATCGGAACGTGGTAATAGGGGTCTGTTAGGTCTAAAGAGACCGCCCAGTCGCCTTCCCGGATTACATTCCTGATGGAGCGGGCCGATTCCATCTTGAATTTCTCGACCGGTATAGATAGATTTAGAGTAGATAAATCTATTACCGGTCTCCACCGACCGTCTTTCTTTGGTACGAGAAAAAGACGGCTGTAGAAACCCCGAGAATTGGGGTTGAGAACCCTCTCTATGGCTTTCTTTTTCAGAAGTGATGAAATCACTTCTGACATAGCCGGATGGCGTGACGACAGATCGATAGGCACGCTTGTCAGTTGAGGAGGGGAAACAAAGGGAATTAAATACCCTTCTCGTATCACAGACAAAATCCAACAATCCTCTGTGACACTTTCCCATTCTTTCACGAAATAAGACAGGCGGCCTCCGACTGTAATCTCCGGCCTTGGGATAGTCATAGAGAGGTGTGTATCCCTAGGGCTGCGGCCTAGGGGTAGCATTGTACTTGGAAGTGTGCTTTGGCTTGGCTCCAGTGTACTGGGGCTTTGGTTTGGCAGACTTCCGCCCAGTGGAAGAAGGAAGTTTAGGCATGTAAGCCTTAACTTCCGGCTTTTGCTTCTTTGCAGGGTGTGTCCTAGGCTTATTTGCAGAAGACGCTGAGCGCTTCTGCCCCTGCGCAAAAGACGTAGCTGCACTCGCCGACAGGCGTCTCGACTGCTCTGATGCATCAGAAGCAGCCACAGTAGCTACTCTTCCACCAAAGAGGAGATTTGATGACAAGGGAGCGGCTCTTAGTTTGTCCTTGCTGCTTTGTAGCAATGAGGAGGATTTGATGAGCGTAGCATCCCTCCTCGCGGACAGCATTTCTGTGGCGCTCTGCAAATTAAGCGCCATCAGATGCCGATTGCCCTTGTCGAATGCCTCTAGTATTCTGTTAATACCTACACACGAGACATTCTCCTCCTTAAGCAATAGAGCTATTGCGAAATAGTCATCATGGGATGCAACCATGACTCCCAGTCGCGCTCTGGCCTCCCACTTCTCGATCAATTTTGAACTAATCGTCAAAGAAGTGGCTGCAGTCAGTCCCAGAGTTGCCGCGTCACTGTCTAAGGCTGGCACCTTAATTGGGAATACCTCCTTAGACGTGACATACGTTTTTGGGGAAACCCAATCCTTCGACAGCGCCGGTGGGACGCATCAGGAGTGAATGCAATTGTCCAGAGACCTGGTGGACTGCGGTTGGTCTATCAACCTGCCCAAGTTGTTCGCCTGTGGAAGTAAAAGCTGAGGTGTGGAAACCTCTGCATTCATTTCCTCCAGGCTCGATAGGTTTTTCCGACAAGGGGGAGCGTCAACCTTCGGGCATAAAGTATCAGGTACCACTCTGAATACTTCACCTATGGCCTGCTGTAATGACCAACGCTCTACAGCAGGCTCATCATCTGAGCACTGATCCCTGTCAATCTCCTCTTTGTCAGAAGAAGAGATGGGTGTAGGATGTGCTCTACGATGAGGTGATTTGATCCTAGCCAGTCTAGAAACTGGTGGATCATAATCTGACTCGAACATGGACTCTTGAGAAGAGTCCATGTTCTGATGTTGACCTTGTGGCAATGACCCTCTCTCCGCAGCAGAAAGAGGTCGCACTTGATCGACAGTCGGGGCCGAGCTAACCGTGTGTGACGGCTTCGACCTCCCTTTCCCAGAATTCACAGAGTGAATCTGGTCTAGGGGAAGCTTATTCAAAGACTGCCTCTTCGAGAGGTGTCCTTCCAGAAGCACCGAATTCCAATATGGTCTAACCAAAGGTGGGGATTGCTGCTCCCGGTAAGCTGGCGCTAACCGCCCATCATCGAACCGTTCCAGTAATTGAAACGGTGCTTTGTACCTGGCAGGAGTGTGGTCTCTAGAGACATACTCTCTTCCCCCTGGAGACCAGAAGACATTGTCTATCCGGCGCTCTCTGTACTCGATGGTAGGTGGTTGATTCCTGTAATTCGGATCATAATACCCGGAATTACGGAAATCAGAGGATTGCCTGTTGACTGGTTGCCAGGTATCTGAATGCCTGGTAACCAACTGCCTGACGACCGGTTGCCCGGACTCAGGTTGCCAGGTGGCGAATTGACTACACGGTTGCCCGGAGTCAATTGGGTTTCTTTTTTGGATGGAAATTAAGGTATTACGAGTTATATATCAGGTATTAAATGACTGGTAATGTATTTTACATAAAAATGTTTACATGGGGTGAATAGTTAAAAGAAACAAAAAATCTAAATAATGATTTGCATAATTATACACATATCCAATCTCATTAAAATCAGACCAATATACTTTGTTGTAGATATATGACTACCCAGCATATGGTGTTGTCTTGAATGAACCTTATACAATTAAATACTTCCTGTTATTAGCACATATGCTGTTTTTATGACCAATGCTATACAATCGGAGCACTTGACAAATCCCTGTTTTTCTATATTGTTTATTTATGCAGGTTATCTTACCTATTTTATGCTGAATAATCTGGTAAGCAACAATTTAATTGGCTGAAGCAAAGGTCAATCTAAGATGACCTGTATGGGGCTTTCATCAGATCTATATATATATATACAAGAGATTGTGTTTAGGTCTTGTTTCAATGAGATTGACACATGTCATGACCATAATATATAAAATCCATTGCTCTAAATTATCTTTTCAGTTCACCAGCTCAAGTTGAGCTTTTATGGTTGCGTCATGCAGTGTAAAACATTTCTTTCAATAACATATCCGAAAGGACTAGGTCAATTACATAGTAAATTATCAGTCTAAGCAGCAAAACTTGGAAAGCGGTCGAAATATTGAGTTAGGGAGAATCACATGTTCATTGCTGACTCTCATCTGACCATACTCTTTCAGTGTCCAGTGATTTTTGTTAAAAAGAGAGTTTTGGGGGCAAAAATGTTATAAACTGGTGTTAAAATCCTTTTGAATAATTATGGCTCAGCCAGTTTGACAGTGTTGACCGGGAAATGCTTGTTTTAATTTCCGTATAATTCTGACGAACCCTGAAACCTAGAACATTACTGTTTCTTAGCTCCATGGAATTGTACGGAAATTTATTATAGCATTCACTGTCAAAATGGCTGCTATGTATTCAAAGTAATCAGATTTCTGAAAAAAAGAACACATGTGTTATATACCTTGCTGTTGTAAATTTGGTGGATGCAAGTAGTTAGAAAATATATTTTCTGTTTATTCACATTGTTCTGGGTAATGCTTCTTGAATCGTTAAAGAATATAATTATAAAACAATTATTTCTATGTCGAACAAGACTAAGTTTTTGAAAATAGAACAGAAATTATTAACACACGCTTGAATAAGGCTAGTGTATAGTGTATAGATGTAAAACGTCATCTGTAAAAATACCAGCGGAGGGATTAGATTTTTGGGTGGCACAAAGAGTCAAAAACTCCAAATAGCCAATGTGTAAATCAATCATGAGTAAACGAGTCAAAATGCTAATTAAAATATTCAATAAACTGGAAGGATAATGTCTAAACAATTCAGCGAGTAACAAAAATCAATTAGAAGATTTTTATCATGGTTTTCAGTTATGCCATAACCCTTGATTCCAGTGGATACTTTTGTAAATTTATGTTCTTATTTTAACCTAAAATATACCTGATGCAGATGACATCAACAATTTGTATGGAAAATCTCTCTAAATGAATTTATAGCTATTAAATCAAATTAAAAATAATTTGGCAAAAGCAGAAATTATGTATTACAAGCAATTTCTTTTATTGCAATATTTTTTTTAAATGTCATCTGTTGTTAAACAACAACAAAGACACATTTTGACGAATCTGCAGCAGAATATTGTGGCAAAACAATAAATTTCTCAATTTGCCTCAATGTTTTCAGATACATTGAATAATAATACTTGCATATATTTAGATTGGCACTATATTACCTTTCCCTCATACGGCAATTATGCAGCAGACGACTTTGATCGTATTTTGTCAAAAAATAGAAAATCTCCATAACTGAATGGATAACCTATGACAAAAAGTGAAAAACATTGTGGCAAGAGGAGGACAAAAAGTGGAAAAGGCGTCAGAAAGCGTCTATATGAGGTAAAGGGTTAAAAATGCCTCTGCATGTCAGAAAGGCTGAAATGAGAACTGGTATTTAACAGATCAATTCAAAACAGGAATACATGATATTTCAGTTTCATCACTGTTTTAGCTGTTTACAAGAAGTTTGATTTAAGGAAATGTTCAATGGAACAAGGGTTAAAATGGTTGACAAAATATGTTTGAAAGAGAAAATACCCTAATTGTCTAGAGTTATCAAGCAGCAGGAGATCGCAATTTAACTACATTGTTTTCTATTGTCAACTCTCTTCACAAGCAGAGATTTTCCCACTTGTAAATTATCTGTCATTTAACTATCTTTATGCGGCACATATAAAAGAGACCGTAGCATTCGGTTTTCTTGTTCTTTACAGTATGCATAGTGTATGAGATCAGCTGAGGTTACAAATAAATTAAAAGCATCAGTAAATATGTCTGTAGATAAAAATCTAAGAAGTGCAATTAGAGGCCTTGTTACATCTCAATTAAAGTATGGGATTAAAATTTAACTGAGTGCCTAATCCTTGGTTTAATCTGAAGTTCCATGCATTGCATGCTTTCTAATGTTTTCAGACACTGAAGGCTCTGTTAAGACAGTATTTTTGCACAGGCTAGCCTGCATGTTAAATGATTGCAAATGAAAAAAGGTAGCACTTTTCGACTCATTTCTTGAGAACAAACATTACAGGGTTCTTTATTCTTTTCCATATTTTATACATTATATAAGTTATACGTCACAGATTTCTTCTAAAGAAAGAGTTCAGAACCTTTTCCTGTGAAGTACTTCCTTTCTGTGGAATACAAAGACTTCTTTCACTGTAAAATGAGCCCTAATTGGCTTCAATTACCATGATTTTCAATTATCATACACATGAAATTATGCAGTAGTTTATTTTTTGTAAGACACACTTAAAGTGTACTGTCAATGAATCATGAACCCTTTCCCACAACAAAGACACATTTTGACGAATCTGCAGCAGAATATTGTGGCAAAACAATAAATTTCTCAATTTGCTCAATGTTTCCAGATACATTGAATAATAATACTTGCATATATTTAGATTGGCACTATTATTACGGCCGATTTCTACCTTACTTTACAACGGCATGAAAAAGCAAACATACGCATCGATTATTCAATAATATATCAAATTAATTTCATATAAGTCCATCTGACTCGGGGCTTTCCAAAGTAGCCGATAGACGGCGGAAATCCGCCGCTTACTGTGGCTAAAAGCGCCGGCTACTTCACTGACAAAAAAATAAATCCAAAAAGAAAAAAATCTTTTTAAAATATGTACAGACAAGCGTTGAGAGTCGTATTGTCGCGAAGTCGCGGTCGCGATAAACAAGGATGTAAAACCTTTGTTTACCTTTAGCCAAATATAGTTCACGTGAATTCCGATCACTAATTGGTCGTCTTTTACGTCATCTCTAATCGGAAAGCTTCGTATTTTTGCAAGGATAATAAAAGAGAAGTTCCGATGGTAAACAACAATTTCGCATGGAAACATGAAGCGATCAAATACCCTATTCAGTTTTGGCTTCAAGAAATCGAGGCGAGAAGATGACAATAATATGGCCTATAAAAAAAAAAAATTGTTTCTGATAACATCTTAGAAAAAAGTATGGGTCGGTAGGTAGGCTTTTTTTTTTTTTATACCAGTTTCTCTGTATTGCTTATTTTGATATCAGTGTTTCATAACTATGTATCTTAAACTATCCTTTATATCTTTTCTGACAGGTTTATGAAAGGACAGAATAAGTTTCCACAATAATAAAAGTGAAAACACTCTGCCTTTTTAACTGTAATTCCACAAAAACTAATAAATCCAGTGTTTAAACGGCATATCCTATTTAGTAGAGTGGAATCATGGGGTGGAGTGGAGTCATGGAGTCTAGTTTTGGAGTGGAGTCATGGAGTCTAGTTTTTGGAGTGGAATCGTGGAGTGGAATGGATTTTTGAAGTATAAAATATAAAGTGACCATTCACATTTTTTCTTCCTTTTTTTTAAATTTATTTTAATAATGTTCTCCACTTATATAATATAACAGTCATAGTACTGCCATTGTAGGCCTAGTTAAAAATAATTGATAATTTTACCATCGATATTTTTGCTAGCGAACAATGCTTTACAGAATAAACAATATATACATGTACTTATGTTGGTGCAATAAAGCAATATTGTAATAAAAGGTCTGATTACCTTATATTTTGTTTGTAATTAAAAGTTCAAAAAGATAAACCACAGAGATATAACATGTTAAAACTCACTGTGCCCGTGAAATAACTGTTCTAATTTAACCCTCCAAGAGAGTATTTAATGTCCTAAGATAATGAGGCATTGATGACATGTTAGATCTGCCATCCAGTTTAACTCCCAACGGGATTCATTATCTCCCATAAAGTAACATAAAGATGACTAGGCTTCAGCCAACAGGTACAAGAAAATGTAAAATGTATGAAACTTAAAGTAAGTGGTATCTACTCCTCATTTAAACTTCCAGTTTGCAAAAGTAAGTATCAAATAATAAATTTGATTTCCACTCCAAAACTAGACTCCATGACTCCACTACAAGACTCCACTCCACTCCACTCCACAACTCCACTCTACTAAAAAGGATATGCCTGTTTAAACTGGGTTGGCTTGCTTTGTTATAATATGGTATAAATAGTGGTTGTTTTCATAAAATTGTGAATTTAAATATTACAGCTATGTAACTTAATAATAAGCTGTTGTCTGTTTGAAGGCTTGCATTATTAGCTACGATCATCGTCAGTTTGAGTAGCAGGGGATACGGTTTGAGATTTAGATGTAGGAGATATGGACCCTAATTCTAGAGGATCGATTCAGTTAAAACTGTTTCCGTGCTTGGTCCTGGTGAAGGTTCTGTACGCAGCTCAGTATCATGGCTAGTGTCCAATTTTGCTTTACCAAATAAAAAATTGATCATTTTATAGCCATTTTCAGGCGCTGATCATCAATGGTAGTTTTTTCTGATAATATTTATTATTTCTCGACATTGTCAAATCGTTTTTATCGTAATCATCTAGACGCTTTAGTTATAAATGCATGCGTCTTCAATAAGTAATTTTGTTCTCATTTATCCGCTAGAGGACCGATTCAGTTAAAACTGTTTCCATGCTTGGTCCTGGTGAAGGTTCTGTACGCAGCTCAGTATCATGGCTAGTGTCCAATTTTGCTTTACCAAATAAAAAATTCGATCAATTTATAGCCATTTTCAGGCGCTGATGGTAGTTTTTTCTGATAATATTTATTATTTCTCGACATTGTCAAATCGTAATCATCTAGACGCTTTAGTTATAAATGCATGCGTCTTCAATAAGTAATTTTGTTCTCATTTATCCGCCGGCGGTTAACGTTATCATCATGTTAACATCATAGACAGCTATTGCAACGATTAAATAAATCATATTGAACATTAAATTGAGTCTAAAAAATATGCAGCTTGACATTTAAATACATGAAAGTCCAATTCACATCAGCTAACAATTTCGTCAGACGCCATGTTTTTTCTTAAAAACACGTGGTTAAGTCGACAAGACGAAACGGGTAAAAATAAATAAACGAAATATCACCCAACTCCCAATACTTATTGTACGAATAAAATATATAATTACTTAGTTAAATATTTGTTTCGGATAAATAATTGCAACACCTGAATGGATATGTCACTGAGAAATGTTGCGATTTGTTTTAAAATGTAAACAACAGAGACGGGCCGAGAATGTTTTTGATTTTGTCAGAAAAGCAAGTTACAAAGTTAAAATTAGGCTAGACGGCCAGAATTGTGAATGGGTCTGTCGGACTCTTTTGCCAGAATTGTGAATGGCTCCGTCGGACCCTTTTGGAAAATTGTGAAGAGCCGTTTGTAATTGTGAATGGGTCTGTTGCACGGTACCAGCTAAAGAAGGAAAAAAATCGCCGGTCAACATTTCTCAATTTTAATTGCCAGCAGCGTTGATAATGCTGGCGAGAAGGAGGGGCGCAGACATTTTGTTCTTATCTGACAACAATACGACATCGCGGCTTCCGGTACGGCGTAAATCGCGGATCGCCCGGAACCGGTCGGCTTTTTATTCCCTTTTTTTTTTTTTGGTCCGTAAAAAAGTTTCGGTCGGCGGTAAAAATGGACGGACGGTCGGGTTACCAGAAACAAACCTATTTTTTTTTTTAAGGCCTATGTTATGAAATAATATCAGTCAAAGAATAGAAACTGAAATATGTTGTAAAGAATCTGGAAAACAATAGCTTGTATTTCCTTTTTCACAACCCAGCTATTTTGAAACCTTTTTACACATTTTTTTCTTTTCTGGAGAGGACCGGCGTCTTTGTCAACATTAAAAACTTTGAACTATCCGAGACGGGGAGTCCTTTTTGACATTATGTTGAGTAGTTTTGGCTTTGTCAAATCCAAACAAACAAACGTTTCTGCGACATTTTTCATGATGACCAGTCGGCACACAACGTCATCGTGTGTGTATGACCTTTACGGTTTAATCCGAACATTGACGAAGTAGAAAACTTATTGATACTTTTAATGAGCGGGCACCTGCTCGGGTACTTTCGACTTTCGATATCGTTCGGAATTATTACGATGACATGTTGTCTATAATTAGTATTGGGAAAACCACTTCTGATAACTTGTTTTCCTCGCAAAATTTAGCCGATCGTGTAACTCTTACCATCTACAAGAGATATTTTTTACTATTCTAGACTTATTTAGCGTACACGTTTTCATGTTTGTAGTCTAAAATGTGAGCGTGATTATTTGTTTTTCTGCGTGATTCACGTACATATATACTTGAATGGTAACTCTGGGCTGAGAAATAATTGTTTAATTTACATTTTTTTGCGGCGCCCTATTATAGTAATTATTCTGTCTGTCTCTCTGTGCGTCACCACTTCCTATGTCATACGATAACTCTAGTTTGCTTTGATCGATTAAAATATGAGTTTTACTGTTTAGTGTATTGATTGATGCTGCTTTTAGCACACATAAAGAATAATAACAATGTTAATCTTCTTCCAGTTTTATCTTTGTCATCCTGGTATAAAGTTTTTTGCCCTAGGATCTGTCCCATGACGATCATCACACTGAATTGAAGGTTACACAATCCTGCACACACAAAAAATGAAATTTCTTTGAGATCATTTTTTTAATTTCATACATAAACAAGAAACCGCTGAAGACGGTAAGGCCGGATTGTCGGCAATTTGACCTTGAAAATCGACAAACCAAGGTCAAGGTCAAAGTAACCATAGAAATCAATAGAACTTGTTACTGGTTACCTTCAGGCAAAGTTTCAAGTTTGTAACCCTTTCGAGTGCTGAGATTTTGCCTCAACCTGAAACTTTAACCAAAATGTTGACGGACAGACAGACAGACAGACGGATTGACATCGCCAATCTATAGACCGGAATTCAAAGTAACCATAGAAATCAATAGAACTTGTTACTGGTTACCTTCAACCAAAATGTTGACAGACAGACAGACAGACAGACAGACAGACATCGCCAATCTATAGACCGGAATTGCTAGAGCAATCCGGCCAAAAATGGTAATTTGAAAGATGGAATTAGGTGCCAGGAGATTGCTAGAATGCAGGATTATGCTCCATTACCCCCAGAGCTTGCTTCTGGCATAATAAGTCCAAATATAATTCAATATTTCAAAAAATAAATTGTACCAAATAATTTAGAAAAACAGAACATTTCAGAAAAAAATCAACTTATTGAAGTGTTAAACAATGCTTGAAAATGCTCAAAATGCAGGATTTTGCACCATTTTTTCATCATCTTCTGGGCGCCTAGGCGGCCCCAAGACCCCTCGCCTAAATTTTGTTCAACTCGCTATGCTCGGCAGTAGCTGCCTACTTTCTTAAAATTGCCTCCTACTTGAAATACTATGGAAAGCAGCAGCCCTAAGTGATGACACAGTTATGCAACCATCTATGCAAGGTTACCTGCAATAAACATGAAAATTGTGTATATTTTTGAAAAGTTCCAATATCATATTCTGGCGATTTAAAAATTTCACCGGACCGATTGAGATTTAAAACTTTCCGGAACCCTGGTTACTAGTAGAAAATAAGGTTGGTGCAAGCAATCTCAATCCATCAAATTAACTCGCTTTACATTGTTTTTACATTGTCTGAAAAATCAAATTATTTTATACCTTTGAGGTTTTTATTTGTTTGGAACAAACAAATTTAGTAGCTGCAATTCTGAAGCTATACGTCTTATGGAAATGTTCCTAAATTTCATACCCGTGAAAGTAGTACTCAATACTTGCTCTTACTTTTCAAATGTATCACGATTTTTGAAATAATGATATATTTATATCGTCTTTGTTTTCTTATGTGGTTCTTATATTCAAAGAGAATTACGAAATAAAATGAAACATTGTATTTTAAAACATGAACGCGGAGAGATTTATAAATCTCAATGAGTGAACTGCTACAGGGAGAACTATTTCCGATATAAGCTCCAGATACGGTATTTGAATTTTCAATCACGCATTGCAAATGTAGATAAAAACAGAATTGAAAATATTTTCTTTGTGCCTTGTCGGCCATATAAATATAGTATAAAGAATTAAAAAAACAAATATGTGCGTCATAAAATGCATTTAAAATGAGAGTAACACATTTGCAGAGAAATCGTGATCGTCGAATTCTATTTATAAATACAACGGTATGGGGGTAGGGTCTAAAGTGCGGACGCGGTCTGCGGACAAATACATTATAGAGGGAAAATGCGGACAAATGCAATATAGAGGGAAAATGCGGACGCATTAGAATATAGAGCAAATCTGCGGACGCTATGATTTGTTGTAAAAAATGTTTAATTAAAGATGGGCAAATGTGTATAATTTGTTACATATGATCATATCCGGGGTTTTCTTTGTAAATATATAATGTGTTTGATTGCTTTTATCTGTGATATAGATTAAACCAAAAATCGAGATCATGCTGAAATGGAATCTCTTTGTAAAGTGTTTTAACGACTTTCCTCTTTATATCATATCTATAGATATCAATAAAGAGAATTGATGGATTGATTTTCCGACAAGTAAATGTCTTTTGACGCATCTGCAGCGGACGAAATTTGAAAACATTGCAAGAATAGAATAGGTTGCTAGTAACTAGCCATAGGTTTTGCTTCAATTATATCCTCTCCTTTACAATCGATTGAAGGGTCAGGAGTTCTAGTTATTGTTGGGCCTCTTCATTTTCTACTTTGTAACTTTCAACAGTTTTCCATGTGCCATACTACGAGGCAAATGATCCATGCAACATTCTATTCTGTAGGGTACTTGGAAGGGGCAGAACAATTTAAATAACAAATAAACAATAAGTATATATATATATACAACACTTTTAATCTTAATTTGTTTCTAATAATTATATATATATACGACTATAATACTAATCTATAACAAATAAGTTAAATGTTTTTTTCTTGCTGTGTAAACAGTAAAAAGCAACATATATTGAAAACATTGTGGGAAAAGGAAAATTTGCTTATTTAAACAATTTCTTAATTCCCATAACCTTTCTTTACCGTTGTATAAACCAAATTTGTATTTGAAGGCTGTTATAAGTAAAAAAAACTTAAATGTTGCCAATTTAATCACATATCTTATCATTATAATAGCCAAATAATTAACAAAATTTACAATTAAAGTCCGCATCTGTTGTCGAAATATCCACAGGTGCATTAACACAAGATTTGTGAAACCAATTTGTGCATATATCACATTGTACCATGACGGTATCAACACATCCCGGCAAGTTACAAATACATACATGTATATGATAGGTTTAGGAATCCGCTGTGGTCGAGTGGTTAGCGTCGGGGATTTCGAAACCGGGTGTCCCGGGTTCGATCCCCAGTCGCGGCACTACGGTCATGGTGGAGTGCCCTTGGGCAAGGCACATTTTCTAGCCTAGTACTGGTTTGTTTACCCAGGGATCATGAATAATTACATTTAATTGCGCGCTAAATGACCTTAGCTGTCGATGCGCCATAAAACAATATATATTCATTATGATAGGTTTATTGGGAAAAGGGGTTAAATTTTATAATTTGTTTGGAATGACACTCGTACACAATGGTAATTAACAGTGTATGGTCACGCATCCTTAATTGATTTGGCAAGCTTAAACACCCTTTAAAGGAAACAGCGGCCAGCTTAGGTGTATACTGTAGAGTAAAATTCGGACGGCACAGGTATTGGTTTTCTCTGGAGCATTTAATCCTTTTATAATGCAAATGAATTCAAAAGCCTCTAAAGTCTGAAGCATGTTTCTTTTAAAGTGCTCATATAAATATTAGTACTGCCTTTTTCCACAATATTTTCTACATGATTTCAATTACTCTTTCATTTGGATAGATGTTTCTTTTTTAGCTCACCTGAGCACGAAGTGCTAAAAGTTAGTTATTGTGATCTCCTTTTGTCCGGCGTCTGTCGTCCGTCAACATCTTCTCCTCAGTGTGGAGTGGGTCAATTGGGATGAAACTTTACAGAAAGCATCCTCTCATTGACCTCACCAGAATTCCTTCAAATGTTTGTGATTTATGCAGAATTATGGTTTCCATGGCAACGAAAATAAAAAAACTTTAGAAATTCTTCTTCTACCAAACTGGTTGGCAGATTTTCAAATTATTTTAAAGAAGTGTTCCTTGGCCGCGGGGCTTTTTTGCCTTATATGGCTATAGTGTAAACTCAAAAAAATCTTCTCCTCCAAAAGTGTCAGGCCGATTTTCAAATAATTTTGTAGAAATGTTTCTAGGGTGACCCTCTATCAGATTCCTTCCAGCCAAGTTGTTTGGTCGAAAAACATGGCCGCCAGCGGTCGGGGCTTTTTTGCCTAATATGGCTATAGTAAAAACTTGAAAAATCTTCTCCTCCGACAGTTTTTGGCCAATTTTCAATTCTTTTTGTAGAAATGTTCATTGGGAGACCATCTATCAGATTCCTCCAAGCCATGTTGATTGGTCGAAAAACATGGCCGCCAGGGGGCAGGGCTATTTGGCCTTATATGGCTATAGTGAAAACTTGAAAAATCTCTTGTTAAGCAGAAAGCTTTTGAGTAAGATTTTAGAAAACCCTTGGTCAATTGTGATTTTTTTTGTAACAAAAATTGGTAAATACTTAGATGAGTGAGTCGGGGCCATAATGGTTATCCATTTGTTTTACATGTCTTTTGAAACTTGGAAATTAAATATAATATTCACATGTATGTCTCATGATTTTTTTTTATAGACAACTAAAATGGCATTTAATTTTAACGGATGCGTCATTTATTCTTTTACCCGAAGTTGGAATATTTATAAACAATGCATAGTTTATAAATCACACATCTATGCAAAGGCAAATGTTTGAACAGTTTTATGTACCCAACCAAATTCAGTGCCTTCAGCGCTTTGATTTTAGATGTTGCCAATATCTGGTAGAGTCTAAAATGGAATATCTGGTAATGGATCAATTACAGGTCTAGATACAGACAAATGTGATGCAATGGTTTATCTACCAAAATTGTCTCCGTTATTACTGATTAATAAATCCTATTTTGTGGGTACTCAAAAGAATCGTCTCAGTGAGGAGGCAAAAGAATCGTCTCAGTAAGACGATTCTTTCGACTACTGCAACATAGTTTTTAGAGTACAATTAATGATTTAAGAAAATGAAAAAGTTCCCCTTATCTAGAGCTATTTAATTTCAATATTTCACTGGGTAATATTGAATCTGTGAAGGCGGAGATTACTAGTTATATCAGAGATGAATGGTGTGTAACCTCATTTCTTTTTTTATCTCGCTACTGCTCCCTAATTCAAGTCTGCAAACAGAAAATTAAATCGGAAATTGATGCACTGATCGTAGCAAGATATATATCATGACAATCGGTTATCCAAATTTCTTCAGTTGATGGGACCTTTTAGATGCCAAAAAGCATCCCATAGTTAAAGAAAGACTTAAATACCTCCAATCTTTGGAGAACTACAGTTACTGTATGATGCCTTTAATCTGTAAGATATTGGCCTTTTTAGCTCACCTGAGCTTTGCTCAATGTGAGTTATTGTGATTGCCTTTTGTCCGTCGTGCGGTGTGCATCGTGCGTCAACTTCTTCTCCTCAGTAACCAATGGGTCAATTGGGATGAAACTTCACAGAAAGCATCCTCTCAATGACCTCATCAGATTTCCGGGGGGTGGGGGGGGGGGCTATTTTGCCTTTAAAATTCTTCTTCTCCCAAACTGGTTGGCAGATTTTCAAATAATTTTGTAGAAATGCTCCTTGGATGACCCTCTTTCAGATTCTTTCAAGCCATGTTAATTGGGCGAAAAACATGGCCCTCAGGGGGGGGGCAAGGCTATTTTGCCTTATATGGCTATAGTGAAAACTTAAAAAATCTTGAATATTGAAGCTCTTGAAGCTTTGCTTACCCTATTAGATTTGCATTAGATGAAGCTCAGTTCATTCAGAACAAACAGTGGACAATAGTAAGAATAGGACCAAATTGTTAGTTCAGCTATGTTTTAGCGGTTCATCTAATTTTAATAATATTCAAAATTGATGTCTGATATAACTTTTTCCACGATGCAGAAGCATTTTGACGCATCCGCAGTAAATAAATTTTTAAAATCAACAAAAGAAAAGAAATTGATTATAATGCACAATATCTCCTTTTTCCTCGATGTTTTCAACTCAATTTAATCATCATTCTTTCATTTATAGTGATTTTCCATATTTTTACCTTGATATTGAGTCCCCTGCTGCAGATATGTTGCATGTGGAAATAGGTTAACCCTTTCCCTCATATAGACGCTTTCTGGCGCATCTACAGTAGACGACTTTTTAAAACATTGTGACAAAAGGAGCAATTTTTCCTTTTGCCTTGTTGTTTTTTAACACTGTTCAGCTATAACCCTTTTACACCCGGCCGGGTAGCTCAATTGGTAGCGTATCTGACTCGTGATCTGGAGGTCACGGGTTCGATACCCGGTTGCGGCGACATTCTTTCGGGCGATGATTTCCATTGCCTCTCACCTCTGATCTATGTGAGAAAGTAGTCAGTGGCTTCGAAAGAATGTTGTGTAAGTACTGGTGTGGGAAAGCCAGGAAAACATGGGTAGGTGCACTGACCGCCGTGATATGACCAACGCTGTTGAAAGCGGCGATAAACTCCAAACAAACAAACTATAACCCTTTTATTTATGAAAATTTGTCAAGGTTTTGCCAAAATCTTTTCAAATCTGTCTGCTGCAGATTTGTAATATGTGAGAAAGGGTTAAGAATATCTAATGGGGGAGAGGGAAGTGTTTGTTTGTTTGTTTTATTGGGGTTTTACGCCGCTTTCAACATTATTTAAGTTATATCACGGCGACAGTTCACTTATTCATGATCCCTGGGTATGGGGAAAGTGTAATATATTAGATATTCAGATAAAGAGGAGTAAATGGTCCCAACAATTTCTCTTTTATTATGTAAACTAAATCCTATGTTGGTTATTGGAATTGTTTAGGTAAGATGATCATTCAATTGAGCTCTCATCACATCAGGTTTAATAGTCAAATAAGAATTTTAGGACATGAAATACACAGTTCATTAAGAGCTCGGTTATAATATAGTAGATTGATAGAATTATTGTTAATGTTTCTTTCAATTCTGTATGTGCGACAGTCATCCGCTGCAGATGTATCAAAAGATGGCTGTATCACATCATGGGTCAAAAGTAGTAATATTTCTACCGCAGAAGCATCAAATGACTTTTCTATGAGTGAATCATGATATAAAGTCCTGTATGACAGGAGACTGTAGCAGTCTCTTGTTTTCGTCACAGGGACAATGTGATGGATGTCAGATTAAAGCGTCTCCATACATAGTTTGTCCTTATTAGGTATCGTCCAGGGATATTAATCTTACCCTATATAACTTTACTTTGTTCTTTTATCCATTACCTCATACAGGTAACTTGTAACCCTTTCCAACATACAACAAATATGCAGCAGACGACTTTGAAAGCATTTCAGCAAAAGTAATGAAAATCTTAATTAATGAAGGTATAATTGTATTTTTGAGTTGAAAACATTGTGGCAAAAAGGAGAAATTGCTCAAAACAAGCAATTTTTCCTTTTGCCACAATGTTTTTAAAAGTCGTCTGCTGCATGGGCATCACAACGTGTCTGTATCAGGGAAAGGGTTAATGATTTTTCAGGAGACATTCACCCTTTGCAACAATCTGGGATAGGCTTAGTGATTTTGGTCAAATGCAGTTTTCAACCATTTTGAAATCCCAGCAGCAAGTTTACCTGCCCATGTGTTACCTTGCTTTCTCACACCTGTACTCCACACAACAGTCTTTTTAAGCAACAGGCTGCTTTTACATGTAGACTGTACGCCCATTTGGGGAAGATGAATGAGGCTTGTTCTATTGGCTTTTGTCAAACATCGTACAGAATGTTGGCCGAGCTAGGATACAAACTCACAACACTTGGACTTACAGTAAGCGTCTTCTAAGAAAATGGTTCATCACAACCAATTTTACCTTTTCCATCAAACATTTTTCAACTCGGTACCATATTCATTCTTCCAACTTTGTTCCGTAAATTAAACCTTTTCAATGCTAAATTTTAAATGGTTATCTCTAGCTAAATGCATTTAAATTGGAAGAGAGTCCTTTATTGCCAATTCTAAGAATATCAAAACAAATATATTGAGTTTGACAGCAAGCATTATAGAGCCTGCTGAGAAGGCGCCGGCTGGACAAGCTGTATACTGATGGCTACGGTTTCACAAAATGGGTTTCAGCAGTCAAGGGGTTAATGGTTTCTAAGAAGATGACTGAAAATGAAGTATGTGAATGTTAACCCTCCCCCCCCCCCCTCAGTGAAAAAAAATCAGTGAAAACGTATGATATATAATATTTAAGAAAAAAATATTAATTATTTTTGAAACATGATAAGTTTTCAGTTATTTATCTTCAATCGAAACTTATACACCTCTTGGGAGCCTCGCGTAATCTCCAGTCATGTGGCGTATTTTCGGCCTTGATAATCTATTTATAGAAACTGAATTGTTTTGATTATTATCGCTGTTTATCTTTTTAGCTCACCTGAGCACTTTGTGCTCAAGGTGAGTTATTGTGATCGCCTTTTGTCCAGCGTCTGTCAACTTCTTCTCCTAAGTAACCAGTGGGTCAATTGGGATGAAACTTCACAGAAAGGATCCTCTCAATGACTTCACCAAAATTCCTTCAAACTTTTGGGATCCATGCAGAATTCTGGTTTCCATGACGACGAAATGAAAAAAACTTTAAAATTCTTCTTCTCTCAAACTGGTTGGCAGATTTTCAAATAATTTTTTAGAAATGTTCCTTAGACGACCTTCTATCAGGTTGGTTCAAGCCATATTGATTGGTCGAAAAACATAGCCGCCAGGGGGCGTGCTATTTTGCCTTATATGGCTATAGTGAAAACTTAAAAAATCTTCTTCTCCGAAAGTGTCAGGCCGATTTTCAAATAATTTTGTAGAAATGTTTCTAAGGTGACCCACTATCAGATTCCTTAAAGCCATGTTGATTGGTTGAAAAACATGGCCACCACAGAGCAGGGCTATTTTGCCTTCTATGGCTTTAGTGAAAACTTAAAAAATCTTCTCCTCCGAAAGTGTTTGGCCGATTTTCAAATATTTTTGTAGAAATATTCCTAGGGTGACCCTCTATCAGATTCCTTCAAGCCATGTTGTTTGGTCGAAAACTATGGTCACCAGGGGGGGCGGGGCTCAATGGCTAAAGTAAAGAAAAAAGAAAATCAGGTGAGCAATTCAGGGCCATCATGACCCTCTTGTTTAAAGATATTTCTTGTTCCTCATGCAGTGGAGCGATACTGGCCCTCTTGGGGCTCTTTTTACTTCACCAGAGCACTTTATGCTCAAGGTGAGCTTTTATGATGGCCCTTTGTCCCGCTTCCGGTGTGAGTCAACATCTTCTCCTCTGTGACCAATTGTGATGGAATTTCACAGAAAGCATACTCTCAATGTCCTCACCAATATTCTTTCAAACTCTTTTGATCCATGCAAAATTCTGTTTTCCATGGCAACCAGATGAATAAAACTTTTACCCTCCCAAACTGGTTGGCTGATTTTCAAATTACTTTGGAGAAATAGTCCTTGGGTGACCCTCTATCATATTCCTTGAAGCCTTGTTGATTGGTTGAATGACATCGCCACCAGGTGGCAGGGCTGTTTTGCCGTATATGGCTATACTGAAAACTTTAAAAATCTTCTACTCCAAAAGTATCTGGCTGATTTCCATATTATTTTATAGAAATGATCCTTGGGTGACACTTAATCAGATTCCTTCAAGCCAATTTGATTCGTAAAAACAAATGGCCACTGTTTTGCCTCATATGGCTAATGTGAAAACTTAAACCCTGATGATGTTCATTGGTTGAAAAACATAATCATAAGAGGGCTAGCTTTTTTGCCTCATAGAAATGTTTATATCCGATTCCCTCAGGCCATGTTGATTGGTTGAAAAACATGGGCATCCAGGGAGGCCTGTTTTGCATTATATATATGGCTATAGTAAAAACATTAAAAATCTTAAGGAATCTGGCCAATGTCCAAATCATCTTGTAGAAATGTTCCTAGGTTGACCCTCTACTAGATTACATCAAGCCATGTTGATTGGTAAAAAAAAGGTATTGTCTTCGGCATGACAGATCACATTGCATTACTCAAGTGAGCGATCCAGGGCCATCATGGCCCTTTTGTTTCTGTTCATGAGATGTCTGCAGCAAATACATCTATATATGGGAAAGGGTTAAAGAGATTTTCCATATTATTGCCTTGTTTAGCATGTTATCTGCTGCCGCTTTGTTGTATGTGGGAAAGTGTTACAGTTATTGACCTTTTGAGGTATATTGTATGTGTCCATTTTAAAGTGAAGCATTCTTCACGAAGTTATCAACAAGTTTTCTATGTGTTAACATTAAGTAGAAATACTTTGTAATTGTCAAACATTGATCATTTTTTATACATATAATAATCTTTTCTTGTTTTCAATTGAAATTTTTTATAATTTTCAAACATTTATAATTATATATATTTTAAATATGTTTTTAATCTTAAAAATCCAAAGAACAGGTGTTTGATCTGAAGAATTATCAGTCAAGTCAATTGTAATGTAGTCATACGATTTTTTGAAATATTTTGTAAATATTTATTTAATTTCATTTTGATACACTGAATTCACAATAAACCACTCTTAAACCTTTCATATATACAACAAATCTGCAGCAGACGATATTGACAACATATGGCGAAAACTGTACAAATGATGGAATACTCTATAAATAGAGTTGAAAACATTGTGGTAAAAGGAGAATTTGCTCATTATGAGCAATTTCTCCTTTTGCCACAATGTTTTTAAAAGTTGTATGCTGCAGAGGCATCAGAAAGCGTCTGTACGAGGGAAAGGGTTAAGGCTTTTTTCACAGTTTTATCTATAGAAATATAAAAAAAACAGTAAACATACTTAACCCTTTCCCTTATTCAAACACATTTTGAAGTATTATTAAAAACAACAAAACAATAAGTTGTACATAACTAGCAATTTGTCACAGTGTTTACAGCTCTTATTTTTAAAAATACGCTTTCATTTATCGAAGTCTTCTATATTTTTGCCTTAATGTCTTAAAAATGGTTTGATGGAGTTTTGTTGTATGTTATTAAAGGATTGTCTGTTTACCTGATCTGATATTGTAAGATTTAAAGTCCCCTTTGAAAACATCTGAGGAAGAATTGAAGCATTTAGAAAAATGGAAATATAATTTGTGGGCAAAACTATTGAAAATTTTCATGAATAAACGAATAATAAAAATTATGATTGTATAGAGTTTTAACCCTTTCCCTCATATAGACGCTTTCTGACGCCTTTGCAGCAGACGGCTTTTTGAAAACATAGTGACAAAAGAAGAAATTGCACAAAACGAGCAATTTCTCCTTTTGCCACAATGTTTTCCACTTTTAGTCATAGGTTATCCATTCAATTATAGAAATTTTCTATTTGTTAACAAAATATGTTCAAAGTCGTCTGCTGCAGAATTGTCATATCAGGGAAAGGGTTAAACATCATGGCATAATAAACATAATTTCTCTTTTTGTTTTCAAAAGTTTTCTGCTGCAGATGCGTCTGTATTAGTCAAGTTGGAAAGGCTTCTATAAAGGCAATAGATCATGTTTGTGTCAGAGAAGGGGTAAATATTTATTTTAAATTTATTTGATGACTGGTTTTGAATTAAATAACATAACACATTATTTTCTAAACTACCTGTTTGGTTATAGAAATTAAAATACCCATTTATAACTGTTCAAGAGATGTTATCTTCAATAGATTGATCATAATAATAGATCCTTTTTGCAGAAATGCAAATCAAATAGTATATAAGCACAGACCTGAGTCTCTAAAATTATGATCCGGATGGAAGAGCACATAATGGTTGCTTTGTCCAGGGACGTAGATAAGATTTACATCCCTGCTTTGTCCAGTTTTATTTTGCCTGTTGGTTTGAAAGGGGTTTCATAAAGATGCTTTCAACAGTATTTAAGTTATATCATGGCATTTCCATGTTAGTATCCTGACAAGAGCATGCATCAGATGGATCATAATGCTATCCCCACAGCTCTTCAGCGCCAAGGTTTTGTTTTGGGTTTTACACCGCTTTCAACAGCTAAGGTCATATTGCGGTGGACAGCAACATCTTTATTGGGCCCAACAGTTGTCTGGTGCAGATGCATCAGAATGTGATAGCTAGTGGGAATTAATTAAAATGAACAAATTCTTTTACACTTATAGGATGGAATTTCTTTACAATTTCTTTATACAAAATTTATTCATTAATTATTAAACTTATTTAGATCAGCCAACATTAATTTTGAAGTGTCTGCTAATATTATAATAATACAAAATTAATTCTTAATTTTCATTCAACTTTTATGAAAACAGCTGTTACATTTCTTTACAAATTTACATTTAAATGTTCATAGTTCAACAGATCGGGATGGCAGTTTTCAATTTTGATGTGATTGTAATGTAAATCCATTTTCCCTAGCACAGGAGGTCATACTTGGTTCCATGGTGGAGTGCCCTTGGGCAAGGCATATTTTCTAGCCTAGTACTGGTTTGTTTACCCAGGGATCATGAATAATTAAATTTAAATGCGCGCTAAATGACCTTAGCTGTCGATGCGCCGTAAAACAATATACATTCATTCATTCATTCATACTTGGTTCAAATCCAAAAAGGCTGTGGCAGTAATTAAGTAGGTATTTTGCACTATCATATAAATGTAATTTTTTTTTTATAAAAAACAAACTTATCAAAGACTACAATAGAATCTGGTTGTTTTAGTTTCTGCGCTTTTCTGTATGAGCCACGTTTGGCAATACTTATGACTCTGTAACAGGATCATTTAAAGATAAATTCGCGTTAACCCTTTCATACATGTATACAACAAATCTGCAGCAGACCACTAAAACAGCATCTAGTTAAAACAAATACGATATCTCTATAAATGGTGGTATAAATACTATAAAAAGATGAAAACATTGTGGCAAAAACCATTTTGAGCTATCTCTCCTTTTGTCACAGTATTTGTCTTCTGCTGCAGAAACATCAGAAAACGTCTGAATGATGGAAAGGGTTAACTCTAGTTAAATTGACCTTTGACATGCAAGGGTTAGAAATTTATGCCCATGCAATTTATGCCCAGGTCATGGGCCAGGTATTTCCCTGGGCCTTCATGAACTTTACACCCATACACTGGTAGGGGGCATGCCAGGTATTTCCCATGGGCCTTATCAAACTTTACACCTATACAATGCTAGGGTGTGCCAGATATTTGCCTGGGCCTTGTCAAACTTTACACCTATACAATTGCAGGGCATGCCAGGTATTTTCCTGGGGCTTATCCAACTTTACACCTATACAATGCTAGGGCAACTCAGGTATTTCCCTGGGCCTTATCCATCTTTATACCTAAACAATGCTAGGCTGTGCCAGGTATTTCCCTGGGCCTTATAAAACTTTACACCTATACATACAATCGCAGGGCATGCCAGGAATTTCCCTGGGCCTTTACCAACTCAAAATATATATCAGCAAAAAAAAAAGTTACAATTTCAATAAACTGCCATAGTCTTATTCTATCACTTGAACTAAAAGGTTTATTATCATAAGTTTGTTTTATATATATATATACACAGGTGAAGATTTAACTCTTTTCCACAAGCAGATGCATTTCCAGTGATCTACAGCAGATGATTGATTGATTGATTGGGGTTTAACGCCGTTTTTAACAATTTCTCAGTCATATCACGGCGGCCAGTTCACCTACACACGTATTTCCTGGTTTTCTCACACCAGTACTCCACACAACAATCTTCCCAAGCAACTGGCTGCTTTTCCACATAGATTTAGCCCATTGGTGGAAGACGAATGACGCATGTCGCATTAACTTTTGTCAAGCGTCGGAAAGAAAGTTGACCGAGACGGGGTTCGAACTCACAACCCCTGGATTGACAGCCCGCGTCATTACCGACTGAGCTACCGGGGCTCGGCTCTACAGCAGATGACTTGAAAACATTGTGGCAAAAGGTAACAGACTCCAATCACTTCAAGGACATACCTCCTTCAGGCGCTCAGAATTGTGGGGTTGGCATTACGACTGACTAGCTGGTTTCAAGATAAATGGACCATCTGGTACTAGTTACTTACCCAGGAAATGGCGTGATATAACTGAAAAAGTGTTGAAACCAGCATAAAACACCAAAAAATCAATCAATCAAGGACACAACCCTCCACCTCACATGCATGTTTCAGAGAGATGTTGGTTATTTAAACTTCACTTCTGCAAGTCAACACCTATAGAGATCTGTTTACCATCATTCCAAAAATTACACAGTTGACACTTTGTGTTAGACAGACAGACAGACAGGCATACAAGGCAAAAGCGATGTGTGTCCCTTCAGCATTGTTAAAATTGTGGTTAATTTCTTAGGTATGAAAGGAAGAAATGATCTTGAGGCCAAGGGTTCAATATTGGAAAATCAAAAGATACTTCTCAAACACTTGTTCAATTTGAAGGGTTTTTATTTGTTTACTTTAAATTTAGTCCACCTATTGTCAGGGTAATTTATCAATTTGTAAGACTCTCAATGGACAATCATAGTCTACAAGACCACAATAAAGGAAGGTGGACATTGTTTGGTATTCATGTGAATTTCAGCTTTTGATGTTTAATTGCTGGTCTTTGCCTAGTTGTATATACTTTTTGTCATTTTATTGAGATAATAAAGATGATGGTTTCAGTTCCTAACATAACATAACATATATTGCCTTAACCCTTTCTCACTTGCAAACGCATTCTGGCGCATCTGCAGCAGACTAATTTTAAAACATTGTGACCAAAAGAGAAATTGCTCATATTGAGCATTTTCTAGTTTGTTCACAAAGTTTTCAACCCTATTCAATACTTTTTTTCATTAAAAAAAGTTTTCCATACTTTTGCCTACATTTTTTAAAGTTGTCTGCAGATTTGTCATATGAGGGTAAGATTAAACTTAATTAGGTGTGTTTTTTAATAATTTATGGCACCAAATGCTATAAATGGTTTCCCTCCTTGTTCCAAAGTTAGCTCTCTGTCATCTTAACCCCAACAAGCACACCCCAATACTTATTGGAATTTGATTTGATAAAACTCCTTTGTTAACCTTGTAATCCTAATCATATAATTGATATGCTGTTAAAGGCAAGGAAAACACTATATATGTTGAAACAACGCAAAAACGCAGTCAAAACTTATTTATAAGTCAAACATAATTATATCTGGCACTCATTAATACTTGTGATGCCATGTTTTAACCCCCCCTTTCCCACATACACAAATTTCAGAAGAGGACATTGAAAATGTCTAAGCAAAAATGTTTATTTTTTTTTTATAAATGATATTATAATCATCAAATAAAGTTGAAAACATTGTGGCAAAAAGGAGAAATTGCTTGTTTTGTGCAATTTCTCCTTTTGCCACAATGTTTTCAAATGTCGTCTGCTGCAGAGACGTCAGAAAGCATCTATTTGTGGGAAATTTTATTTCTGACATCTTGTTTTCCAATTCAAATTGACAATTATTACATAAATGTAGATACCCAAATTACTCAATTACACATATACAGCTACTAATAACATTTTGAGGTTTTGCTGTTTTTCTTGTTTCACAATGTTTCTAAAATGACCAGGTAAATAATGAACATATTGAAAGATTTAAACAGGTTGTACATGTACATAGATATGAAAATGGAAGTTTTTTAAAGTAAAACATATTTTTATTAGAAAATACTTACCAGTCATTTAATACCTGATATATCATCTCTATACACCTTAATTATCCAGAAAAAAGCCCACGCAAAGCGTATATCTCACGTATACGTGACATACACGGCCGCCCAGAAGTACAGGCGCGCACGTGATAAGATTATCACTTTTCATTCACCGTTAAGTGTTGGTGACGACACGGGGTTGAGAGGTGGGACTCTTTAAATGACTGGTAAGTATTTTCTAATAAAAATATGTTTTACTTTAAAAAACTTCATTTTTATATCAAAAATACATTACCAGTCATTTAATACCTGATGACTTCGTAGCATAGGACGGGAGGTTTGACCAATACTTACTGTAGTTCCAGGTACGTTGTAGTATATTATTCCATATTTTTAAGAACAACATACTTGATTCCAACGGTTGTATAAAGTGGAAGAGGGGATTGAAGACAGGTTCAATCAGTATTCACTTTATTTATGTGTTGGATTATGTAAATTAGCGAACAACTCGCTGAGAAGCCACTAGGGGACCCAGAGAGAATAAGTTCTCTGTCTGACTAGCCATTGAACGTAAATAAAAAGATGAAAAAGTTGATTGCGTTTTCCACACCGCCGCTTGAAGAATCTCTTCAAGAGGAATATTATTTGAGAATACCCAACTTGTCGAGAGAGCTCTAACTTTGTGAGGACGAATCCGCAGAAACGAGAGATCTCGACTTGAAAGGTCTTTATAAGCTAATTTAATAGTAATAGATATCCAGCGGGCAATAGACGCCGCTGAAATATCTTTACAACCTATAAGAGGAAGAAATAACCTCTTTCTCCGACCCCTAGTCCCTTCAACTCTCTTAAGATAATGCTTAAGAGCCCTAATAGGACAAAGGGTTCTATCGGAGTCCGAAGGACCACAGGTCGCCGAGAGGCTGGGAACTGTGATCGGATAAGGTAGAACCGAAGGTACCTGGTTTTTAGCCAGGAATCCCGGTTGACAGAGTAGAGTAAAAGAGCCATCAGATTCATTGAATCTGATGTGCCCTGTTTCTACCGAAAGAGCATGTAATTCGCTCCTTCGACGAGCTGTAGTGAAAGCTAACAAATAGACGGTTTTATAAGTTAGGAACTTTAAAGACGCCGATCCCAGAGGTTCGTATGGAGCTCTAGTAAGCGACCGGAGGACGCAAGATAAATCCCATTTTGGAGTTAAACTCCTACAAACGGGTTTTTCTAATTTGAAAGATCGTATAAGTTCCGAGAGAAAAGGATTTGAACCAATACTCTCTCCCCCAATGAACTTAAACGTATTCGATATCATAAAACGTTAGCCCTTTACTGTACTAACTGTCAGCTGTTTTTCTTCAAAGAGAAAAAGAAGGAAATCGGCAATCCGAGTTACAGAGGGACACTCCGGATTGATCGACCTTGTACCACACCAATCTGAGAAAACTTTCCACTTGGAATCATAAACGATTCTAGTGGATTGTCTTCTTGATTCTGCGATACGAGAGGCAACTTTCTGAGAAAAGTTTCTCTCTCGGACAGCACGCTTGATAATGTCCAAGCGTGAAGATGTAGCATTGCCAGGTTGGGATGAAGACGCCGACCTGGTTGCTGAAACAGTACGTCTTCTTGAAGAGGAAGTCGTATTGGATTTGCCGAGAGACAGGCCAGGAGGTCGCTGAACCACGACCTCTGGGGCCAACAGGGTGCTTTCAACAGTATTTTGCACTGTTGCGAGCGAAGAACCTTTTGAAGTACAATCGGAACCAGTAGGAACGGGGGAAACGCATACCCGAACAGTAGGTTCCAATCGAGGGTCAGTGCGTCCACTGCCCAAGCTGCATGATCGTACATCGGAGATACATAAAGTGGCAGCCGATGATTGACTCTGGTGGCGAAAAGATCCACCAGGGGCGTCCCGATCCGCATGAACACTGAGTTCAACACACTCTGGTTCAGTGTCTGCTAAGACATTCAGATGACCTGGGACGTGTTTTACTAGTAGTACTAACGACGTCGCCTGGCACCAAAGGAGTAACTTCCACGTCTCTAAAAAGAGAAGATGGGAGTGCGTTCCTCCTTGCCTGCGAATGTAAGACACAACAGAAGTGTTGTCCGTCGACAACAAAAGAGTTCTGTTCGCAACGGAGGCAGAGAACTGATTGAGGGCTAGCAGGACTGCCTTCAGTTCCAAGTTGTTTATGTGAAAGCACTTCTCCTCCGCTGTCCACATGCCCTGGGCTGTTAGGCCCTGTGGCTCTTAATGAGCTCCCCAACCCGCAGCACTGGCATCTGTAAACAGGTACAGATCCGGAGGCGGTGTGAGTAAGGGTACCCCTTGTTGATAGATTAACGGATCCAGCCACCACCGAAATCCGTCAGAGCTATCTCCTGTTCCAGTGAGTCCACAGACGTCCGCCACTGGGACAGAAAAAGAAACTGAAGGGGTCGCTTGTGGAGCCTTCCTAGAAGGACTAGGTCGGCTGCTGCACTCAGGGAACCCAGAAGTGACAGCATGGATCGGGCCGTTACTGCAGCCTGTTTCAGTGTGAGACCGATTTTCTGTAACAGAGAATCGACTCTGTCCGAAGGTACTCGAATTACTGCTTAGTCTGTGAGAGACGTCATACCCACGAACGTGAGCCTCTTTGACGGAATTAATTCAAACTTCTGCGTGTTGGGTATTAAACCCAATCGCAGAATGGTCCACCAGGCTAGGGATAGATCGTGAATTAGAAGTACACGATCCGTCCTGTGGAGAAGCCAATCGTCAAAGTATTGAAGAAGTTGGGGTCCTTTCATACGAAGAAAGGCTCCCACAACACTGATTATCTTCGTAAATATTCGAGGGGCGGACTTGAAGCCGAAGAGAAGAGCCCTGAATTGGAACACTTCTCCTTCTGTCACAAACCGAAGGTATTTCCTCGACGTGGAAGCGATTGGGATGTGATAATAGGCGTCTGTTAGGTCTAGAGAGACCGCCCAGTCGCCTTTCCGAATAGCTACTCGGATGGAGCGGGTCGACTCCATTTTGAATTTCTCGACCGGAATCAATAGATTTAGCGCAGATAAATCTATAACCAGTCTCCACTTGCCGTCTTTCTTCGGAACAAGGAAAAGACGGCTGTAGAAACCCCGAGAATTGGGGTTGAGAACCCTCTCTATGGCATTCTTTTTCAGAAGTGATGAAATATGGCCGGATGACGTGACGACATGTCGATCGGCACGCTTGTTAGAGGAGGGGGGGAAATGAAGGGAATCAGATACCCTTCCTGTATCGCAGACAAGATCCAACGATCCTCTGTGACACTTTCCCACTCCTGCATGAAATATGATATGGCGGCCCCCGACTGCAATCTCCGACCTTGGGATTGTCATAGAGAGGAGCGAATCCCTAGGGCTGCGGTTTAGGGTTCGTGTTAATTCTAGCAGGCTGCCGATGCTAAGTACCCTGATAGGGGCGCTTCGGTTTAGCTGATTTATGACCTGTGGAAGGGGTTTGTTTAGGCTGAAACGCCTTTACATCCCGTTTTGGCTTCTTTGCTGGGTTGGGTTTCTTCGAATTACCCACATTTGCAGAATACGCCGAACGTATCTGGCCCTGCGCAAAAGCCTTAGCTGCGTTCGCCGAAAGGCGTCGAGACTGTTCTGAAGCATCAGAAGCTGTCACCGCAGCAATCCTTCCACCAAAGAGGAGCTTCGACTTCAATGGTGCGGCTCTTAGGCTGTCCTTGCTAGCTCGTAGCAATAAGTTAGGAGCAATTAAAACTGCGTCCCTCCTCATGGACAGTATCTCTGTGGCGGTCTGAAGATTCAGTGCCATGAGATGCCTGTTGCCTGTGTCGAAAGCTTCGAGAATTCTGTTAGCCCCTAGGCTAGAGATATTCTCCTCTTTCAACAACATAGACAGAGCGACTGCGAAATGGTTGTCATGAGATGACACCATTACACCCAGTCTTGCTCTGGCCTCCCACTTCTCTAGTGTCTTAGAAGAGACATGTACAGAAGCGGGTGCAGTTAAACCCAGTGTAGCTGCATCCCCGTCTAAAGCTGGCACTTTGACAGGGAAGAACTCCTTAGACGTAGTATACGCCTTCGAGGAGACCCATTCCTTAGAAATGGGTCCTGGGACCGACCAGCCTGGAGGTATAGCCTCTAGGGACCTGGTCGACTGCAATTGGTCTAACAACCTGCCCAAGTTGTTAGCTTGAGGAAGCAAGTGCACTGGCGTAAAAGCTTGTACATTAAGTTCCTCTAGGCTAGAAAGGTTTTCCGACGCCGGGGAGCGTCAACCTTAGGGCATAATGTATTCGGCACCACCCGAAATACTTCGTCAATAGCCTGCTGAAGAGACCAATGCTCTACAGCTGGCTCCTTATCGGAAGTAGACCTATTTCCCTCATCATCGTCAGACGAAGATGTAGGGTTGTGTGTACTCCTCTGAGGTTGTCTACCCGGTCTTCCAACCGGTAGATTTATGTCCGACTCAGACATGGATAAATCACAAAATCCATGTTCTGCCGAATATTTTGCGAAGCAGGCCCCCTCTCCACAGCAGAGGGCGGCCGTGCAATATCTTCTGTCGGGGCCGAACTGACCGTATGGGACGGTTTCGACCTCTCTTTCACAGAATGACGCAATGTATTCTGATCCTGAGGTTGCCTATAAACGGACTGCCTATCAAATAGGTGTCCCCCCGAGAGCAGTGAATCCCCATGAGATGGGTAATGCTGATCCCGGTAGGCCGTTAAATCCTGTCTATCACCTAACGGTTCCATAGTATGGACCGGTGGTTGGTATTGAGGGGCAGCGTATTTTCTAGCGACATACACTGTCTCCCCAGGGGAACAAAAAGATTTTTCGTAATCCCCATACAAGCGTGACCGATTGGCTCGTAGCACCATAAGGAAATGGGCTACTGACCTGATGCGGCATGGCTACATGCGCGCCGCAAGTTTGGCTAGTCGTCAAATCATTTAAGAATGTTTGACTGCCAGGTTGAATCACTGCTAACTGATCAACCTTTTGCCTGGCTGGGTCCTTGCAATAAGATCTCTGCCCTGTCGCGTCACGGCTAAGTGAGCGACTACCTGGTCGAGTCATGGCAACGTGACTGACTGGCTCGGTCGTGTCCAAAAAGGACTGACTGGTGACTGGTCGAGTCATTGAAAAATGACTACTCTCCGGTTGCCCGGTGACCTGTCGTGCCTTTGGGTTTTGTTGCGCAGCCCAAACAAAACCCGGTTGACTATGCATAGGCAGGAGTGAAACTGCACTATACAAAGTCTCCGGAGAACTACGTCCGCCGACGTAGGTAACCGGTACTCTGCAGCCGTCCGAGCTGAGTATGGTGTCGGATCGGTACAACTCATGGGGTTTCCCGGAAAGCTACCAACGGCATCTCCTTCTTTCGAAGGCCCAGCCGCGACACCAAGCGTCAGATGGTGAAGTTCAGCGGTTGAATGTTCCACCTTCCGTTCACCATTGATTGACATAGACATAATTCAATTTATGCACAAAAAACACAAGACAAAATAAAATTGTTTACTTATTTTATTTCTATCCACGCTACGGGGACACCCAGAAGCTAGGACACGTATTCTTGAAATAATTTTTTTACAATTTTTTTTTCACAAATGTCAACTTAAACAATCAATAATTAATACAGCAATAAATAAAGCTTCTATCGCTAACAGGGTAGGGGAAAAGTATTGAAAGCAATACGACTTCCCGCACCCGAAGACGGTAACTGAAATTAGCGGGTGGGGTAACCCACATGTTTCTCAGAGTATCGTTCGCTACGAAAACAAAGTAATACAGCAATAAAGTAAATAATTTACGGCTGTGAAGTTAATGCAGATAAATATCTGAACAATTAAATGATTATAAGGCAATGGGCCTTATAAAACAAAGGAGTTAATTGGAAAAATAAATAATATAATTTTCTTATCCGACTACCCCGGTGAATCCAGAATGAAAAAGTGATAATCTTATCACGTGCGCACCCGTACTTCCGGGCGGCCGTGTATGTCACGTATACGTGAGGGATTCGCTTTGCTTGGGCTTTTTTTTTGATAATTAAGGTGTATAGAGATGATATATCAGGTATTAAATGACTGGTAATGTATTTTTGATATAAAAAAAAGCAATTAAGACTTGCAAGGATAGAAACTTAAATTGCACAATGAAGCTATGCTATGTCTACGGTGGCATAGAGGTGACATGTGTGTGTTTTTATTTTTATTTTACTAAGTCGTGCGCACGAGATACTAAGTCGTGCGCACAAGATACTAAGTTGTGCGCACGACTTAGTAACTCGTGCGCACGACATAGTATCTCGTGCGCACAACATAGTATCTCGTGCGCACGACTTAAGTATCTCGTGCGCACAACTTAATAACTTGTGCGCACAACATAGTAACTCGTGCGCACGACTTAGTAAAATAAAAATAAAAACATACACATGTCACCTCTGTGCCACAGTACGGTGGCATAGAGGTGACATGTCTATGTTTTTATTTATCTCGTTCGCACGACATAGTATCTCGTGCGCACGACTTAGTATCTCGTGCGCACAACTTAGTATCTCGTGCGCACGACTTAGTAACTCGTGCGCACGACTTAGTATGTCGTGCGAACGAGATAAATAAAAACATACACATGTCACCTCTGTGCCACCGTATATGTCTCTTGTCTCACAATGTTTTTAAAATGGCAGGGTAAATCAAAAATCAATTTAACAAGGAAATAGTTTTAAATAGGTTGTACATAAATATTAAAATAAGCTATTCACACGTAGCTACTAATTCCAGGATGATATACTACGTTTCTTGTCTCACAATGTTCCTAATATGGTCATGTAAATCAAAAATCAATTTATCATGGAAAGGGTTTTAAGCTTCTTTGTGAGACTGTCTATTGTACATCTCTTAATTAACGACAAGGAGGGTAATTAACCCTTTGCATGATACAGAGGGCTGGCTTTTTATACATTCTCAACAGATTACTTCTGAAAACATTGTTTGAAAAAAGGCAAAATACTCAAAATTAGCAATTTTTCCTTTTTCGACAATGATTTCAGATACTATTATGATTTATATACTTCAAATCAGATGCTACTGTAACACTTTTTCTCCTCAGATGTTTGCAAATCAGTCTACTCTCAAAATATCATATCGGGTAAATGGTTGAGAGCCATGAACGTTATGGCTATATGAGTGATAACTAGCTTGGTCAGTTTATTTATTGGGAAAACCACCAATCAATTTTTTATTCTGAACCAATTACTTCATTACAACATGGCTTTTTGTGCCACGTTCAATCCGTTCTTTGGAGATATTGACATAAGCTTTAATCCTTGAAAGCGTTGTTAGAAAAGAAGAAACCGCTTGTTTTTGAACAATTTCTACTTTTTATATGTCTTAAGAATGTATCATATTAGTACACCAGTCTGCTGTTTAACATTAACTCGTGGAAGGGTTTATTTTTGCATTTGGAGAAATATAAGCCCTTTTAGGCCTCATACACAGATAATATTTAACTGTTAACATTAATGCAGATGCATGAACTCATTTTGATACAGAATGAATGAATGTATATTGTTTTATGGCGCATCGACAGCTAAGGTCATTTAGCACGCAATTAAATTTAATTTAATTATTCATGATCCCTGGGTAAACAAACCAGTACTAGGCTAGAAAATGTGCCTTGCCCAAGGGCACTCCACCATGACCGTAGTGCCGCGACTGGGGATCGAACCCGGGACACCCGGTTTCGAAATCCCCGACGCTAACCACTCGACCACAGCGGATTCCCCTAATTGATACAGATCCAGGGAAATATTTTGAGAAAATGAGAAACCATGAGCATTACTTCCTGTTTCCACAATGTATTCAAAGGGGCATAACAAGTCGCTCGTGTTAACACCTTTCCACATGCAGACGCTCCTGAAGCAGAAGACTTTTAAAAACAGTTTGGCCAGATAAAAAGTTGCTCTTAATGAGCAGTGTTTCTTTTTGCCACAATGTTTTAAACTCTATTAACTAATTGTACTTTTAATTAACCCCCCTTTCCAACATACAACAAATCTGCAGCAGACGGCCTTGAAAACATAGTGGCATATATGTGGAAAATCTCTGTAAATGAAAATACAATTGAAAACATTATCCCAAAAGGAGAAATTACTCATCATGCTAGATACAGGGTCAACTGATCTTTGTTACACACTAGCTCAGTTTGTAATGTTCAGCGAGGACTATCAATCAAGGAGTCATGGGTTTCAACCTCAGTTCTGTCATGCATTCTTTCCCATGATTGATAAAAAGTCATTGCGTCTTACTTCAGTCATCCGTCTTCCATCAATGGGCTAAATAATATATGTGGGAAGGTAGCCAATAGCCTTGAGAAAAACTTGTGTGGAGAACTTTTAGATGTGAAAAAGCATGGAAAATTATGTGAACTGGTCGCCCTGATATAATTGAAATTGAAATACTGCATTAATCAATCAATCAAGCCACTATATGAGCCTGTCCATGAGTAAATGTTAAGTTGGCATTTCTGAACAATGAAGGTTTAGATCAGCCTGAACATCTACTGCATCTAATCAGAGCCTATACAAATTAACTCGTCCGACTGAGCTAATCAAGCTTCTAAGTAATCTCTCCAATTGTGTACACATAACGGTTTAGATCAGACTTTACATCTACTGATCTAATCAGAACCTACACAAATTAACTCGTCCGACTGAGCAAACTGGGCCACTTCCATGTAAACTCTCCAATTGTGTACACATAACAATACTAGTTTTATTATGGGGGATCTGATTGGCTGTTTGGCTCGGTGCAACATTGTACTGCTCTGCATCTGATCAGAAACAATATTTTTGCTTTCTGTCAAAAGGCTAAACAGCAGTGAGATATCTCACTGGTGATTTTGCAGCATAGCGGAGTCAACAGCCGCGGATGTCCGACTATGCTGTACAGCAGACAACTTTTGACACAATAATTGCAACTATTTAATAATCATACTTTGATTTATGGAGATTTTTCATATTTGTTGCCATTATGTTTTCAAAGTTATCTGCTGCTGACTTTTTGTAGGCGGGAAAGGGTTAAATGAAGCAACATTCCTTTCACCACAATATTTTTAACATTGTTTCAAAATTAAACTTTCCTTTATCCACAAAAATACATTTTTTATCTTCAGGTGTTTTTAGCAGCAGAAGACTACAGAAAATAGTGCCATAATATGCAAAAGGTTGATTATACTTATTTGTGTTTTTTAAGGCTGTTTGAACATACTGGTGCAAATCGTAGATCTTGCATTTTCAGGTAAGAAAACCTAGTAATTAGTACATTCAAAAGTAATTATTTTAAATCAAGCCAATTTTCCTTTTCCTACAAAATGTTCAACTAAGTGTCAAATTTACCTTCAACTTTCCATAACATTGTCTTTATCACCAGACATTTTTAACATCAGAAGTTGATTGATTGATTGTTTGGTGTTTATGTCGGTTTCAACAACTGTTCATTTATGTCATGGCATTTCCTGGATGAGTTTCCAGTTCAACTCATTCATTTATCCCGACAACAGTCAGTCAGTTGTAATGCTATCCCAGCAACCCTAAGTGCCAACGAAGCTACAGTTACTACTATTTTTAAATATTTTGGTATAACCTGGTCGGGTATCGAACCTGTGACCTCCTGCACCCCAGAAGGATACTCTTAGTCTACCCCTATGGCACCTCAGCTGTAGACTGTTCTATATAATGCTATAATAAGTAAATGATTAGAGTTATTTTATTTGAAATAATTTGCAAGTTGTTTTTAACATACCGATGAACTGATGCAAAACATATTTTGCAATTTCAGGTAAGAAAACCACGTAATTGTAAACAAACAAAACTGATTATATTACGGGTCAAAGATTTAAGAAATTTAATGTTTACATTGTAATTCAGGATGTAGTTAAATAGTGGTAAATGAGCTGTTATATGTATAAAGGATCTTTTAATCCTTTCAGCATAACAACAAATCTGCAGAAGAGGACTTCGATAATATCTAGGCAAGAATATATAAATCTATTAATGAAAGAAGAGACAAATTGAAAAACTGATCATGATGCAATTCTTATCCTATACCACAATGTTTTCAATAGTTTTCTGCTTCATATGCATCAATGAGCTGCATGTGGAAAAGGATCAAGACTAAGCTGTTACATGTGTATGTTGATTGATTGATTGTTTGGACATTTACACCGCTTTCAACAAACTTTCAGTTATATCACAGCGGTTTTTGGGTCAGTTACCAGTACTACTGGTCCATTTATCATGACACCAGCCAGTCAGTCCTAATGCTAACCCCGCATCCCTGAGCCGCAAGGAGGGCAGCCACTACTACCATTTTGAAAGTCTTTGATATGACCTTGCCGAGGATCAAACCAGTGACCTCCCGGACCCGAGGCAGATGCTATACCACAACACCACTGAGGCGGTGTGTTACATGTATAAAGTGCATGCAGATAGTGAAGAAAGAATTCAAAATAAAAACTTTTTTCCTTTTTTCTGATGGCAGTTGTCATATGATGTAGTCCATTGCTTTGAAATATATAAAATAAAATAAACAAATCAATGTTACATAATTAAAAAAATGTAATTCTGATACAGAATAGACTACATTGTGGCAAAAGAAACGATTGCTTGTCATTTGCAATACTTTTAATCGCATATCAAAATTGCCCTTCCATTTTTCCAGATGCTCCACATTTTTCATGGCAAACAACTAAGGATATCACATCAGGTAATTGACCCCTTTTTGCTTGAAAAGACTCACATCAGATACCTTTGTGTGAATTTGGAAAAACACTGTAAGCTGTGGGCCTTCACCCTTTCCCTCATATAACAAATTTGCAGCAGACGACTTTAAAAATATCTTTTTAAAAAACTCTAGAAAATCTCTATGAACGAAAGTGGTTGTATTGAATATGAGTTGAAAACATTGTGGCAAAAGAAGAAATTGTTTATTATGTACAATTATATTTCCTCTTCTGCCACAATGTAATAAAAAGAAGTCTGCTGCAGTTGCATCTAAAACTTTTCTGCATTTGGGAAAGGTTGAATTGTAATTACAGACAATGTGACTTAATGTTGCTGATGCGTAAAATATCAAATTACTCTGTCCTATCAACCCAGTTAGCGGTCAACCTTTGTTGGTCCAAGTGTTTGTAATGGTCAATGAATTGGCAAAATTTGTAGGTGTTGAAAAACTTTGATTTCTGAACCATGAAATGAACCATCTTCTCTGTATTTACTGTTGTATTTAAACCCATTCCCACTTACAACAAAGTTACAGCAGCTGACTTCATAAATGTGTTGGCAATATTATGAAATAATCTCTATAAATGAAACTTAAGTTATTGAATAGAGTTGAAAACATTGTGGCAAATGAAGAAATTGCTCATCATGAGGAATCTCTTCTATTGCCGCACTGTTTTCAAATGTTGTGAACTGCAGAGGTGTCTGTATGTGGGAAAGGGTAGATAGTCATATAGTGCAGTCATGACTCAATGCCGGCAGCTGACATTTAGCTTGTCTGTTTTTAGAAGAAAAGAAGGTACCCTTGGCGTCTTTGTCGTCTGTTTTATCACAAAACTTTAACCTTACCTCATCACTCAAAAACTGTTCAACATTTTCAAAAAATACTTAGTACATAATTATGTTCCTAGGAACAATAAACATGTATGTACCAAGTCACAAAACTCTGGCTTTAACATTTATTCAGTAATGCTTCTTTTCAACTTAAAAAAAAAGCAGATGGGCATTGGCATTTGCTTGCGGCGCTCTTGTTACTTTCACAGGTTAGCTATTGGTACTGGAAGGGCATCCACCTTGGATGCGGGTGGTTTTGAGTTTGAATCCAAGTCAGGTGACTGGTCATATCAAAGGCTTTTAAAAAGGTAGTACTTTTTCTTTGGCGCTCTGGGTTTTAGGTTTGGCAATATGACTGACTCGCTTTTGTCTTGATTACTGATAGCTTAGCCTGGAAATGCAGTGATAATACTAAAAAAGTGTTGAAAGTAGGGTTAAAACACCTTACAAACAAAGAAACAGGTAACTATTGACGAAAAACTGGGCTATGTATCACAATAACTGACAATTGGAGGATTAATGGTTTAAAACTTAAATGTGATTTTATATTTTGACTGTCGCATCTGTGACAATTGAATATTTTACGTCAAAATATCGAGACTAGTACATATAGTATATAACTATGACCGAATCCCATACTTGTTGGTTTACCAATCCAGAAAGGTTTTCAGGATGGTGAACAGGGAAAATTCTGAATACACTTAATGATAGCACATGCTGATCTGCATCTTTGCTTATTGCAAATTCCCGATGGTTAATTTTTTTGGAGCAGTGTTTCATTATGAAGGATAAATGAGGGAATATCTCTATGCTCTTTACTTCTAAGATGTTGGTCTATCGTACTACTTTGCGTTTGTTTGTCATCCTTTTTTGGACCATGTCATAACTTGCTAACTGCATGTATGCTATGGTCATAAAATTCTATATATGGATTTATCATTGAAATAAATATAAATGAGCTTTTTTTTTTTTTTTTTTTTTTTTATTTTCAGAATTATTTGTACTTTAACCCTTTCACACTTGTAGACACATTGTGACATCTGAAGCTTTTGAAAACATTATGAGCAATTTCTACTTTTGCAACAATTTTTTCATTTATTTTTAAAATTGTTCTCTTTTGTTTTTAGCAATTTTCAATATTTTTACCAAGACGTGTTCAAAGTTGTTTGCTGCAGATTTGGTGTATGTGGGAAATGGTTAAGAGTTGTGCCCCTTTGTATAATTCCAAATGCCATTTTATGGACAAGCTTGTAGTAATGTGGCAACTTGTTTCCTAACATTCAGAACAGGCGGTACATAACAAGTCATATGGTAGATGATGGTCAATTTCTCCTTGTTTAAATGTCACCTTGTTTCCCAACATTCAGAGTAGATGGTACATAACAAGTCATTTGGTAGACGATGGTCAATTTCTTCTTGTTATCAGCTACCTGACTTAAGGGCAGCTATGAGTTATCATATATTGTTTGTCAGAGGCTTAAGTTGGACTTTCTTACAATACTGATTTATATTGATGGAATGGATGATTTATTATTGATCAGTGTATTATCATTATTAACCAGGTTTTCCGAAGGAAAAATCTGGTTATTAGTTTGGCGATGTCGGCGGGCGGTTGGGCGGGCGGGCTTCAACTTTCCTTGTCCGGACCATAACTTTGTCATGCATAGAGATATTTTCAAAAAACTTGGCACAAACATGCGACGATGTGCCAAATGCAAAAAAATATTCTGTAGATTCAAGGTCAAAAATTTACAGTGATAAGAAATAGAATTTAATTGAACTTTTCTTGTCCGGACCATAACTGTGTCATGCATGGAGATATTTTCAAATAACTTGGCACAAATATGAACTATATCAATATGATGTGTCACATGCAAAACTTTTGTCTGTAGCTTCAAGGTCAAGGTCACAGTGACAACAAATAGACATCAGTTGAACTTTTCTTGTCCGGACAATAACCTTTTCATCCATAGAGATATTTTCAAATAGCTTGGAACAGAATGATATACACCATATCAAGACGCTGTGTCATATGCACAATTTATGTGTTTAGCTTCCAGGTCAAGGTCACAGTGACAGAAAATATACTTTACTTGAACTTTTTTTGTTCAGACCATAACTTTACCATGCATATAGATATTTTCAAATGATTTTTTTTGTGAATAATCAAATCTATAACATTCTATAAGCAAACAGAACAGACCCTGATCAGACAGCTCCTACAGAAGCTGTCTGATCCGGGTCCGAGGTCATGAAACTTACTCAATTTGAGCATGTTAACATAATTATTACTATTGTAGTTACACACTTAGATTACAAGGCTAGGAAATTGGCTCGTTGCAAAGAAGATTTCAGTTACAAACTAAAAGTAGATTTATTTATTTTTCCAAACTTTGTCCTCAAGCTAACAGAGCTTTTTTAGTTTGAGCATCATGCTCAACTATAGCATCATGCTCAAACTAAAAATGCTTCGTAACCATGGCGACAAACTCCAAACATGGATTTTATTCTCATCGTTGGTTTGTAATTTAACCCTATTTTGCAATGAGCATATTTCATAAACTTGTAACTCAAGCATCTAACTTCAACAACAATATTTTTATTAAATGCTCAAATTGAGTAAGTTTCATAACCTCGGGCCCTGGAGCTAGTCTGTTTGCAAAGGCATAAACGTGTTACTATCAAGTAAAGGGTTAAGGCAGATCACTGATTATCAACCTGGCATTAGGGATCCTAAAATGTGGCTGCTTACAACAAAAGGTTGCTTAATATCTGTTATCTATTATATGTTCTTAATAAATCAGGCCATCAACACACGATTGACTGTATTAAACTGATATTTGTTGGATAAAATTGTGATATATTTAATTGACAGAGTAATTATGATTATTCATCAATAGAAATATTCCCTGTTACTAATTACTAGCTTTGATTAACTATTAACAGAAAGATTTGACAGATCTGTTAATTCTTAATCAAACACCTTCCATTATAGAAAACCTGGTTTCATGGAATTTCCATGTCTTGTCTATTATTTATCCGCATATCATAAGTTTAAGCTTCATTGTACATAAAAGAGTAGGTTAGCCCTTTCTCACATACGACAATTCTGCAGCAAATGACTTTGAACATACTTTGTCAAAAAATAGAAAATCTCTATAATTGAATGGATAACCTATGACTAAAAGTGGAAAACATTGTACCAAAAGGAGAAATTGCTCGTTTTGAGCAATTTCTTCTTTTGTCACTATGTTTTCAAAAAGCCGTCTGCTGCAGAGGCGTCAGAAAGCATCAATATGTGAGAAAGGTTTAACCCTTTCTCACATACAATTAATCTGCAGAAGATGACTTTGAAAAGATGGAAAATCTCTTTAAGGTTAGTAGGAGCGTAATGAAAACCTCCACTTGAAACTCTTCAATTTTAATGCTTTAGCCTATGTTGTTAAGCGCAGGACTTCAAATCTTTTGAGGGTTTCAAGGAAGTGGTTCGAATCCCTCCAGAAGCACACATTTTTTTCTTATTTTTTTCTTCTTTGTTTTCATTAGCTAACACTTTTTACAGAAGTTTATATTGTACTTTGATTTAAAAAGTAATTAAATATATTTCTATACATAAATATTAGCTTCTTTGAAGATTTTATTACTTGCAGTCACGGCTGAAATAGGTGGTTGGGAATTTCAAACTCTACTTTTTTAAAATGAGACGGTTAATTTTTTTTGATTTTTTGGCATAATGTTCCCAAAAGGTTAAAGTTAATTATCAATAAAGAACAGGTCGTGAGTATTTCTAGAACTTGTTGATTTTTGCTTTTAAACGTTGATGTTCCAATTTTACGCGGTCAAAATAGTATGTTAAAATCGTAATGACTATTCCAGTACAGTTTGATTATATTTGTTGGTGATGTGATCAATATTGTATTATTTCTGAAAGCAAATATATTTCTTGTTACTTTGATACCAAAGTATTACCAAAATGTTGAAAAATAAATGAAATAAAGGATTTTTCTTGTCTCTCGGGTGATGTCGTTTTTATCGAAAATTCTGAAAGGGGGGTAGGGTAATTCAAATTAAAATAAAATTGTTATTTGTCGTTAAATTTCTTTTAAATTTTGTTTTTGAATCCAGGAAATGATACACATTAAGAAATTATCAAGCTGATCATAATTTGAAATGTTGCCTATTAGGCTCCTACTACCTTAAATGAAAGTATGAATATTGAATAAAGTTGAAAACATTGTGGCAAAAGTCGTCTGCTGCAGACGCTTCAAAATGTGTCTGCATGTGGGAAAGTGTTTAATCAGATAAAACTGGAGGTTGACTTAAAATATGTACCTTTTCTCATATATATGATGATGACCTACTCACTCTCTCCCGCCTGAAGACACATTTTGACGCATCTGTTGGACGAATTGTTTGAAATTTTGAAAACAATGCGGCAATTGAAAAAATTCTTATGATGGACAATTTCATTTTGCCACAAAAAAATGTTTTCATAAAATTTCAATAGATATGTGTATACGTGTACTTTCATTAAGTGTGATTTTCCATATTTATGTGGAAAAGGGTTAAATCCTTAATCTGCTTTAACTTGCATGATTTACTTCTCACATTTCAATACCAGTAGATGGTTTACTATGACAGGTGTTTTTTCTTATTGGTTGACAATAGGAAATCTTTCCCACATTTTGTAGGTTTCTAGTGTAGCCGGCTATAAAAATCATTGTGGCATAGAGAGAAATTACTCATAGTGAGCAAAGTAAAGTGTAAAACACAAATCAGTATACCGATAATCATAATATATTATATATCTCATAATTGAAATAAAACGGAATGGGGTGCAAATAAGACATAATGGACAGGTTTGGACAATTAACCCTTTCCCACATACAGCTAATCTGCACCAGACAACAGTTTATACTTTTCCAACAACAAATCTGTGTCAGAAGATTTTGAAAACAGCAAGGCAAAAATATGTAAATTCTCTATAAATGAAAGAAAAATTATTGAATGAATGTGAAAACATTGTGACAAAAGGAGAAATTTATCAGTATGAGGCGTCTGCTGCAGAGGCACAAGAAAGCGTCTAGATGTTTAATCCTCCAAGCATAGGTGTTTACCTTGTCTGTTGGGACCTTCCACACAGCCTTCTGGGGCCATAGCCTCTATACCTTGTCACCAAGTTTAACCAGTTACCAAATTTGATGTATCTTTGGGAGACGGTGTGTCATGTACCAGAAATTTGGTCTCTGTGACCTTGACCTCTGACCCATATGTTGTACCTAGTGTTACCAAATTTGGTACGAAGATGTATGTTGGAGAGAAGGTGTGTCACATCAAAAGTAAGGTCAATGTGACCCTGACTTCTGACCCAATTAATGAAACTGGCAGAGGCAACACTGCCTAGAGTTATCAAATTTGGTGTGAAAATTCATCTTTGGAAGACGGTCAGCCACATACTTAATTTAAGTCACTTTGTCAATAACACACATAGAGTTCACATAACAACATTAGATCATTGTGACCTTGAACTTTGACCTCACTTTTTGATAATGTTTAGGTCTGGTGTTTATAACATTGTGTTGTGTCTTAAAAGATATTTTGACACCCCCGCAGCAGACAAATTTTTCCACAATGTTTTCAATTCTAGTCTATTCAGTGATTATGCTTTCATTTTTATACGCCACCAGAGGCGGTCGTATATTGGCGTCCGTACGTCCATTTCTTGTGATTGCAACTCCTCCTACGTTTCTGACCGTATCTTTTCAAAACTTGGTCAATGTTATAACTATAATGTGTAGATGTGCATGAAGCGGCGATTTTCCGGTTCATTGATATTTGCAAGATTTATGTTCCTTGTAACTTAGTCTCTGTAGCTGATTAATATTGCAGCCTTGTGAACGCAACTCCTCCTATGTTTCTGACCGAATCTTTTCAAAACTTGGTCAATGTCATGACTATAATGGGTAGATGTGCATGAAGCGGCGATTTTCCGGTTCATTGATTTTTGAAAGATTTATGTCCCTTGTAACTTAGTCTCTGTAGCTGATTGATATTGCGGCTTGTAAACGCAACTCTTCCTACGTTTCTGACTGAATCTTTTCAAACCTTGGTCAATATCATTACTATAATGGGTAGATGTGCATGAAGCAGGGATTTTCCGGTTCAGCAATTTTTGCAATAGTTATGCCTTTCGAAACTTGGTCTCTATAGCATATTCACTTGAGAACGCAACTCAAGTTTCCAAACAGGTAGAAGTGCATAAAGCAGGGATTATCCGGTAGAGTGATTTTTGCAAGAGTTATGCTCAGAAGGAAAAAAGGATACATATCGACACTGCCATTTGACCTACTTTCATATCGGAAGCCTCTATAGGGTTCTATCTCTGTTTATATGTATCCTATTTTCTTCCTGACTGAAATAATTTGTTGAATGGGACATTAAGCTCCAACAATCCAATCCAATACTTTGTTTGCTGTTTTTTTCCATTAAATGATTGTTTTACCATAATGGTAGTTTTGTGATTTTTTTTTTCATGAAATTACCATTTTTCGGTTCGGCCATTTTGATAGAGATTCCAATGGTAGTTTTTTGATTTTTAGTTAATACCAAAGTCAGCTAGGCTGGTAAGCAGAGTAAGACTTTCAACTCTGAACAAGTGTGGATAAACTGTTTTGCTCAAGGAAACACCCGGCTGCCCCTGCAGGGATCGAACCTACTACCCAGGCAACCATGATCTCAGGTCCCTGTCTCTTCCAGCTAAGCTAACTGGTCTCACAGACTTCATTTTGAGCTTATGTATACAGACATGTTAAAAGCAATAATTAAAAGGACCAATCTTGATCTTTATATTTTGTGGCGGCGTATATTGTGGCGGCACTGGCACTCTTGTTTTTCTTTTTCAGAAGATTTTTAAAGTCGTCTGCTGCATATAAGTTGTATGTGGGAAGGGTTAAACATTCCAAATTAAACACAACGGAAGTAAAGGAGACAAAACATCTGTGCAGTGTTGTTACTTATAACTTTTTTCAATTTACAATAAAATCTGAAGCACTCTTGAGGACTGAGCAAAAATATGAAAAATCACTATAAATGAAAGTTTAAATTTCGAATAATGTTTTCACAAGTCATCTACTGCAGATTTGTGGAAGGGGAAATGATTGATTTTACTACGACTCGTATAGAAACAAAAATGAAGAAATTGTTTATAATTATGATGAGCAATTTAACTCCTGCATAAAGAGTTTTCTATCAGTCTTCTGTCGCCAAATTAGAAACAAAATGTGTATCTATATCAGGAGAAGAGATAAATCTTTTGTTATAAAAACATTTTTTTTCACCTCTGTAGCAGATGACTTTTAAAAACATTTGGAGAAAAAAAGAAATTGTTCTTTATAATTAATTTCTCCTTTTGTCATAATGTTTTCAAATCAGTGTGTTAATTTTAAAATACTATACTGTACATGTACCTCTAATTTTCTTGATTTTTATCATATTTTTTTTTCAAAGAAGGGAAACTAAGTATCTTAATTAACCCTTTCCAGGAAGACCCTTTCTGACACCACATCAGATGATTTTGAAAACATTGTGGCAAAAGGGGAAATTGCTCTTAATCCTATCCCACCTGCAGACGCATTTTAACGCAATAGCAGCAGACGACTTTTGAAAACATTGTGGCCAAAAGTGAAATTGCTCATGATGAGCAATTTCACCTTTGGCCACGATGTTTTCCACTTATAGTCATTGGTTATCCATTCAATTATGGAGATTTTCTATGTTTTGACAAAATACGTTCAAAGTCGTCTGCTGCAGAATTGTCGTATGTGGGAAAGGGTTAATGACCAATCTCTCCTTTTGCCACAATATTTTCAACTTCATTTAATAATTATTCTTTTTATAATAGATGATTATCCATATTTTTGCAGTGACATTTTTTAAGTTGTCTGATTTTATATATGGGCAAAAGATTTATTTACCGGTATACATAATTACGTAGCAATATGAAGATTTTTTCAGTTTTGCCTCTCATTGCAGTCAGTATGTTAAAAGTTACCACAATAGATTAATATTGAATGAAGCGTTGGATGTGTCAACAGCAATCATAACATAATCATAGAGGGGTAGGTAGGTCTTTTGTCGTCTCACATCGGTGGTTGACACCCTATTTAACACGACTTCAAATAGCAGCCCGCTGCTTTACCGAGATTTCATAGGGAGCGTCTGTTGCACCTAGGATACTGTCCCTTCAATAGCAAGTATTTATTGATTTGCTACTATTGAGAATAAAATAAAAAGTGTCGCACTCTCAGCTTATTTCCTTTTAACTCTTTCAACTCTCTCTCTATAGTGTTGGAAAGGAAACAGTGATATAATGTGTGAATAGTACAGCTTTTAGTACAGAAAATTGAAAAGTTATGTCGATATTTATTCATGGTCTTTTGTGTATATATTTGGCTGGTTTTATGACAAGGAATTCACTTTTAAAGTGACACTTCTTTTTATACCTTTTGATAAAGCAGATGCAAACGGACAGGTCTTAGTGTGTAATAAGAGGAGAATTGATGTGTAAATTTGTAAAATTGGTGTAGTCATTCAAATGTAAATAGATATTTGGAGGACTTTTTTTGTGATTTAGGAGAATTTGTTAACTGGTGATTCATTATTGATTAAGTTGGACAATCAGTAAATAGTAAAATACGGAGTATAATCGGCAGATAATGTTTAGTAAAGGATTCTTTTAATATGTGTCTTTGTAAGATGTGAATTCCTTAGGATTCATGAAAAAAGGTAAGCAATCAGTATTATGGATTATTTAACTTAACCTTTCCCACATTTAATTTTTGTTTGCAGTAGACGACTTTGAAAATGTATACATTGTGTTACAAAAATGAAAAAAATCTTTATGAATGAAAGTATAATATTTTAAGTTGTTAGTTTGAAATTAATGTGGTAAAAGGAAAAAATCCTTAATTTGAACAATTTCTCCTTTTGTTATATTTTGTTTGTAAGTCGTCTGCTTTTGATGAATCAAAATGACTCTGAATGTGCAAAGTTTTCTAGCTCTTAACAAAGTCAAGTTTCCATGTTTCATATTTTCTTAACCAGCTAAAAGTTGACGAGGGTGCAAATAATTTATCATACAGTTGACTTTTGAGGCCTTTGCAGCAGATAAATTTAATAGGAAAATATTGTGGGTAAAAGAGAAGATGCTCGAAATGAACAATTTCTCTTTTTTTACACCACAATAAGCCTTATAATATTTCAATGTTTCAACTTTTTCTTTTGCTTTTATCAAAACAGAAAATAGCTGATCTTAATTCTTCCCCACAAGCAGACGCTTTCTGACAAATTAATGAAACGGACTACTCTTGAAATCATTGTGGCGAAAGGAGAAATTGCTCATAAAGAGCAATTTTGTCCGCGACTATATTTTCAAAAGCTTTTCAGAAATCACATTGGAGGACAAGTTGTTATTAGAAAAAAACATATGTAAATGCCTCTAAAATATTTAGGTTGTGATTGTTTAAATCACTATAAGTTATGGTATATTTGATAAGAAATTCATGTTTCCAACATTATAAGTTTGTGTTTGATTAGCCGAGCCCCGGTAGCTCAGTTGGTAGCGACGCGGGCTATCAATCTAGCGGTTTTGAGTTTGAATCCAAGCTCGGCCAACATTCTTTCTGACGTTTGACGAAAGTCACTGTGACATGCAGCATTCGTCTGTCACCAATGGGCTGTTTAACAGTCTATGTGGAAAAGCAGCCAGTTGCTTGGAAACTGGTTGCTGTGATATGACTGAAAAATTGATTAACCTCGTATTTTATTTCATTTCAAGCTACTCAGGATTATTTGTTCATCCCGATTAGACATGCAGCAGACGCTAATGCTAAAATGCCATTACAATTTCAGCATTAAATAAAGTAATTTTCTCTTTTTAGTAGTTGTTCCACATTACTGAACGTTTTTTTCAAATTAAAAGGCATTTATTTCTTGATTTGTGTGGTTCGCATTAAACGAAATTGCATAAATGTCTTAATTAGTAAAATGTATGTGGACTGTTTCTTGTACTTTAATTAAAGAGATTTCTATATTTTTGTCCTGATGTGCAGATTTGTTGATTATGGGAAAGGGTTAAAAAACATCATATTAGGTAAACTCTGAATGTTAAATTGTTGTCACACAATCCCGTTTGGAGTGTAAATCTGCAAATCACTATCAAGTGACAAGTTTTGAAAACATGAATGAATGAATGAATGTATATTGTTTTATGGCGCATCGACAGCTAAGGTCATTTAGCGCGCAATTAAATTTAATTATTCATGATCCCTGGGTAAACAAACCAGTACTAGGCTAGGAAATGTGCCTTGCCCAAGGGCACTCCACCATGACCGTAGTGCCGCGACTGGGGATCGAACCCGGGACACCCGGTTTCGAAATCCCCGACGCTAACCACTCGACCACAGCGGATTCCCTTGAAAACATGACAACCAGCTTATTTCAATAAAAAACAGTATGGATAACTTGTCTATAAAATAAGATACCTGATTGTCCAAACAGGGACACTTCATTATTTATATACCATTTTCTTTATCTGCTGTTAACCTTTTACCTCTTACAGATACTTTCTGGTGACTCTGCAGCAGATGACTTTTGACAACATTGTACCAAAAGGAGAAATTGTTCATGATAAGCAATTTCTCCTTATGACAGAATGTTTTCAACTTTATCTATAAATTATTCTTTCTTTTACAGAGATTTTTCATATTTTTACCTAGATGTTTTCAAAGTCGTCTGCTGATTTGAGTATGTGGGTAAGGATTAAATTTGATTTTGTGTGAATGTTGTTATTCACAATTTTAAATAGTATGTTAGTTATAACAAGGAATTTAAACAATTAGGAGGATACAGAATGATGAACATTGCATATATATATATATTGCAATTTATGCTATGGAAATAGGAAATTGAATGGTTACTTCAGATACAAATAAGAAATTTTATTTTGCTGGGTCCATTTTATATTTGCTATCAGGTCTTAGTTTTATGCATTTTTACACAAATAAATTCACATCTCATTTTCCTATCCTAGTAATTGTTTGTCACCTAGGGATCATGATAAATGTTCTGAGAACTTTATGTGACTGAAATACACCCCGCCCCCATCAAATAAAACAAACAAACAATCACTACTTTTTACATGCTATGGCTTAGAAATTCTGCTGTAAAATAGCAACACATTATTAAGTTCAAAGTACAAGACTACAAAGGAATAAGCAAGATTGGTTGGGCACAATGCTTGATGCCCAATTTTATGATGCAGGGTTCTTGATTACAGGTATGTGCAACCTTTTGGTCCATATTCTTTTAGTACCAGTTGTTGACGAACAGAACTTTTTTGTTCCTTCCACCCTCCTTCATGCTCCCCAAGATATTCGACATCAAAGGACAATGCCTGATTTTGATTTGCATTTCAAGATTAAGGCTGCTTTTTCCCATCCCTTCTTGAATACAGGTATTTACCCCTTTTAACATGGTCCTAGGGCAGTATTTTACGGCAAGTACAGAATTATAGGGACTGTATGATGTCACATCCCTTCTTGAAAACAGGTATTTACTCCTTTTGACATGGTCCTAGGGCAGTATTTACCCCTTTTTGACATGGTCCTAGGGCAGTATTTTACCCCTTTTGACATGGTTCTAGGGCAGTATTTTACAACAAGTGCAGGATTATAGGGACTGTATCAAGTGATATAAATTGATCTTCTACCTTTATTATCTTCTAAAGACTAAGAAGAATAGATAAATATTGCTATTCCAACATGGCTATGACAAAACATTTATCAGCCAATATTGTATGCCTCTGACAAGTTCTCTGTTTATATCTATATATATAACCTTTATCAGGGAATTAAATAAGTAGTTCACATTCTTTTAGTGCCAGTTGTTGACAAAAATAACTTTTTTGTTCTATCTACCCTTCTCGATACTCCCCAAGATATTTGACATGGAAGGGCAAAACTTGATTTGGATCTCTGCTTTTTAACCCTTTCCCTCATATAGACGCTTTCTGACACCTCTGCAGCAGACGACTTTTTGAAAACATAGTGACAAAAGAAGAAATTGCTCTAAACTAGCAATTTCTCCTTTTGCCACAATGTTTTCCACTTTTAGTCATAGGTTATCCATTCAATTATAGAGATTTTCTATTTTTTTGACAAAATCTGTTCAAAGTCGGCTACTGCAGATTTGTTGTATGTGGGAAATGGTTAAGATTAAGGCCGTTATTCCATGTCTCATCATCCCTTATGTCCTCATCTGCCTGAAATGGAACTGGTTGAAAACTTTTGGGTCTATTCCATGTCTCCATATTCAATATCCGAATAGCGCATGCATATTTTGCATTAACATTGAATCGCACAGTGAACAACATTTTGCGACTTCCGACATCAATTCGCAAGATGATGAGATAAATTGAGGTTATTGAAAGATCTTCTTCAACTTAGGTCAACATTTGGGCCGAACTGACATTTACTTAATCTAAATTAGCATTTAAATTCTTTTTCATTTACCAGATGATAAAATGTCCCATGTGAGCTTGTTGATTTCTTATAATGTTCTGAATCCACCACCTGTGTCTTTGTCTGTAGAATTTGACATGAACGCTTCCGTCGGCTTCAACAATGAAAAATAATGAAATTTGTCAACCAAAGACATTTCGATTTTTCAAATCAATGTGGAGACCTGTAATGGAGGCCTGAAAACTGTATCAAAACCTGCCATGCCTTGCCTTAGAGGCCAATATGTGTTTCATCTTTTATAAAGGAGATAATTATACGGTCAGGCCAAAAGGTTACATAAGTTTAGATGACATGGATAATACATGTACAAACTTATACATATTATACTGTCAATAATACAAATTGTTTTGTCAAATTCTATTGACTGAATCTGACATTTATCAATATGAAATCAATATGTTAAATATGGCATTTATTAACCCTTTCCCTCATAAAGACGCTTTCTGACGCTTCTGCAGCAACTTTTTGAAAACATAGTGATAAAAGAAGAAATTGCTCAAAACGAGCAATTCTCCTTTGCTGCAATGTTTTCCTCTTCTAGTCATAGGTTATCCATTCAATTATAGAGATTTTCTATTTGTTGACAAAAATATGTGCAAAGTCATCTGCTGCCGAGTTGCGGTATGTGGGAAGGGGTTAATCCTTTCTGATATGCAGAAATATTTTTGCAGATCTGCAGCAGATGACTTGAAATATTATAGCCAGAGGAGACATTGCTCAAATGAGCAATTTCCTTTTCCCACTATATAAAATTTCTTCTGAATTCTTAATATAAAGCTTTCAATTTAGATGGATTTTCCTTTTCTGGCAATATTTTGTACACTATTCTTAAATTGAACTGTCTGATTATAAGATTTATCATATTCTTCCCCAAATGTGTGTGGGAAAGGCTTAGTTTTATAGTATAATTGCCTTGTGGACATTAAGAATAAGAGTAAGTTGCAATTTGAGTACAGAATTCAAAGAGAGGTCCTGTGTGCAGATTGAATAAATGCTTCGTAAATATTTTGAATGGGACAATTATCAAGATTGTATCAATCATGCAGTGGTCCAAGCAAATAAAAGGCATTGCAATTTAGATAGTGTAGAAACATTGAAGAAAAGGTGAATAATATCAAATAAATAATGTTAACCCTATCACATATGGACAATTTTTGACGCCTCTGAAGCAGAAGACATTTGAAAAAATTGGGCAAAATAAGAAATTTCCCCTTTTTCCATAACGTTTTCGAATCTATTGAATAGATTTAAAGATGCTTATGCATATTGGAAAGAGTTTTTAAAAAGGGAAGGAAACTTCAAAAGACGAATAAATGCAATTAAAGACAACAATCCTTTCCATTATATGTATTCTGACAGCAGACCACTTTTGAAATTTTATTGAAAAAGGGAAAAAAATGTCAAAATGAGCAGTTACTCCTTTTCTTACAATGTATCTGCAGCAGAGGACTTGAATGTAAACATAACAAACAAACTCTCTCTCCTTCATCTGCCACAATGTTTAAACCCAATTCTAAAATTTATTTTTCATTAATAGAGATTTTCAATACTTTTTCTGAAATGCTTGCAAAGTCTTCCGCTGCAAATTTGTAAGTAGGAAACTGTCAACCCTTTTCCTCATACGACATTTCTGCAGCAGACGACTTTGAACATATTTTGTCAAAAAATAGAAAATCTCTATAATTGAATGGATAACCTCTGACTAGAATTTAAAAACATTGTGGCAAAAGGAGAAATTGCTTGTTTTGAGCAATTTCTTCTTTTGTCCTTATGTTTTCAAAAAGCTGTCTGCTGCAGAGGCAATTAAAGACATTAATTACGTGGCACTATAAAATGCTTTGAGTTTGAAATGCACTGTACATCATTGACAGTTAGTAGATATTTTATCAAACCTTAGATCAAGGATGTAATATGATACAGTGATTTTATTTTCTCTTCTTATATTCATTTTCAATAAAATAGGCCAATTTTCCACTTTTAAGATATCGAATGATACCAATTAAATCATAAAACATAAGGTGATTCTTTTTAGTGGGAGTGTTATTTGTATTCTACTATCTGCCTCCACCCTTTTTATTTCTTAATCATTATTTTTTTTTAGCTCATACAAACATTTTAGAATCAGTTACTTGGAAAACATTTGAGGGACAAATATTGTTCTCTTTTTGCAACATTTTCAGCAGATCGTCTGCATCAGGTAAAAGATCTAACATGCTGGACACAATGGAAATGCCTAAAAAGGCACACTTAATTCTTATGCTAGCAAGCGAAACTGCTTGAAAATATTTTGACAAAGATGAAAAGTGGAAAACATTGTGTCAAGATGAGAAATTGCTTGGTTTGAGCAATTTTTTCCTTTGTCACTTTGTTTTCAAAAAGCCGTCTGCTGCATGCAGAAGCGTCGAAAGCGTCTATATGAAGGAAAGGGCAATGTTTTCAACTCTTTCAATTATTATCCTTTCATTTAACCCTTTCCCTCATATAGACGCTTTATGACGCCTCTGCAGCAGACGGCTTTTTGAAAACATACTGACAAAAGAAGAAATTGCACAAAACGTGCAATTTCTCCTTTTGTCACAATGTTTTCCACTTTTAGTCATAGGTTATCCATTCAATTATAGAGATTTTCTATGTTTTGACAAAATATGTTCAAAGTCGTCTGCTGCAGAATTGTCGTATGAGGGAAAGGGTTAAAGAGAATTTAAATCATTTAAATTTGTTGTATGTGGGAAAGGGTTGAAATCAGAGAGTTGTTAATGTTAATTGCTTCCAGACTAGATGTCTTTATTCCAAGCCATATTTGATATTGACACTGGCGATGGCGGTCCCCTCCTCAATGGTTGAAAGTATTTGGAATTGTTTATCTGCAGGCAATATCCCTCACTAATATAACCATACTGAGCTGGTTAATTATTTGATGAATATGGAAGGACATTTTTGATCTCATGAACTTCAAGATGACATTATGACCAATATTATTTTAATGTAGTGTTGAAAACACTCTGAAAAAAGGAGAAATAGCTTGTTGCTGTCTATTCAAAGTCACTGCTACCGAGTCATCAGATGTCATCTGTTTCAGGAAAGTGGTAAACTCCCACATACAACAAATCTGCAAATGTGTCAAAATGCATCTGTTGGTGGGAAAGGGAGGGTTCAGAAAGATTAACCAATGTAAAAAGGGTTGCTATATTCATAATTCTATGCATGCATACCATTGAATTGCAATTAGAGGCAAATATTTCAAACTTGAAGTTGTGAATACTTGAAAAATGCCTCTAATGGAAAGAACGATCCTGACTACGGGCTACTGGTAATGATTTTTGGTCTCTTCTTTAACCCTTTCCCATATATACATGCTTTCTTACGCCTCTGCAGCAGACGACTTTTGACAGCATTGTGACATAACAAGAAATTGCTCAAAATGAGCAATTTCTCTTTTTGTCACAATGCTTTCAACTTTATTTAACAATTATACTTTCATTATATCGTTGTTTCATAATTCTGTCCACTTGTTTTCAAAGTTGTCTGCTGCACATTTGTTGTATATGGGAAAGGGTCAATATTTCTCATTCTCCCAGGCAGACAAACAGTGGGTAAGACACTTTCTCACATACAATAAATCTGCAGCAGACAAACAGTGGGTAAGACACTTTCTCACATACAATAAATCTGCAGCAGACAATAATAAAGCAAATAAGGCAGAATTTTTGAAAAATCTCTTTAAATGAGACTTGTTATTGAATATCGTTGAAAACATAATTTGTAGCAAAGACGAAAAATTGATTATTTTGAGCAATTTTCCTTTTGCGCTGATTATGCATCAAAATGGGTTACAGAAAAGGAAAAGTTATACTTTCATTTATAGAAATTGTCCATATTTTTGCGTAAATGTTTTCAAAGTCGTCTGCTGCAGATTTTCTGTGTGTGGGAAAGGGTTTAAAGGACACTGAGGGTTCTTGAGAATATCTCCAGGGTAAAAGTGTTAAAAGGGACAATGTAATATTCTGGAATACCACAGAACTGAGACAAAGCAAATAGTTATTTGCTAAAAGGCAAATATTTCCTCAAACTACACCTTGTCTAATGGGTCTTATTAATTCACCCTTTTTCTGCTACACATTACATTTCAGCAGAAAATTATTTTGGGAAAAGGAGAAATTTTTCAAAATTAATAGCTTTGATATGGTCAACATTATTGTAATCACTGATCCATGTAGTATTATCATTGACAATTCATTAAAGCGGAGGAATCAAAAATAAGATTTTTATCCATTCAAAATTTACATGTAAGTTTATTGGTGGGTGATTTATTTGTTATCCAAAATTACAATGTCTGCTAAGAAAAAAATAAAACTTGACCGTAGGCAATTTTAAGCTTACTTAGAAAATGAAAACTTGAATGCCAACTATATAAGGGAAAGGGTAAACCCTTTCCCTTATATAGATGCTTTCTGACGCCTCTGCAGCAGACGACTTTTGAAAACTTTGTGACAAAAGAAGAAATTGCTCAAAACAAGCAATTTCTCCTTTTGACACAATGTTTTCAACTCTATTCAATAAGTATGTCTTCATTTACGGAGATTTTCCATTATTGTTGAGATGTTTCCAAAGTCGTTTGCTGTAAATTTGTTGTATGTGGGAAAGGGTTAAGAGGATATTAATGTCACTTCGTTGCAGTGAGATGTAATTTGGTGACACTGTCAGTGAACATGATGGTACTATCATAATTAAATAAAGAATTTTGAGTTAAATTTCATTTTTACAAGTGCAATTCAAATAAGCTGCAATCTTTTTTCCTGTTAGCCTGCACTGCCTAGGTGGTGTAGTAGTTAGAGCAGCCGACGACTCATAATGCAAAACATTATAGAAAAAGGAGGAATTGCTCTTATTAAGCAATTTCTTCTTTGGCGAAAATGTTTTCAACTCTATTCAATTAATTAAACTTTCTTTTCTAGGGCCATCAAGCCAGGGGTTGTGAGTTGAATCCCCAGCTCAACCAAAATTCTTTCCGATATATGACAATTGTCATGTGTCTTCAGCCAATGGGCTTACAGTCTATGTGAAAAAGCAGCCAGTTGCTTGGAAAGACTGCTATGTGTGAAGAATTGATGTGAGAAAGTCAGGATAAACATGGATACGTGAACTGGTGAAACTGATTTTTATAAGCCTTTCTAGTCTAAATAGACTTAATACTATTGGCTGCTCAACTCAATATTTTTAAATATCTGTTTTTCAAAGAAAAAAGTCAGACTTTTATTATGTGATACCCTTGGCGGGGTCTGTGTCGTGACAATACTTTATCCTCACCGCATAACTTTAAAACTGTTCAACATTTTCAAATAAAACTTAGTACACATGGTCCTATGAACAATGCACGTCTTTTATCATTATTCAGAAATGCCCCTTTTTTTTGACAGAATTAAACAAACAAGCATTGGCAAGCGCTCCGCATCGCTCTTGTTTCTCTTGATATTCCAAGCAATGACTATGGAAATTCTCTTCCGAAAGCAAAGCTGGACACATGAATTTTAAAAATTCAGCATTGAAAAGGTTAAAACTCTTAATGATGTTTCTTTTGAAACTTGGGGGAATATGATAATTGTTTATCAGGGCAAGATTTACTAGCCTCAGACATACCTTAACCCTTTCACACTTAAAACAAATCTGCAGCAGATGACTTTGAAGACAATTTAGTATGGAAAATCTCTATAAATGATGGTATAATTACTGAAAATAGTGGTAAACAGTGTGGCAAGATGAGATATTGCTTATTATGAGCAATTTCTCCTTTTGCTAGACTGTTCGCAAGAGTTGTATGCTGCAGATGCGTCAAAATGCATCTTTAGTTTGGTAAGGGTTAACTATATATACATGTGTAAATAAAACTACTCTCACAAATGATTCATCTTCTTCTTTGTAATGTATTCTTAATGATCCGTAAAGTGTATTTAAAATTTACGATCAATTTGTATTGTGATGTTCAATTTATGATATGAGGATAGGGTAAATTAGAAATCAACCACCATTTACCTCGTACAATATTTATATTGTCGTCTGCTTAAAAATGATAAAAAGAATTAAGTCAGAGGAAATAAATATAACTGGAAGTTTGGTATTGATACGGTGTTAATTTTAAAGTATTGTTGAAAATGGAGAAATTGCACCATTCTCCACAATGTTTTCAAATGTTGTCTAGAGTTGTCTGTATCATGGAACGTTTTTTCGCACATACAACAATTCTGCAGCAGACAACTTTGAAATATGTAAGTAAATTATGGTAAAACTATAAATGAAAGTATAATTATTGAATAGATTTGAAAACATTGTTGCAAATGAGAAATTGCTAATTATGAACAATTTCTCCTTTTGCAAAATTGTTTTCAAAAGTCATCTGTTTCGGATTCATCAAAATACGTCTGTTTGTTGACAAGAGTTTAACCATAGGGTGTGTAAATTAGAGAGTTCATTATATTTTCTCGATATAAATTTAACAATACTTAATATTCTTCAATTATTGCAACAAAAGAAAAAAAAAATATGAGACATGCTACTAGAAAATCTACCTTTCTGACAAACTTCTTTGGGTAGAATGCTTCTTTGAGTAGAATTTAAATTGCCCCTTCAGACAAACTGCTTTGGGTAGAATGCTGCTTTCAGACAAACTGCTTCAATGGGTAGAATGCTGCTTTCAAACAAACTGCTTTGGGTAGAATGCTCTTTTCAGACAAACATATTGGGTAGAATGCTGCTTTCAGACGAAATGCTTTGGGTTAGGGTTAGGCTGCTTTCAGACAAACTGCTTTGGGTAGAATGCTGCTTTCAGACAAACTGCTTTGGGTAGAATGCTGCCTTCAAAAAAACTTCTTTGGGTAGAATGCTGCTTTCAGACAAACTGCCTTGGGTAGAATGCTGCTTTCAGGCAAACTGCTTTGGGTAGAATGCTGCTTTCAAACAAACTTCTTTGGGTAGAATGCTGCTTTCAGACAAACTGTTGTGGGTAGAATGCTGCTTTCAGACAAACTGATTTGGGTAGAATGCTGCTTTCAAACAAATAACTATGGGAAGAATGCTCCTTTCACACAAACTATGCTTTAGGTAGAATGCTGCTTTCAGACAAACTGCTTTGGGTAGAATGCTGCTTTCAGACAAACTCCTATGGGTAGAATTCTGCTTTCAAACAAACTTCTTTGGGTAGAATGCTGCTTTCAGACAAACTATGCTTGGGTAGAATGCTGCTTTCAGACAAACTGCTTTGGGTAGAATGCTGCTTTCAAACAAACTTCTTTCGGTAGAATATTGCTTTCAGACAAACTGCTATGGGTAGAATGCTCCTTTCAGACAAACTACTTTGGGTAGAATGCTGCTTTCAAACAAACTTCTTTAGGTAGAATGCTGCTTTCAGACAAACTACTATGGGTAGAATGCTGCTTTCAGATAAACTGCTTTGGGTAGAATGCTGCTTTCAAACAAACTACTTTGGGTAGAATGCTCCTTTCAGACAAACTATGCTTTGGGTAGAATGTTCCTTTTGACACACTATGCTTTAGGTAGAATGCTCCTTTTGACACACTATGCCATAGGTAGAATGATCCTTTCAGACAAACTATGCTTTGGGTAGAATGATCCTTTCAGACAAACTATGCTATTGATAGAATGATCCTTTCAGACAAACTATGCTATGGGTAGTATGCTCCTTTCACAAAACTGTAAACCTTACTACATAACTAAAAAAAATGTTTAACATTCAAATGAAACTTGGTACAAATGTTCCTAGGAATAATATGCATGTCTATACCAAGTCACAACTCTGGGTTTAATTATTATTCAGTGATGCCCTTATCGACTTAGAAAATAACAGACTGGCATTTGCTCGTGGCACTCGTTATTTTGTACTAATTTTCTGACTGTTGAAAAGTAACGACTTTCAGAAAGAGACATAACTGTTATGAAGACTTCATTTTAATGGTTAAACGAAAAGCTTTACAAGCATATTATATACAACAGCACATTTCATTATTGAACTCCCACAAACCATAGTCCAAAAACACTCTACATGTAACTGTGTAATCAGTCATTCAGACACTGTTCAAATCTCTCAAGAAGACTATAGAACAATATTAACACCATACAGGCATGAATTTTAACCATTAGTCAGCAATTGACAACTCTGCTGCAAATGATATTTTAAATAACCACAATACTGTCTGGATAATTTTTACTGGTTTATATGTGAATGCTGGCACATATTATGAATTTGAAAATAATAGAAACAGATGAACATGTTTTCTTCAAGAATTTGTTAGTACATCTAATAAAAATTCATGTGCGCAATAAGAAAATAAATCGGGTTCTTTGACAGTGTTGCTTCAGTTCCATAACACATCAGTTCCATGACAGGGCAACTCAAATAGACTCAGAAAAATAAACATGCTGCTTACAAAGAAGGCATGTCATCTTCATCTCTCCAAAATGAAACTGATTGGCTGAAAGTATTTTGTATCATTTGTTCTGAATTTTCCTTGTGAATGGGAGTGAAGTTTTATGAATTACTGAATATTTGTAATCAAAAAATGAATTAGAATATTTGGCAAATTTTCGAATATTCGATTATTAGATCCTTTCCCTAATATATACACAATAATATGACCTAATTATCTGACAGAATTTCAGAATGGTTGGTGCATCCTCAATTTCAAACAATTTTCAACAATGTTTTCAATAGAGGTCTGCTTCAGAGGCACCAAAAGTCCTATTGGTAATGACTATCACTGCAGCATTGTCAAATAGGGAACAAAGAAAACAAATAACCAATTCCTACATACAATAAATTGGCACCTGAGGCAAGTTGAAAATATTAAAGCAAAAATATGGAAAATCTATCAATGAAAGTCTCAATATTGAAAAGTGTTGAAATGATTTTGGTAAAAGGAGAAATTGCTCATAATGAGCAATTTCTTGTTGTGCACTTTTTTCCTATTGCCACAATGTTTTCAAAAGTTGTCTGCTGCAAATGCATCAAAAAGGATGAGGAAAGATGAAATCAAATTAGAATTTCAACTTAATTTCCATCTATACAGTGTCGTCTGAGTGTGAAATAGCAGGCTTCATTAGAAAACAAGAAAATTACTTTAATCCAATCAGGGAGACTGTCAGTAGCAGCGGTCTGTGAAATTACCATGGATTTCCGGAGTCTTGTCACATTGCTATATGCGGAAAGCTTGTAACATCTAGTGAAAGCTTGTAAAATCCAGTGAATATGATTGAAAATATCAATGCAATTTTTCCCCCTGCTCTTCAGTGCATATTTAGATAGATATAACATTTCAAAATATAAAATCCTTATTTCTGAGTGAAAATGTATGTTGTTTGTATTAATAACTGTGCAGTGAAGGGGAAAACTTAAAAAACATTTCTCTGTCATATCACTTAAATATCCCCCCCCCCCCCCCCCCCCCCCCCCCCCCCCTTTCCCTAATATATACACAATAATATGACCTAATTATCTGACAGAATTTCAGAATGGTTGGTGCATCCTCAATTTCAAACAATTTTCAACAATGTTTTCAATAGAGGTCTGCTTCAGAGGCACCAAAAGTCCTATTGGTAATGACTATCACTGCAGCATTGTCAAATAGGGAACAAAGAAAACAAATAACCAATTCCTACATACAATAAATTGGCACCTGAGGCAAGTTGAAAATATTAAAGCAAAAATATGGAAAATCTATCAATGAAAGTCTCAATATTGAAAAGTGTTGAAATGATTCTGGTAAAAGGAGAAATTGCTCATAATGAGCAATTTCTTGTTGTGCACTTTTTTCCTATTGCCACAATGTTTTCAAAAGTTGTCTGCTGCAAATGCATCAAAAAGGATGAGGAAAGATGAAATCAAATTAGAATTTCAACTTAATTTCCATCTATACAGTGTCGTCTGAGTGTGAAATAGCAGGCTTCATTAGAAAACAAGAAAATTACTTTAATCCAATCAGGGAGACTGTCAGTAGCAGCGGTCTGTGAAATTACCATGGATTTCCGGAGTCTTGTCACATTGCTATATGCGGAAAGCTTGTAACATCTAGTGAAAGCTTGTAAAATCCAGTGAATATGATTGAAAATATCAATGCAATTTTTCCCCCTGCTCTTCAGTGCATATTTAGATAGATATAACATTTCAAAATATAAAATCCTTATTTCTGAGTGAAAATGTATGTTGTTTGTATTAATAACTGTGCAGTGAAGGGGAAAACTTAAAAAACATTTCTCTGTCATATCACTTAAATATTTCCCCCCCCCCCCCCCCCAACACAGACACTTTCTGATGCCTGTCTAGCAAACAAATTAAGAAATTTCTTTTTTTGCCACAATGTTTTCAATCAATTTTTTCTAGATATTTTCAAAGTCTTCAATTCTGATGAAGATTTGTTGTATGTGAGAAAGTGTTAATTGAAATAATAGTCTAATCTTTCCTATGGTAAGTGCTGTCAAAATCTTCAACAAAAGAAGCCGTTTTATTCTTTCCCAACACTGTTTTCAACTTTATATAGACCTTAACAAATAAATCTCCATATTAGACGTCTAGAATTTACAGTATTTTCCTCAGATATTTTCCATCAAAAAAGACAAATATCAAAATTTAATACCATTAACCTTTCCCCAAACAGTACAAGTCTGTAGCAGAGGACTTATAAAACATCAAGTCTAATTCCTTGAAAATCTCAATAAATGTAATTATGAATATTGAATATAGTTGAATTACATTGTGAGCAATTTCTCCTTTTGCAACCTTTTTTTCAAAAGTTGTCTGTCGCATCTATAATGTTGGTTAATGAAATTAATGGTTGTTGCAATTAAATTGCAGCTTAGCATACGTCAGTCTTTGTTCTTAACCCTTTCTTGTATACTAATACTAACTGCTGTTTTTGTAATTGTTTATTATATGTACTTGTATTGGGCCGGTGGCCTTTAAACAAATAAACTCATTGTCTTTTTTATTGTCACATATAACAAATCTGCAGCAGACGACATTAACATTATATGGGCAAAATTATATAGAATGTCTCTAGAAAGAATATATTACTAATTGAATAAAGTTAAAAAATATTGTTGCAAAAGGGAGAAATTGCTCATTATGAGCAATTTCTCCTTTTTGCCACAATGTTTTCAATGTTGGAAAGGGTCGACCATTCTCAAGAGACCTCTCCTGGATGCTCTTATGACTCTTATAAGGTGCGAGGTGCGGAAAGTGACGAAGGTCAGTTTTTTTGTCTGACGCGGCTCATATGATGGAACCCTGGCTTTATAACAGATCTCCTGTCAGTGAGAGAATTGTTCTTGCATATATCATTTACCATGTTGATGTAGCTTGCTGCTTTAGGGAGCCTAATATTCTGCGCAAAGAATTTATAATCTCTGCTAATTTTCTGCGAGGGGAATTGTACAGATCTGATTGAATCCATTCCTGCTTTAAAATTATGGGTTAGGGTCTCCTATATGGACTACAAATTAATACCTATAAGTATTTATCCAGTTTTATTGTTGAGATGCAACAAAGTTAGTTTGCTAACCCTTTTCTTCATATATATAGAACAAATCTCCAGCAAACCACATTGAGAACATCTAGGCATAATTATCGAAAATCTCTTTCAATGAGGAAATCATTATCAAGTAGAGTTGAAAACAATGTGGCCTATGAATAAATGCTTCACCTATAATGAGCCATTTCACCTTTTGCCACAATTTGTTGCAGATGTGTCTAACAAGTTGTTAAAAGGATTTATTATAGCTCTTGCAATTTGATGAGTTCATTTTACAATTTAACAAAGTTTTGATCATATTTTAAATCAGTGGGGAACCAAACACTCCCTCCTCTATTTTGTTAGTTATACAAAAAAAATCAACTTGATTGGAAACAAAAGACTTTTTACAATTCTATATTCTTCATCACAAGCTCAATGGTTTTTATAGGAGAGTTGTGAAGGCTGACTGGACTCAATAGATTTGTATGCAAGTTAGTTGGACAATTTGTCTTTGGTTTGACAATCCCTAAGGAAATTGCTTTGTTAGAGTGTTTAAGCCTTTCCAAAACCTATGACAAATTTGCAGCAGAACACTTATGAAAACATCTAGGCAAAAATATTATATGGGTAAGTTCTATAAATGAACATTTCATTATTTGATAGTGTTGAAAACATTGTGGTAAAAGGAAACAATGCTCAATGTGAGCAATTTCTCCTTTTGTCACAACGTTTTCAAAAGTTGTCTGCTGCAGATGTGTCAAAACGCGTCTAGCTGATGTTACTCTAGAATATCTGATTTAATTTTGATCAAGTCCCTTAACCCTTGCAGAGATATTTTGGCCCATATATTGCAGAAGACTTGAAAATATTTTGGAAAAAGGTGAAATTGCTCATAATGAGCAATTTCTCATTTTGCCCCAAAGTTTTCAATTCTATAAACCTTTAATATACTTACATTCAGAGACATTTTCCATATCATTGCATGCGTAGAGGTAGAGGTTAGAAAAATCATCTGCTGCAGATATGTTTTTATGTGGGAAATGGTTAATTAGCCACAGGTACTTTTATCTGTGGTATTACACATTATATAGTATGGTCTTTCAAATTGATGAGCAATTTCTTCTTTTCTCGCAATGTTTCAAATAGTCGTCTGTTTTAAAACCAGTCTGTATCAGGAAAAAAGGGTTGTTTGAATGTGAAAAACCACTGAAAAGGAAAATGTAACACTGTGTTTGGGTTATTTAAGTAACACTTTCAGCAGTGATTCAGCAAAATAATGATAGCCTATGTAATAGACTGTGATTGTATCGGATATCTGTCAACCGGATAAACTGACCAAACAGGTCATTATGTACATCAAGACACAAAGTCTCAGTTCCCATCCTTTGACCACAAGATGCAGTCACTTTTTTACCCAAAAGTAACCTGTCTGCTGCATTGTTAATTTGGCCCTTTATCCCTGATACAGATTGATTTAAGGGCTGCAGCAGACAATTTTTGAAAAATCTGAATAGGAAAAGTTTACTGTGATGAAACATATAAGTTTTAATGTGTCTCCATATATATGAAGTGCGAAGGCACTGTAAATTGAGTGGTGCTCCAGGGAGATTCTTGCAGATTGAAGTGGCTCGATCTGCATTGGTCAACAATGATAGCATGGATGCAAAAACAGACCCCAATCTACACTAAGTCTTGTCACATTTAGTACCCTGTGTATGGTTTTCCTTGAGAACCACTGCAGTGGTGATTTTCTTAGTCTTTTCTCAGTTATAAGAGCATTCAGCTAGGGAGAGTGAAATCAGGGTTGGATCTCCAGTCGAGTCATACCAGACTTTAACAAAATTGTACTTGTATCTTCCCTCATTGGCACCCTGGGTTGTAGGAATAGCATTTGTAACCACTGATGCATTAGTGTTAACATAAATACTACTGGTAGTACTGGTAATCTACCAATGAAACGCTGTCTTAATAACTGAATTACTGTTGAAAGTGATGCATTAGTGTCAAGATGAATAATACAGGTAGTACTGGTAATTTACCAATTAATATAGCTGTGATATATAATTAATATAGCTGTGATATATAATTAATATAGCTGTGATGTGATATATAATTAATATAGCTGTGATATATAATTAATATAGCTGTGATATATAATTAACATAGCTGTGATATATAATTGATATAGCTGTGATATATAATTAATATAGCTGTGATATATAATTAATATAGCTGTGATGTGATATATAATTAATATAGCTGTGATATATAATTAATATAGCTGTGATATATAATTAACATAGCTGTGATATATAATTGATATAGCTGTGATATATAATTAATATAGCTGTGATATATAATTAATATAGCTGTGATATATAATTAATATAGCTGTGATATATAATTGATAATTAGTCTGTTGAAAGCGGCTTACAACACCATTTAAATCACAAGCAACAAATCTGTAGAAGAAAAAATTGAAAACATTTTGAACAGAAATAAGAAACAATCTATAAATGAAGGAATACTAAGCTTTTTATGAGCAATTTCATGTTCAGAAATATTGTTTGCTACAGATGTGTCAAACTGCATCAACATGATTGTGGGGAAAAGGTTTAAAATTCTGCGCATGTACACACAAGTTCTATCACACAATGGTATAATTGATCACATTATATTGATGTTGTAAGAAACTATTTTCTTGATACTGAAATCAACTATACACCATTTATTCATTTTTTTGACAAATTGAGCGAATAGGTATTACTGAAGTAATCTCAATTTTAAATCCAGATTTATTGAAATTCACACAGCAAACATTTGCTCCGACATTTTTAATTGACTTGAATTACGTGACTAAAATAAACACTTAAAACGCTTTCTCCTTGCAGATGGCTGTTTTCTCCTATAATAGATTCAGCAAATATTTGTGAGAAACAACTTTAGAAGTTTATGTATATATTTTATATAATTTTTTCCAATAGTTAACATTCTTTTATGTCTTTTGCATAAAGTTTCTCATGCCATCAAACACATTTTAGAAAATATAATAGTAATACAATATAGCTCATTTCCAATTTTATTTCTTGCCCAAAAAGAAGCACTTAAATGAAATTGGTAAAATGAAAGGAAAGCTATGTAATATTTGCTTTTCATTCTTTTTAAATGTTATTTTGAACATATTAAGATTACCTTTATATGTTTAAATAAATTGAATGTCACTTATTTAATTATTGCAGAGGCATCATAGGTGGTCAATTGACAAATTCTCTCCTGAAAAAGCTGTAGAACATTTCTGAGTGTTTATAAATTGAAGGGTGAAGCATATGTCAGGGCACGACCAGCATTAACCATTTCCCTCATAAAGACGCTTTCTGACGCCTCTGTAGCAGAAGGCTTTTTGAAAACATAGTGACAAATCGAAATTGCTCAAAAGAAGCAATTTCTCCCTTTGCCACAATGTTTTCCACTTTTAGTCATAGGTTATCCATTCAATTATAGAGTTTTTCTATTTTTTGACAAAATATGTTCAAAGTCGTCTGCTGCAGAATTGTCATATGAGGGAAAGGATTAAACCATTTACCTTATATCATAGTCATCTGCTTTGAAACTCAACGGTAAAAAACTAAAGTTTGAAAATTGGGAGTAATAGTTTTGATACAAAATTTGGGAAGTTGTAGGTAAAACAGATTGTGCTATGAAAGTTGTTCAAATTGAAAATGAAGTTTTTTAAAGTAAAACATATTTTTATTAGAAAATACTTACCAGTCATTTAATACCTGATATATAATCTCAACACCGTTAATTCATCCAGAAAAGAAGCTCGCGCAGCCATGCATAGCCCTCACGCGTGTGTGATACACACGGCCGCCGGTAATACCGGCGCACGGGCCATGTGACCCCCACTTTTAATTTCACCGTTAACTTGCAGCGTTTAGTGTTGGGTGACGACGCGGGGTTGGGAGGCGGGAATCTGAAATGACTGGTAAGTATTTTCTAATAAAAATATGTTTTACTTTAAAAAACTTCATTTTTATGTCAAAAATACATTACCAGTCATTTAATACCTGATGACTTTGCAGCATCGGTCGGGAGGATCGTCCAACACAATGCCGGTCCCAAGAAATCGTAGCACTTGGTAAGAGTACCTACGGTACTACTAAATATAAACACAACTGTTTATGTATTTAGTAATTTGTGTATTAATTAGGTAAGTACTCGCTGAGAGTCCACTTGTGTGTCCAGAGAGGAATAATTTCTGATTGAAACGTTTTAAGACTTTATCAGACGGATCTTATTACTAATTAAAGGAATAGGATATCCAGTGTTTGAATACGCTGCTGACATATCCTTCTCCTACCTGAGGTTGAATAACCCCTACTGTGGCTCTTACAGCCCTCGAATGTTTTATATAGAACTTAAGACCCTTGACAGGGTACAAGATCAGGTTATATCTAAGGGAACACAGTTCACAGAAAGGTTGTGAAATGTGATGGGTTAGGAAGCACCAAAGGCAACTTGGTCTCAGTAGGAATACAGGTTTATAAGAACGGTTGAATAACCATACGGCTGTAAAACCTGATGAAATTCGTTTTTACTGAAAGCAAAGAACTCACTTCCCTGATAGTGTTCGCCAAGCAAGACGAATTTAAGTCTCAGTTTATAACTTACGAAGCGGCAGCTTCCGAAGAACGTAAAAGTTTGGAGAGAAATGGATCTGAACTTTGAAGTTAAGCGCATTGGAGCATCGAACAATAATTGTTGTGTTCATCGCCAAATCTTGAATGCGAGAGGTCGGCAACAAATGTAAGCATAAATTACTGATTGACGTACCTTAAAAAACACCAATCGGTAAGAACTGTCTACTTCTAATGAAGATGTAACGGTTATGTCGATAGGCAGGCCAGAAGAACGTTGAACTACGATCTCTGGGCCGATGTCATTGTCAGGAAGAGAATAACGACACCGGAAGTTGACTCATTTGAATTATGGGGGCAATTCAGGGAGTAATAATTATTGCCAATCGAAGGACTACTGTCTACTCTATTGATCATGTACATGTCCTAGTCAGTTAAGCCCTGTACTGTAATGAGTATTTAACACACTGCCCCGAACTGTAAACAATTCGGGTGTAGTATGAAGCATGTATCGGACCGTTTCCCTTAATTACTGATCCTTATCCAGGACATGGTAATCGGATTCTCTTATAGCGAATCGAGTCTGTCCGAAGGGCCAGCTCAACGAGAAACGTCCTACAACGAGTCTCTTGAGGGGAATAGATCCGACTTGCCCGTTTTGGGAATTAATTCTAAACGCAGGTAATCGAAGTGAAGTGTTTGAAAGGAACACTTCCCCGTTTACAATGAATCGACGGTCATTCCTCGATGAAAAAGCAACCGGTACGTGGTAACAGGTGTCTGTTTGGTCTAAGAATCGCTCAGACAGCCGTTCCGGATTGCGTTCTTGATAAAACGGAACATTCCATTTTATTACTCGACCGTACTAGACGCAATCTGAGTCGATAAGTCTTATTCCGGTCTTCACCGGAACCAGACGAAAGACGGTTGTAGAAACCACCGAATGGAAGGTTGATACCCACTCCATGGCATTCCTGTTAGCTTAATAGAGAGGAGCGCTTCCCTATAGCCGCGGATTAGGGACAGTGCTCTACTTGGTTGTATGCCAACTTTGCTCCCGTACGGGGCTTTGATAAGGCAGGGCCAGCGGAAGCAGAAAGCTAGGCTCGAACTTAGCCTGTCTCTTGTGTCTTCACAGGTTGGGCTTCTAAGAATGCCTTTGCAGAAGTCACTGTACGTTCTGTCCCTGTGAACAATGTTGCCGCATACGCCGAAATGCGCCTATGGACGCAGTGAATGCAGTAACTTCCCACTAATGATAGTTTATTTAGAGTCCAGCTCTAAATTGTTAATCATCCGATGGAGCACTGAACCCGATATGTCTCTTATTCGTCAGACAAGACGGGGTCGTGGGTTTTACCCGACGACGTGCGGATTGACTAAAGCCGGTTCTGGACCGGAATGTCAGTGTCCGATTCGACATGGAGGAATCCTATGATCGATTGATTGTGGTTTAACGCCGTTTTAACAATTTCTCAGTTATATCACGGCGGCCAGTTCACCTACTCATGTATTTCCTGGTTTTCTCACACCAGTACTCCACACAACAATCTTCCCAAGCAACTGGCTACTTTTCCACAAAACTTAGCCCATTGGTGGGAGGAATCCTATGAAGGAGTCATGATCGAGGAATTTATCCCTTTTCCGAAGAAGAATGAGATCGCATGGAATCAACCTTCGGTCCGAGCTCACGTATGAGAGAGTTCACAGAGTGACTATCCTCTGGGAACGGTTGATCCCGGTAGGCCAGCATAGGGGATTGATTTATGAAATCAACTGAATCTCTCCCATGTAATACCGTCGGACATCGACTCGTCCCAACAATTGGTACGATGGGTATTACTTGGGAGGAGTGTAGTCCCTAGAGACGCACTCTCTCCTCCCTGGGGACCGACATAACTATTTGACCGGTACTCCCCATACCCGATGGCCGACTGTTTAATCGGCTATGTCCCAGCATACTGCCCGATTGACTGCCGAAAGGTTATGTCCTAAGACATTACCCGTTTGACCGGTGCCTTACTGGCTATGTCTAAAGACATTGCCCGATCTCCAAATGACTGTGTCCGAGGACATTTGTCAATTGGAATACTGTTGAATTCCGAAGAATTCATAGTTGAATTTTTTGTTTTCACGGTGACCGTTTGCCCGGTAACCGTTTATGCCCAGTTAAGAGTTGACTGCCCTGTGAACGTTCACGCGACAACCGTTTATGCCCAGTGATTAATTGAGTACTCGGTAGGCATTTGACTCATTCTCTAGCACTATCGACTCATTACATTCATATGAGTGTAAGGAACGACAACTCTGCGAAGGAGATTTTCACTTGGCTGTGTTCGAAAACACCCGGTTGTCCAATGCTTATGTCATAATATTGACAAAACGGTTGGAGTCAACTTGACTTAACGACTGCTCGTTACCCAGCTCTGGGAACGTTCAGTAATGGTAGCTCCCTCTGACCATTACTGACCGGTTGACTAATGATAGGCTGATGTGAGGCTGCTCTATCACTAGTCTCCAAAAACTTCAGACATTATAACTTGGCACTCTGTAGAAGTCCGAAGACTGCTGTACTGCAGAGTGTAGGTTTTGCTCGAAATCATTATAGGTTTAAACGACGTTTAAGCGTCAACCTTCGGGCATAACGTATTAGGCACCACCCTAAGTACTTCCTTAATGTTCTGCTGTAGAGGTCAACGCTCTACAGCCGGCTCGTAATCTGAAGGGGACTATAAAAGTAAGAGAAGGGATTGAAAATAATATTCAATCTTGGTGTACTTTATTGTTGTGTTAAGGTGTCGATCGTGTGATATGAACCTCCTCTCTCCGCAGTAGAGAGAGGTCGCACTGGATCGATCGTCGGCGCCGAACTAATCGTATGGGACGGTCTCGACCTCCCTTTCACGGAAAACCTGAGTTATTCCGATCGGGGGTTTGCCTTCTAAGGACTGCCTCTTCGAAAGGTGTCCTTCCGGGAACAGTGAATTCCCATCAGGTGGGTATTGCTGATCCCGGTAGGCTTGGTTAACCCGCCTATCACCGATCCGTTACATCTTTTGAAACGGAGCTTTGTATCGGGGAAGGAGTGTAATCTCTAGAGAAGTACCATGTTCCACTTGGAGACACGGAAACATTTCTCTGTCCTGTACTACCTATAACTGGATATCTGGGCCTTGTGCGTAATGACCAGTGTTTGAATATCCGTACTCTTCTATTCTCATTCTTTTGAGGAGTGTAATCCCTACAGAAGAACACTATTCCCCTTGGAGAAAGGAAAGATTTATCTGTCCTGTACTCCTTATAACCGATGTTAGACGGTTGGATATCCGAGCCTGGTGCGTAATGACCAGTGTTTTGAATATCCGTATAGACCGGTTGTGCGAAGAACGAGTGGTACTAGCTTAACGACTGCTCGTTACCTTGACTGCCCACTGCCCGGTCGCGTCATGTTAAACTGACTGATAATTTGCCCGGTCGCGTCATGGCTTAATGACTGACCGGTCGCGTCATCGCTAAATGACTGCCGGATTTGCCCGGTGACTGGTCGCGCCTAGGCGAAATGACTGACTGGTTGCCCGGTACCCGGTTACCCGGAGTCATATAGGTTTTGCTCGCAAGCATTACCCGGTTGACTAATGATAGGCAGTTGTGAAGCTGCTCTATCACCGGTCTCCAAAGAATTCTGTCCGCAGACATTATAATTTGACACTCTGTAAGCGTCCGAAGACTGCTTACTGCAGAGTGTGGTGTTAGAGGTGGCCAATCAGTGAGGTTACCCTTTGATTGACCCATGGCGTCTCCCGAAGGGTCAGCCCCAACACCTGGCGTCAGATAATGTCGTTCAGCAGACGGTTGCTCACTCTTGAGGCCAACCATCACTGTGTCCGTACGGTTTCTGGCCCGAAGGCCTTTGTTTCCCGACGGAATAACAGACATCAGCCGCTGCCATCCGCTCCTCCATGTCCCGCGAAGGACCAGCCGAAGCTGAGGGGGAGCGGTCAGAGCTCCAGATAAGGGGCGTATGCATGTCTAAAATCCTCATTTGACCCTCTTACCCTATGCTGTGGGTATTGAGAACCCACAGCATAGGGTTTGTTTCCTAAGAGGGAATTTGTGGGGAAAATAGCTGATTACACCTCCTAATCTGGACCTCTGAGCGGTTGTGCGGAGTGAAGAAGGAACAGCTCTGACCTTCTGCTCACTCAACACAGCCGCGGAGTCTGATTGTTGGGAGAACCCCTCAAACTCCGCTTCACTCGTAGAGCTAAGAGAAGCCTTTTTAGGGGTCTTCTTACTCTTCCAGCTTTTGTGAGTCCTCCTCAACCCAGACTGTTTCCAAATGGAAGCAGGCCAGGAAGAGAAGTACTCACAGGGTGAATCCTGTGTGTACTTAGTGAACGCAAAACAGGACAGACGCGTGTCTCATACAGCCGTTATGAGTCACGCCTCTGATCACCACTATGTGACATAGAATATATATGAAACAAAACAATTTATACGATTCAACAAAAAATATAATTTTTTTCTATTTTTTATTTTCTACTATACCCGTTGATCACGGAACGTATTTCAATGAAAAAGATTTTACAAATATTTTCCAAAATTGTTCATGTTTAATTAATATACATAATGTAATACAAGGCGATAATAATATATTATCGCTAATAGGGTCGGTGTAACTATAACTTCGTTGAAAGAATGAATGGCCATTACCGCACCCGATACGTAACTGAAATAGTGGGTGGGGTAACCCACCCGTGACTTCTCAGTTAGTTGTGTTCACAAAAAACAACTTAATTACAATTAGTAATTTACACAATTATGTTGTTAGGTTGTTAATGTAGTTGAATAACTGAATGAAAATAACTTGTTTAAGGCGAATGCCTTAAACAGACCAAGAAATAAAATATAAAAATGAAATAAATTCTTAGCTGTCAGTTGGTGTGTCCAGAAATTAAAAGTGGGGGTCACATGGCCCGTGCGCCGGTATTACCGGCGGCCGTGTGTATCACACACGCGTGAGGGCTATGCATGGCTGCGCGAGCTTCTTTTCTGGATGAATTAACGGTGTTGAGATTATATATCAGGTATTAAATGACTGGTAATGTATTTTTGACATAAAAATGTCAATTTACTTTATCTTCTGACAGATTCAGATGAATGATCACACCTAGGCAGGGATTGACAAGGTTTTGGATTTACCTTTCCCACATGAAGTTGGATAAATTGCTCACGATGAGCAGTTTATCCTTTTTGCAACAATGTTTTCATCTCTTTTATTTGTAGAAATTTTCTGTATTTTTGCAGAGATGTTTTTAAAGTGATCTAGCTGCTGATAATTTGGTGTCAGTGAGAAAAGAATAAACTTATTCTGTATTAATTCTACAACAATTGCAAAGCAGATTCTTACAACAATATTAATTATCACTCATGGCATCTAACAATCGCGTTAAAACCAGACCTAAATACAATCTAATTTAAATCTGAACACTGAACGCCTCGCTGGAAATATCTGTCTCCAGTGCCAGATATAGTGGGTTCGATCATACCAAAGACTTTAAAAACTGCAATGGCGTTCAGGTTTGAGGGGTTGGCATAACGACTGGCTTGCTTGTTTCAGGATAAATGGACCAATAGAATCGGTAACCTACCCAGGAAAAGCCATACTTATTGGGTTCTCAACCAATACCTTGAACAAGTGTATGCATGGGGGAGATCCCAAATGTTGTACCCCCACTCTCTGGGAAAGTGTGGACATGTCTATGATAACAGTTTTTCTTCCAACAATTGATTAATTGATTGGTTGATATATTAAGGTTTAATGCTATTTTAAACAATTAAGTCTTTTCAGTCTTATCATGGCAGCCAGTTCACCTACCCATATGTTTCTCCAAACAACCGCCTTTCTCAGTAACTGGCTGCTTTTCTGCATATATATATATAGACTGTTAGCAAATTGGTTGAAGACAAATGACACTTGTCGACAATTTAATTTTGTCAAATATCGGAAATAATGTGTGTTGGCAAAGCAAGGGTTCAAACTCACAACATCTGGATTGACAGTCTACTTCACTACCCACTCTGCTACTGGTGCTACAATCAATAAGTAGGAAGATGGTTGGACCTAGGCTTTTATTTACTGAAGTAAATGAAATTTCTTTGTGTACTTTGCATTTGTATCATTTTGAAAGGCAGCTTTTGAATTATGTGAAAGGTATACACCATTTTTACTTCATACCATGAAGACAAATTGTTCCTGTTCTGATTATTGGAAGCTAGTGACAAAAGTAACAGTCTATACAAAGCTTTCTTGCCATGTTGGTACGGAACTGTGTTTATTCAAACAAGCGTTTGTTTGAATTAGACGAGCAGAACAATAGGCAGAAATCTATTGGTTTTTAATAGTCAAACACAACTATGAATGTTCCAAATAATATTAATATATTATTGGAAAGGAACAGATTTTTCATTTGGTATCTTGGTTCAACAAACCCTTCCCCACATACAATTAATTGGCAACAGACAACCTTTGAAAACATCTATGTAAAACAATGGATAATCTCTATAAACGAAACTTACTGCATAATAATAATATTTATTGAATGGAGTTAAAAACATTGTGGCAAAAGGAAAAAATTGCTCACTATGAGGAATGTCTTCTTTTGCCACAATGTTATTAAGAGTCATCTACTGTATATGCAACAAAGTGTGTCTGCTCAGCAGACAACGTTGATAACATTTAGACAAAAATATGGAAAACCTCTTAAAATGAACTTGAAACAATTACTCCATTCACCACAATGTTTTCAAAACTTGTCAGCTGCAGATATGTCAAAATGTGTTTGCATCAGGATTAAATTTTACCTTTGATAGTTCTATTTTTAAGGTAAGATGAATTTTTATCTCTAAAATGATGGTTCCTTTCCCAAATGCAGATATGCATAAAAAATTGACACCTCTACAGCAAAAAACTTTTGAAAACAATATAGCATCATGATGCAGGATTTCTTCTTTTGCCATGTTTTCAACTTTTTTCAATAATTAAACTAACTTATATATAATAATGTCTCCCCCCTCCGGAGGAGACATATTGCTTTTGCCTGCGCCGTCTGTCTGTCCGTCTTTCTGTCCGTCTGTCTGTCAGGGCGTCCACATTTCTTGTCCGGCCTTTATCTCACAACCCCTTGGCCACATTTCTATGAAACTTCACAGGAGTCATTGGTACAACTTCTAGTTGCGCATATTACGAGGGCATTTAATTTGACCTACTTTTGGATGAGTTATTGCCCTTTTTTAAAATTGCCATTTCATTCTTGTCCGGCCTTCATCTCACAACCCCTTTGCCACATTTCTATGAAACTTCACAGGAGTCATCGGTACAACGTCTGGTTGCGCATATTACGAGGGCGTTTAATTTGACCTACTTTTGGATGAGTTATTGCCCTTTTTTTAAAATTGCCATTTCATTCTTGTCCGGTCTTCATCTCGCAACCCCTTTGCCACATTTCTATGAAACTTCACAGGAGTCATCAGTACAACGTCTAGTTGCGCATATCACGAGGGCGTTTAATTTGACCTACTTTTGGATGAGTTATTGCCCTTTTTTAAAATTGTGTCCGTCTGTTACTCTGTACGTCCACAATTATGTCCGGCCTTTATCTCACAACCCCTTGGCCACATTTCTATGAAACTTCACAGGAGTCATCGGTACAATGTCTTGTTGCGCATATTACGAGGGCGTTTAATTTGACCGACTTTTGGATGAGTTATTGCCCTTTTTTTAAAATTGCCATTTCATTCTTGTCCGGTCTTCATCTCACAACCCCTTTGCCACATTTCTATGAAACTTCACAGGAGTCATCGGTACAACGTCTAGTTGCGCATATTACGAGGGCGTTTAATTTGACTTACTTTTGGATGAGTTATTGCCCTTTTTTTAAAATTGCCATTTCATTCTTGTCCGGCCTTCATCTCACAACGCCTTTGCCACATTTCTATGAAACTTCACAGGAGTCATCAGTACAACGTCTAGCTGCGCATATTACGAGGGCGTTTAATTTGAGCTACTTTTGGATGAGTTATTGCCCTTTTTTAAAATTGTGTCCGTCTGTACGTCCACATTTCTTGTCCGGCCTTTATCTCACAACCCCTTAGCCACATTTCTATGAAACTTCACAGGAGTCATCGGTACAACGTCTAGTTGCGCATATTACGAGGGCGTTTAATTTGACCTACTTTTGGATGAGTTATTGCCCTTTCTTAAAATTGCCATTTCATTCTTGTCCGGCCTTCATCTCGCAACCCCTTTGCCACATTTCTATGAAACTTCACAGGAGTCATCGGTACAACGTCTAGTTGCGCATATTACGAGGGTGTTTAATTTGACCTACTTTTGGATGAGTTATTGCCCTTTTTAGCTCACCTGTGCACGAAGTGCTCAGGGTGAGTTATTGTGATCGCCCTATGTCCGGCGTCCGTCGTCCGTCGTCAGCGTCCGTCGTCCGTCAACATTTTCTCCTCTGTAACCGGTGGGTCAACTGGGATGAAACTTCACAGAAAGCATCCTCGCAATGTCCTCACCAGAATTCCTTAAAATTTTAGGGATCCATGCAGAATTCTGGTTTCCATGGCAACGAAATGAAAAAAACTTCAAAATTCTTAAAAATCTTCTCCCCCCAAAGTGTCAGGCCGATTTTCAAATTATTTTGTAGAAATGATCCTTGGGTGACCCTCTATGAGATTCCTTCAAGCCATGTTGATTGGTCGAAAAACATGGCCCCCAGGGTGGGGGGGGGGGGGGCTTTTTTGCCAATATGGCTATAGTGCAAACTTAAAAAATCTTCTCCTCCAAAAGTGTCAGGCCGATTTTCAAATAATTTTGTAGAAATGTTCCTTGAGTGACCCTCTATCAGATTCCTTTAAGCCATGTTGATTGGTCGGGGCTTATATAGCTAAAGTGAAAAAAAAAATCAGGTGAGATTCCAGGGCCATCATGGCCCTCTTGTTTTAAAATTGCCATTTCATTCTTGTCCGGTCTTCATCTCACAACCCCTTTGCCACATTTCTATGAAACTTCACAGGAGTCATCGGTACAACGTCTAGCTGCGCATATTACGAGGGCGTTTAATTTGACCTACTTTTGGATGAGTTATTGCCCTTTTTTTAAAATTGCCATTTCATTCTTGTCCGGCCTTCATCTCACAACCCCTTTGCCACATTTCTATGAAACTTCACAGGAGTCATCGGTACAACGTCTAGCTGCGCATATTACGAGGGCGTTTAATTTGAGCTACTTTTGGATGAGTTATTGCCCTTTTTTAAAATTGTGTCCGTCTGTACGTCCACATTTCTTGTCCGGCCTTTATCTCACAACCCCTTAGCCACATTTCTATGAAACTTCACAGGAGTCATCGGTACAATGTCTAGTTGCGCATATTACGAGGGCGTTTAATTTGACCTAATTTTGGTTGAGTTATTGCCCTTTTTTTAAAATTGCCATTTCATTCTTGTCCGGCCTTCATCTCACAACCCCTTTGCCACATTTCTATGAAACTTCACAGGAGTCATCGGTACAATGTGTTGTTGCGCATATTACGAGGGCGTTTAATTATGTCTCCTCCCTCCGGAGGAGACATATTGCTTTTGCCTGCGCCGTCTGTCTGTCTGTCTGTCCGTCTGTCTGTCAGGGCGTCCACATTTCTTGTCCGGCCTTTATCTCACAACCCCTTGGCCACATTTCTATGAAACTTCACAGGAGTCATTGGTACAACGTCTAGTTGCGCATATTACGAGGGCGGTTAATTTGACCTACTTTTGGATGAGTTATTGCCCTTTCTTAAAATTGCCATTTCATTCTTGTCCGGCGTTCATCTCACAACCCCTTTGCCACATTTCTATGAAACTTCACAGGAGTCATCGGTACAACGTCTAGTTGTGCATATTACGAGGGCGTTTAATTTGACCTACTTTTGGATGAGTTATTGCCCTTTTTTTAAAATTGCCATTTCATTCTTGTCCAGGGCGTCCACATTTCTTGTCCGGCCTTTATCTCACAACCCCTTGGCCACATTTATATGAAACTTCACAGGAGTCATCGGTACAACGTCTAGTTGCGCATATTACGAGGGCGTTTAATTTGACCTACTTTTGGATGAGTTATTGCCCTTTCTTAAAATTGCCATTTCATTCTTGTCCGGCCTTCATCTCACAACCCCTTTGCCACATTTCTATGAAACTTCACAGGAGTCATCGGTACAACGTCTAGTTGTGCATATTACAAGGGCGTTTAATTTGACCTACTTTTGGATGAGTTATTGCCCTTTTTTTAAAATTGCCATTTCATTCTTGTCCGGCCTTCATCTCACAACCCCTTTGCCACATTTCTATGACACTTCACAGGAGTCATCGGTACAACGTCTAGTTGTGCATATTACGAGGGCGTTTAATTTGACCTACTTTTGGATGAGTTATTGCCCTTTTTTTAAAATTGCCATTTCATTCTTGTCCGGTCTTCATCTCACAAAACCTTTGCCACATTTCTATGAAACTTCACAGGAGTCATCGGTACAACGTCTAGCTGCGCATATTACGAGGGCGTTTAATTTGACCTACTTTTGGATGAGTTATTGCCCTTTTTTTAAAATTGCCATTTCATTCTTGTCCGGCCTTCATCTCACAACCCCTTTGCCACATTTCTATGAAACTTCACAGAAGTCATCGGTACAACGTCTAGTTGCGCATATTACTAGGGCGTTTAATTTGACCTAATTTTGGTTGAGTTATTGCCCTTTTTTTAAAATTGCCATTTCATTCTTGTCCGGCCTTCATCTCACAACCCCTTTGCCACATTTCTATGAAACTTCACAGGAGTCATCGGTACAATGTGTTGTTGCGCATATTACGAGGGGGTTTAATTTGACCTAATTTTGGATGAGTTATTGCCCTTTTTTTAAATTGCCATTTCATTCTTGTCCGGCGTTCATCTCACAACCCCTTTGCCACATTTCTATGAAACTTCACAGAAGTCATCGGTACAACGTCTAGTTGCGCATATTACTAGGGCGTTTAATTTGACCTACTTTTGGATGAGTTATTGCCCTTTTTTAAAATAAATCACTAACTGACAAAATACAGTCAGCCAGACAAATACCCCTTGGGGGAGACATATGTTTTTCCCAAAAACAACCTCTAGTTTGACCTACTTTTGGATGAGTTATTGCCCTTTTTTTAAATTGCCATTTCATTCTTGTCCGGCCTTCATCTCACAACCCCTTGGCCACATTTCTATGAAACTTCACAGGAGTCATCGGTACAATAATTTGACCTAATTTTGGTTGAGTTATTGCCCTTTTTAGATCACCTAGAGCCAAAGGCTCAAGGTGAGCTATTCTGATCACTTTTTGTCCGTCTTACGTCGTCCGTCGTCGTCCGTCGTTAACATTTAGATCATCTCCTCCTTAACCACTTGACCAATTTCAACCAAACTTCACAGGAATGTTCCTTTGGTGAACCTCTTTAAAAATTGTTCAAAGATTTAAATTCCATCGAGAACTTTGGTTGCCGCGGCAACAGAAAAGGGGAAAATTGCCAAATCTTAAAAAATCTTCTTGTCCAAAAGTACTGGCCCGATTTAAAAATTATTTTGCACAAATGTTCCTTGGGGTACCCTCTACCAAGATTGTTCAAATATTTCCGATCCGTTGAAAAACATGGCCGCCAGGGGGCGGAGCTTATTTTCCTTATATGTGCATTGTTAAAACTTTAAAAATCTTCTTGTCCAGAAGTACTGGCCCGATTTGACAATTATTTTGCACAAATGTACATTGGGGCACCCTTTACCAAGATTGTTCAAAAATTTCCGATCGGTTGAAAAACATGGCCGCCAGGGGGCGGAGCCTGTTTTCCTTATATGTGCATTGTTAAAATTTTAAAAATCTTCTTGTCAAAAAGTACTGGCCCGATTTGAAAATTGTTTTGCACAAATGTTCCTTGGGGCACCCTTTACGAAGATTGTTCAAATATTTCCGATCCGTTGAAAAACATGGCCGCCAGGGCGTGGAACTTGTTTTCCTTATATGTGCATTGTTAAAACTTAAAAAATCTTCTTGTCCAAAAGTACTGGCCCGATTTGAAAATTATTTTCCACAAATGTTGATTGGGGCACCCTTTACCAAGATTGTTCAAATATTTCCGATCGATTGAAAAACATGGCCGCCAGGGGGTGGAGCCTGTTTTCCTTATATGTGCATTGTTAAAATTTTAAAAATCTTCTTGTCAAAAAGTACTGGCCCAATTTGAAAATTATTTTGCACAAATGTTCCTTGGGGCACCCTTTACCAAGATTGTTCAAATATTCCCGATCCGTTGAAAAACATGGCCGCCAGGGCGCGGAGCTTGTTTTCCTTATACGTGCATTGTTAAAACTTAAAAAAACTTCTTGTCCAAAAGTACTGGCCCGATTTGAAAATTATTTTCCACAAATGTTCATTGGGGCACCCTTTACCTAGATTGTTCAAATATTTCCGATCGGTTGAAAAACATGGCCGCCAGGGGGCGGAGCCTGTTTTCCTTATATGTGCATTGTTAAAATTTTAAAAATCTTCTTGACCAAAAGTACTGGCCCGATTTGAAAATTATTTTGCACAAATGTTCCTTGGGGCACCCTTTACCAAGATTGTTCAAATATTTCCGATCCGTTGAAAAACATGGCCGCCAGGGGGCGAAGCTTGTTTTCCTTCTACGTGCATTGTTAAAACTTAAAAAATCTTCTTGTCCAAAAGTACTTGCCCGATTTGAAAATTATTTTCCACAAATGTTCATTGGGGCACCCTTTACCAAGATTGTTCAAATATTTCCGATCGGTTGAAAAACATGGCCGCCAGGGGGCGGAGCCTGTTTTCCTTATATGTGCATTGTTAAAATTTTAAAAATCTTCTTGACCAAAAGTACTGGCCCGATTTGAAAATTATTTTGCACAAATGTTCCTTGGGGCACCCTTTACCAAGATTGTTCAAATATTTCCGATCGGTTGAAAAACATGGCCGCCAGGAGGAGGAGCTTGGTTTTTTTTTGTTAAAATTTTAAAAATCTTCTTGTCCAAAAGTACTGGCCCAATTTGAAAATTATTTTGCACAAATGTTTCTTGGGGCACCCTTTACCAAGATTGTTCAAATATTTCCGATCGGTTGAAAAACATGGCCGCCAGGGTTGCTGCAGCATCAGAAAGGGGGCAAAATGTCCAAGCTTTAAAAGTTCTTGTCTGATATTAAGGAAATTGAATATAAATCCTACTTCAGTGATCCTCTACATTTAATTTGTTCAAGCTGTTTTGATTAGTTACAAAATCATAGCAACCTCGCGTCATCACAAAAGGGGTAAATTGAACTTTTAGCTACAAATGACAACTCCTACCATTCCACTTGACCAATTTCAATGTTACTTCACAGGAATGTTCCTTTGATGGTCCTCTTTCAAAATTGTTCAAATACTTGCATTCTGTGTAGAACCTTTGTTGCTGCAGCATCAGAAATTGAGAAAGCTCTTGTTAGATTTCAAGATAAAAATGGACTATTTCCACTCCTTGCAGTTTCATTTGAACTCCTGATCAAATTTTCACAGATATTTGCAGTTAAATATTTGCTTCTAATTAACTATCATTCAGGTGATCGATTTTAGGGCCATCTTGGCCCTCTTGTTTTAAAATTGCCATTTCATTCTTGTCCGGCCTTCATCTCACAACCCCTTTGCCACATTTCTATGAAACTTCACAGGAGTCATCGGTACAATGTCTTGTTGCGCATATTACGACGGCGTTTAATTTGACCTACTTTTGGATGAGTTATTGCCCTTTTTTAAAATAAATCACTAACTGACAAAATACAGTCAGCCAGACAAATACCCCTTGGGGGAGACATACGTTTTTCCCAAAAACAACCTCTAGTTTTACATGATTTTGCCTAATAGGTTTCAAAGTCGTCTGCTGTTGATTTGTTTCATGTAGAATGGGTGGCAAAAGGGGAAATTGTTCAGCATACCCAATTTCTCCTTTAGCCACGATGGAGTCAAATGTTGTCTGCTGCAGATGCGTCAAAATGAGTCTGCAGGTGGGCAAGGATTACTTTTAAAGGCATCTAACAATTACAGGAATGCTTGATACAGTGACAAATAATTCATTATATAATATGTCAATTACATACATAGATGTGGCTCACAAAAAAGCTTAAACCTTTACCACATACAGACACTTTTTGACGCATTCGCAACAGTCGACTTTAAGACATATTGTGGTAAAGAAGAAATTCCTTATGATGAGCAATTTCGTTTTTTGTTACAATGTTTTCAACTCCAATTAATATTAAATTAATAAAGATTTTCTATATATTAGCCTTGATATTACAAAGTAGTCTTCTATAGATGTTCTGCATGTAGGAAAGGAGTAAACCCTTCTTCTATAGATGTTCTGCATGTAGGAAAGGAGTAAACCCTTCTTCTATAGATGTTCTGTATGTAGGAAAGGAGTAAACCCTTCTTCTATAGATGTTCTGTATGTAGGAAAGGCGTAAACCCTTCTTCTATAGATGTTCTGTATGTAGGAAAGGAGTAAACCCTTCTTCTATAGATGTTCTGTATGTAGGAAAGGAGTAAACCCTTCTTCTATAGATGTTCTGTATGTAGGAAAGGAGTAAACACTTCTTCTATAGATGTTCTGTATGTAGGAAAGGAGTAAACCCTTCTTCTATAGATGTTCTGCTTGTAGGAAAGGAGTAAACCCTTTCCCACATACAGCAAATCTGCAGCAGACAACTTTAAAGAACATCTTCACCTGGTAATAATATAAATAGTCTTGCTAAATTAAAGTATAACAATTTATTGAAGTTGAAAACATTGTAGTTAAAGGAGATATTGCTCATTAAGAGCGATTTCTCCTTTTGCCATAATGTCGTCTGCTGCACAGGCGTCGGAAAGCGTCAATATGTGGGAAAAGGTTAAATGTATCTCACAAAATAGATTGAATCATTCCTCAGTAAATACCAACAAAGCACTGCGTTATAGCCAATAAGGCCACGTCATATTGAAAATTCTACGGAATTGGCGACCAGAAAAGAGTCTGAACAGACTACGCCATTATGCGGTCTGATCAGGATCTTATACCTTGTTGAGTCGCACAAACAGACTTCATGCTTATGGTAGAAAAAAGTGTTCAAAGATCAATTATCCTTTTTCCCACATACACCTACAGACAACTTTAAAATTTCTAGGCAAAATTATGGAGAATTTCAGTAATCAAAAAGTATAATTATTGAATTAAGTTGAAAACGTTGTGACAAAAGGAGGAATTGCTCATGATGTGCAATTTCTCCTTTTGTCACAATGTTTTCAAAAGAGGTCTGCAAGAGGTAAAGGATTTAACAAGTATAGAATGTGATGAAAATCGAAAATAGTTTCAAATCCTTCTTAGTTCCGTTTTCATGTGACGCAAGACTTGAATTACATAAGAGTTGATATGGTAATTGTATGGGTGACTGTCTCTAGCAGGACAAAAAACCGCACCAAAACAGATTGAAAAGACAGTCCCTGTAGGGAGTTCTAGTGAATAGGGGCTGAGGTTATAATGTTATTGACGTACGTATTACCAATGATTATGAGAATCGTGGACTATTATGGACAATGAATACCTGTTTTCCTGATACAGACAACTTTGAAATACTGAAATATACAGTCAAACCTGTCAAACCTGTGTTTAGAGAGACCGCCTTTGAATAGTGATTCCCTGTCTATAGCACCCACATTTCTTTTCATCCAAATACTCGATTTATGCATAAATGATCCTGCAATTAAAGACCACCTGTGAATAAAAAACATTTTGTTATGTTCCTGTGGATGGTCTAAATTATACACAGGATCCACTGTAATTGTAAAAGCAGAATATGCTCAATTTCTTTAGCAATTTCTTACAGTCAAATTTGTGTTTGTATAGTTTATACATTACTTGATGTCAATTGTCAACTTTTGTTGTAGCAGTTACCTCTTTTAAGCATCCAACTTGTATTAAGCAGCTACTTGAATTTTAAGGCAATGCCACTGTCAAACATAATCTTAATGCTCCGGTAAAAACTGCATCTATTCGAAGGTCTCTCCGAAAAGGTTCATATACGTGTATAAAGGAAAAGTAAGGAAATAACTTTTATGAAAGTCTAAAATTATACTACATGTAGTCTACGCGAAACATTTTTGTCTGCCCCATCTCATATGATATATAGGGCCTTTTGTACACCATGGGGCTATGTGGAGTCCAGACCTTTTTTAGAGGCAAACAAAGGATGAAAAGGTCTCCACAAGAAAGTTATAGATTTTTCTCAACCATGATAGATCCTGTCTCACCAAGGTGACAAGATTTCCTGCTCTCAGATAAATCATGCCCTCACCCCCTTATAATATTATCAAATTGTTCAACCCACAAATTTGTCTATTCACAAGTCAAAACTTTCTTTCATGTTGGTCAGTTTAATTCTTTTCTCTTACATAAATCAACAAACCTAGTCATTAATTCAGACATCTGTGACTAGACTATAGAGCAATAAATACATCTCTATTTCAGTGTTACTGTAGGAATACCAGCCTTAACGTAATTATTACACATTTTGAAATGCACCTTCCTGCTCGTCCATGTTCAGGAATCCAAATGAATGCTGCTCTACAGAATGTTCTTTGTAATCTTCTATGAATAATTGGTGAACATCGCAGTGCCAGATTAGACTGTGTGGATGCACTGGCTGATCCAGATCTACACTGGTGACAAAAGCCTTAAAGTTTGTGTCCCTAGGGCACTGCTCATTTCTGTATTGATGATCCACTGTGCCAAAGTCAGACAATGTGTAGGATTTGAGATCAGGCATCTCGGGTTTCATCTCATTCCCTGAGTGGCTATGTGAATCAGTGGATCTGGGCATATATTTCACATTTGACCAGAGCCAGTCTGCATGCTGTAATATGCCTTCACGCTGAAAATATCAATTTTCTAAAAGATTACTTTTTTTTTATACACTTATGTCAAATTGGAATTGATCTTGATTCTAAATCTTAAATTCCTTTGAATCGTAAGTATTTTTACTGTCCTATGAAGGAAAGAAAAAAGACACCATTGAAAATATTAAATTAGAGCTTCTTCAAACAGTAGTTTGAATGAATCATTTCAATTGAACAACTTTTCCTTTGTGTGAATCAAATATCTTTTGTTAAGCGCAAATATTTATTTTTTAACTGGACTATTCATGAAATTTGCAAGATTTTTAATATTACCAATTAGTCAGTCATGTCAACCCTTCCAACATACAACAAATATGCAGTAGACAAGTTTGATAACATCTAGAAGAAAAAAATGGAACATTTCCATAAATGAAAATGAAATCTTTTAATAAAGATGTGGCAATAGATAAAGTCGTAATTATGAAACATTTCTTCTTTCGCCAAGATGTTTAAAAACTCATATATGCAGCAGATAACTTAACATTTAAGTGTTGCAGGTAATTTATTAGGGATGCCAACTTGCCTTGCCTTTGTAAAAGATTATTTTTAAATATTCATATTAAATTCAAAATAAGGCTAAGAATCTGATTTGTATGTTTGTTGTGCTGCAATATCTCAGTCCATAATGGTTAGCTCTTTCAATCCAGGAGTCTAGTTTGATTGATTGTTTTTCAACAATTTTGTCCCATCTTTGGTATGACCCTGCGATCATACCTGCGACCTGCCGCTCCAGAGGCTGTGCACCACCAAGACAGTTTGTTTAATTGTGAACGTAAATAGCTTGTCCATTCATTCTTTCAGTGATTAACAAAAGTCATTGTGACAAGCATAATTTCTCATTCGCTCATGGGCTAAAAAAAAATATGTGAGATGGTAGCCAGTTGCCTGGGAAGAATGTTGTGTGGAGTACAGTATACAAGCCAGGAAACACATGGACTGGCCACCATGATATAAGTGAATTGCAATTGAAAACAGAGTTAAAGACCAATCAATCAATCAATTATTTACAAACATGTACATGTATTGGAACTCTTCTGTTTAACTTATAAACACAATTAATCCTTGGAAGTCCTTCATAATCCTTACTATCCCGCTGTATGTGACTTTAACCAACATTTTTGCACAACTTTCAAATGCAATTGCAAAAATTGAGAACAAGGTAAATCAATTCATTAAAAGATGATTTATCAGAATCTACTATTGATTATTCCATAAACATGTAAATGTGTAAGAACTTATCAACAATCAAGGGCAGTGATTACAATTGCAGAAATTCAGCAGGATAAGTGTTAACACTAGTGGTCTGTCGTCATCCAACATGCGCAAGGAAGGATATGACCTTGATCAATTCCATGATATATAACTCTCATGCATTTGACTTGCAAATGACATCATATTTTAATCCTTTTCCACATATGACAAATCTGCAGCAGACGACTTTGAAAATGTCTATGCAAAAATATGGATAATCTGTTTATATGAAAGCATGATTATTGTCCAGAGAATAACTTTAAAACTACAAGATGGAATTCAAAAAACCTTCATACAATGGTGGAACTCACAGAGGAAGTGCAGTGTACAAGAACCATAACTCTATTTTAGCTTATTGGCCTTTCATAACTCAATTTGAGCTAATTACAGAGTAATTGACCTTTCTTACTTTTTTCTTATCCGGAGAATAACTTTCAGTACCCTTTCTAACTGTTTTCTTGTCGTGAGAATAACTTAAAAACTAAAGGATGGAATTTAATAAAACTTCTTACAATGAGAGGACTTAGTGCAGTGTACAAGAACCATTAGCTAATTTCCCTTTGTTATTTTGTTCTTGTCAGGAGAATAACTTTAAAGTAACAAGATGGAATTTAATAAAACTACATTTAATGGTAGAGCACAATGAGAGGAAGTGCAGTGTACAATAATAATCATAACTCCATTTTAGCTGATTACTGAGTTATTGCCCTTTCTTTCTTTTTCTTGTCCGGAGAATAACTGTGAAACTACAAGATGTAATTTAATAAAACTTCATACAATGGCAGAACACACTGAGAGGAGGTGCAGTGTACAAGATCCATAACTCTATTTTAGATTTTTACAGAGTTATTACCCTTTCTGACTTTTTAGCTCACCTGAGCTTTGCTCAAGGTGAGTTATTGTGATCGCCTTTTGTCCGGCGTCCATCGTGCGTCGTCCGTCGTGCGTCGTGCGTCAACTTCTTCTCCTCAGTAACCAGTGGGTCAATTGGGATGAAACTTCACAGAAAGCATCCTCTCAATGACCTCACCAGATTTCCTTCAAATTTTTGGGATCCATGCATAATTCTGGTTTCCATGGCAACGAAATGAAAAAAACTTAAAAATTCTTCTTCTCCCAAACTGGTTGGCAGATTTGCAAATAATTGTGTAGAAATGTTCCTTGGATGATCCTCTGTCAGATTCCTTCAAGCCATGTTGATTTGTCGAAAAACATGACCGCCAGGGGGGCGGGGCTATTTTGCCTTATATGGCTATATTGAAAACTTAAAAAATCTTCTTCTCCCAAACTGGTTGGCAGATTTTCAAATAATTTTGTAGAAATGCTCATTGGATGACCCTCTATCAGATTCCTTCAAGCCATCTTGATTGGTCAAAAAACATGGCCGCCAGGGGGCGGGGCTATTTTGCCTTATATGGCTATAGTGAAAACTTAAAAAATCTTCTCCTCCGAATGTGTCAGGCCGATTTTCAAATAATTTTGTAGAAATGTTCCTTGGATGACCCTCTATCAAATTCCTTCAAGCCATGTTGATTGGTAAAAAAACATGGAAGCCAGGGGGAGCGGGTCTATTTTGCCTTATATGGCTATTGTGAAAACTTAAAAAAATCTTCTTCTCCAAAAGTGTCAGGCCGATTTTCAAATAATTTTGTAGGAATGTTCCTAGGGTGACCCTCTATCAGATTCCTTCAAGCCAAGTTGATTGGTCGGAAACAATGGCCGCCAGGGGGCGGGGCTTATATAGCTAAAGTAAAAAAAAAAAAATCAGGTGAGCGATTCCAGGGCCATCATGGCCCTCTTGTTTAATAAATGTCCTGAGAATAACTTTAAAACTATAGGATGGAATTTAATAAAACTACATACAATGGTCAAGCACAATGAGAGGAAGTGCAGTGTACAAGAACCATAACTCTATTTAAGCAAATTACAGAGTTATTGCCATTTCTTACTTCTTTCTTGTCCAGAGAATATTTCTAAAACTACTGGATGGAATTTCCTATCAGGGCGGCGTTCGGGGATATCACATTCAGTGATAGTTCTAGTTATAATTGTCCCAGCCCTTTTCCAACATAGAAAAAAACAACATACAACAAACGTGCAGTATTTTCACCTGAAGCATTAGGCGTTAGTCTCGTTTTTGTTCAAAATTGCCATTATACTATTTGATAAGTAATATTTAACCCTTTCCCACATACAGACACTTTCTCATGCCTCTGCAGCAGACCATTTTTTGGATTTTTTTTTGCAAATAATGAGCAATTTCTCCTTAAGTCACAATTTTCTATTCAATAATCATACTTACACTTACCAGGTCATCGGCTGCAAACTTGTTGTAGGGTAACTTAAAAAACTATTTTGCAACTCAGCATTAGTTGTACTGTTGGCCATATGAATTATATATAAACAAGTTAATGTAGTATTGCAAGCACTACAAGAGTCCCCTACTGGACACAACACTATAAATTGAAAAAGGCACATTATTCTATCAAACATCACTTAAAGAGTTATGCCCCTGGACATACATGGTCTTCTTATGGTCCTGATTAAATGTGTTAAGTTCTAGAGTTGTATACATGAAAGCCTGACATTGACCTTGGGAGTAAGTGGTTGGTTATTGTGCATGACAAAGCACCTTGATATGAAGAATAATTGTGTGAAGTTATATCAAAATCCATTCAAGCATGTGGAAGATACAAACCGGACAAGAAATTGCAGACGGACAATGTTTGAGACCAAACTGTGACCTTGACCTTTGGAGTAGGTGGCTGGGTGATGTGCATGACCCATCATCATGTTATGGAGAATAATTGTGTGAAGTTATATCAAAATCCATTCAAGCATGTGTTGTGACCTTGACAATTGAGGTACGTGCCTGGGTCTTGTGCGCGTCACGCCACCTCACCATGGTGAACATGTGTGCCCAGTAATTTGAGAATCCTATGATGCATGGTTGAGATGCGGGCGGGACAAGGTAGTCCTATCAATCAGTACTCATTTTGATCTTTGACTTCTGAGTGTGACCTTGAACTTTGAGGTACAAGCCACCTAATCATGGTGAACATGTGTGTCCAGTAACTTGAGAATCCTGAGATGCCGGCTGGACAAGGTATTCCTATCAAACGAAACTCATTTTGACCTTTGACCTCTAAGTGTGAGCTTGAACTTAGAGGTACAGGCCTGGGTCTTGTGCGTGACATGCTGCCTCATCATGTACATGTGTACCGAGTTACTTGGGAATGCTATGATGCATGGTTGAGATGTGCGCCAGACAAGGTACAGCCCTATCAAACTACTCATTTTGACCTTTGACATCTAAGTGTGACCTTGACATTAGAGTTACAGGCCTGGGTCTTGTGTGTGACGCGCTCATCATAGTGAACGTTTGTGATAAGTTTCTTTCAAATCCTAAGAAGCATGGTTAAGATGCGGGCCGGACAAGGTTAGGTGGGACTGACAGACATATGGAATCAACCAAACCTATAATCCCCAAACCAATCTTCGATTGTTAGGGGACTAATAATAGAACATGCCTATATATATTTCGTTGTCAGCTCCGTTTCAGTTCACCTATATTATAAGGTAGTGGTCGAGGTTAGCTATTGTTATCATGTGTTCGTAAAGTCATTGCATCAGCATGCTTTGAACATCTTTTCTATCCTAGTACTGGACTATATCAGCAAGGGAAATTTCAATCATGGCTAGATCTATTGTCCCTTTGATTAACTGAAATACGACCAAACTTGTCTTAAGAATCCATCAGGTTGGAGTAAAAATTTTACTGCTGAACACAGGTAGCAGCAGACGGCTTTTTGAAAACATGGCGACAAAACAATAAATTGCTCAAAACAAGCAATTTCTCCTTTTATCACAATGTTTTCAACTCTTTTCAATTATTGTACTTTCGCTTAAATGGAGTTTCCATTTTGTTTGCAGTATGTTTTCAAAGTCGTCTGCTGCAGATTTGTTGTATGTGGGAAACGGTAAATACAAGTGAAAAAAGAAGAAAATCGTGTCTTGGACTGTTTTTAATCCTCAAGTTGCTGCTTAACAGAGATGACCCCTAACACAAGTTTGACTGTTCTGTTGAAAATGGCATTAAAATGAACCTCAAGGAGAAATCAATTAAAATCAGATGCAAAAATATCACGACAGGTAAAGAAGTTATCACTTATTTACATTACTGAAAAAGAGAGAAATTCTCTTAATTGATAAAGTTGTGTTAAAATATTTCTAATCCAAGGTAAAAAATAAAGGGAATGTTAGTGAGGAGAGAAAGATCTATTGGAATGCCAGGGACTAAAAAAAGCTTTTATATAAGGTTGCTATATAAAATGCACATTTCATGTCATTACTGATAGGCAATCTGTAATTGGACTACAACACAGAGCTGAACGGAACTTAACGGAAAGTCTCACTGTAATTGTCAAAAGATACGGAAATTGGCTCTTCACTTTAAATGCAGAGACTGTAGGGTGCATTATAATATATGGGAATGTTTCTGAGAAATAACTGTGCAAAGTGAAGTCACTTGAAACAAATTTCTGAAATAGATTGATTTGATTTTATGATTTGTTTCCTTTGAGTATCAGTTTCTTTCAAGAAAGACTGCACTTCTTGTGCATCATCCAAATGGAAATATCCGATTCTCTTCTACATTTAATTTCTATTTAAAGGACAGGCTATTGCTTGTCTATAAAACGCATTGAAAATATTAAAGTTTCCTATCAGCATTTCAATGGCTTCCAAATGGTTGCAATTACATCTTGAACGTAACAACCGTTTTGTATGAAGCCAACAAAGTGTAAGTTTTCCAAGGTAGCAAATCAAACAGACTTTTGCAGAAAATTGATATCTATAGATGAAAAGTTAAGTATATACTTTTCAGAATTTTGAGACAAAAATCCATAAATAATTAAAACATTTGATATTAAACCTTTCCCACATACAACAAACCTGTAGTGAGACTACTTTCAAAATATCTAGGGAAATTTAACTAGATAGTTAAATTTCCCTATCAATGAAAGTATTGACATTGAATAGAGTTGAAAACACTGTGGCAAAAGGAGAAATTGCTCATCATGAGCAATTTTTCCTTTTACCACAATGTTTTCAAAGGTCGTTTGATGCAAACAAGGCTGCGTGTGTGAAAGGGTCCTAGAAGGAAAATTCGACTATTTTTGGTGTCAAGTTAATTTTATTAAATTCTCAGCCAGAACCAGGTCTTCAATGGGTAATACTTTTTGGAATTTTAGATATTGATTTTGACAAATAATTAATAAATGACTTAATTATTCTCATTAATGATTGCCTTTGGGCATAAGAATTCTTCAAATTTTGTCAAACTTTTGGTCAATTTTGTCCAGATTTAATGGTTCAAATTTCCATGGAGAATATTTAGATTGAATTTGTAACAAAACATGGTGTCGGGAATATTACTGCATTTTATTGAATAAAGTAACAACTCTTTGAACATTAATTTAATCTCATATGCATCATCATAATTTGCAAAATGGCAATTGACCATTACAAATTTAATGATATTTTTTTAGTAAACTAAATTATTTACTCTTTTCCCAAATACAATAGATCAAAAGCAGCCATCATGACTTTGAAAACATCGACTAAACATCTACTAAAAACTTTGAAAGAAGTATTGTTTAAAAGGGTTGACACATTGTGACAAAGGAGAAATTGCTCATCATGAGTAATTTCTCCTTTTGCTGTAATGTTTTCAAAAGTAATTTTTTACAACGGCATCAGTGAGCGTATGTTTGTGGGAAAGGGTTAAAAAACAAGAGTGTCCAAAAAAAGCACATTCGTCATACCAATATATAAGTGAGTGACATATAGAAAAACAAACAAATGGATAGACAGACAAGAGAAAAGTGATCCGAGATGTCTCCCTTACAGGGCGGGAAACACAAACAAAATGCTAGTTATAAAAAAGAAAGGAAGAGAAGATGCATCTATTTATTTTTTTAAATGTTTAAATAAACAACAATACATTGTCAAACAAGAAACCGCTGAAGACGGTAAGGCCGGATTGTCGGCAATTTGACCTTGAAAATCGACAAACCAAGGTCAAGGTCAAAGTAACCATAGAAATCAATAGAACTTGTTACTGGTTACCTTCAAGTTTCAAGTTTGTAACCCTTTCCAGTGCTGAGATTGCCTCAACCTGAAACTTTAACCGATTTTGCCTCAACCTGAAACTTAACCAAAATGTTGACGGACAGACAGACAGATGGACGGACAGACAGACGGACGGACAGACAGACATCGCCAATCTATAGACCGTAATTGCTAGAGCAATCCAGCCAAAAACTGTTGAAAGCAAATTAAAACACAATTTGCTGTGATATAACTATTAAAATATTGAAAGCAAATTAAAACGCAAGTTGATGTGATATAACTATAAAACTGTTGAAAGCGGAGTAAAACGCAATTTGGTGTGATATAACTATATAACTGTTGAAAGCAAATTAAAACGCAATTTGCAGTGATATCACTATAAAACTGTTGAAAGCAAATTAATACGCAAGTTGTCGTGATATAACTATAAAACTGTTGAAATCAAATTAAAACGAAAGTTGCCATGATATAACTATAAAACTTTTGAAAGCAAATAAAAACGCAAGTTGCCATGATAAAACTTTAAAACTTTTGAAAGTAAATTAAAACACAAGTTGATATAACTATAAAACTGTTGAAAGCAAATTAAAACGCAAGTTGCCGTGATATAACTGTTAAACTGTTGAAAGGGGAGTAAAATGCAATTTGCTGTGATATAACTATATAACTGTTGAAAGCCAATTAAAATGCGAGTTGCCGTGATATAACTATAAAACTATTGAAAGCAAATTAAAACGCAAGTTGCCGTGATATAACTATAAAACTGTAGAAAGCAAATTAAAACGCAAGTTGCTGTGATGTAACTTTAACCAAAATGTTGACGGACAGACAGACAGACAGACAGACAGACAGACAGACAGACAGACAGACAGACAGACGGGCAATAGCAACATGAAGGTCAAGAGTTATCATGGAAATCAAAAGAACATGTTAGTGGCTACACACAGACCAATTTTCAAGTTTGTAGCTCTTTCCATGTCCGAGATTTTGCTTCAACCAAAAACTTTAACCAAAATGTTGACGGACAGACAGACAGACAGACGGGCAATAGCAAGGTGAAGAGTTATCATGGAAATCAAAAGAACATGTTAGTGGCTACACACAGCCCAATTTTCAAGTTTGTAGCTCTTTCCATGTCCGAGATTTTGCTTCAACCAGAAACTTTAACCAAAATGTTGACGGACAGACAGACAGACAGACAGACGGGCAATAGCAAGGTGAAGGTGAAGAGTTATCATGGAAGTCAAAAGAACATGTTAGTGGCTACACACAGACCAATTTTCAAGTTTGTAGCTCTTTCCATGTCTGAGATTTTGCTTAACCAGAAACTTTAACCATTTTGCCTAACCTGAAACTTTAACCAAAATGTTGACGGACAGACAGACAGACAGACGGACAGACGGACATCGCCAATCTATAGACCGGAATTGCTTGAGCAATCCGGCCAAAAATTAGTAAGCCATTGATTGGACAGCAAGACACCTACTGACTGAGTATGTGACAAAGCTCAGTAAATGTCATGAACATTTATTTTGATGAGCCCCCCCTGTTTTCTATGTCATCTAAATGACAGTGTTTCCAGTTTTATAGTGCATGTATCCACCTAATCAAGGATATAGATTTTTCTCTAATTGTCTAATTAATCAGGATTTTCGACTGCGACAAGTAGGCTTTATGAGTTGTCACCGTGGTTAACAAGCAGGCATTAAGCAGCTCAGAACATGCTTTCTCATGCGACTCGTGTCAATACTTAATGCGGCCAGTACTTCACTGCCAGCATCACGCTTGCCTATATAATCTAGAGGAGAATGTTCTAGTACTTATTAACCCTTTCCCCCTTGCATTTGGCTTTTGATAATATTGTGGCAAAAGGAAAAATTGCTCACTCATAATGAGCAATTTCTCCATTTGCATCTATTCTATATTAAAGCTTTCATTTTCTGTTACAATATTTTTAAAGTCACCTGCTGCAAATTTGTTGAATGTGGAAAAATGTTAAAATGATAGTTCTGAAAGATACTTTAATTCATTTGTCATGTACTATGTACATGAAAGTTGTTTAACTTGCCTTTATTAACCCTTTCCACATACAGAAGCTTTCTGATGCCTCTTCGTCGGACGACTTTTGAAAACATTGTGGCAAAAGGAAAAATTGCTCAAAATGAGCAATTTCTCCTTTTGCCACAATGTTTTCAGCTCGATTCAATTATAATTAGTCGCCGGGCAGAAGCCCGCGACTTCTATTTTTAATAGGTTTTCTGAAATCACATGGGAGGGGGGATTATTATTAGAAAGAAACACATTGAGATGTCTTGAACATATTACAATTGTTTTTGTTTAAAAACACTAAGTAATGACACATCTAAAATGAAATAAATATTCCGATGTTTTAGGTATTTTCAGTTTCTTTATTTTGACTCGCATTTATGTTTTTTTGTTTTATTTACGAAAACACAAGCGGTCCTTGCTAGACATGCTGCAGACCGTTATGTGTCAATATCGAGATAAATATCACGTTGAATTCTCCTTTTTAAATAGCAATTTTAACTTACTAAATGTTGTTTTCATGTTCAAAGAGATGTCTTGATTTGTGTAGAATTCATTTAATAATGATAATAATGTAAATCCATGAATATCTAAAGTAGGAACTGTTTCTAAGCTAAATATAGACCCTATTCTGTTGTGTAGTTTCGTGACCTTTAACATCGATTTTCGCGCATGCGCATTTCGATATGAAAAAGCGAGTGATATTATTTTATTTTAGATAAGTACAAGACGAATGTTTGACGCAAAGCGTCAAAGAGAAGCCGCAATAATTCGTTGTACATGTAGAAATAAGAAAGAACATTTTTTAAATCCACAAACAATAGAACAATTTAAACTGTAGACGGTAATGCTAATATATTTCTTCTTTTGAAGACTTTTGTTTACTTCAAATTACCTCCCTTTAAAGCAATACCAGGATATTTACCTTGTGATTCGAATAAGATTGACAAACATTGAAATTATATGAATGAATATTATTATTTAAATAAGTAACAACAGCAAAATTAAATTTAAGCCAAGATAAATGTGTACACATTTCGTTATTTTTTTATAGATACCCTAATGTATAGGTATGAATATAAAATTTATAAGCAAATGTTTTCATTTCAACGTTCCTAATGTTTGTATAGGTTAATGAAAGTCAAGAATATATAAATAAATCAATGCAGTCTTTTCCGGCGACATTGATGACTTGCATCAACTTTCTCTTGTACTTTCATTTACAGAGATTTTTCAGATCTTTGCAAAGATATTTTCAAAGTCGTCTGCTGCAGATTTGCTGTATGTGGGAAAGGGTTAACCGGAGGTCCTAAAATAAATGTTTCAAAATTATCTTCATCACGCGCAAGTCAGGGTTTGACATTAAAGATTGCCTAAAAGTTGTATTCAGTAGTTGGAAATATCGAGTAGATCTTGAATTGTCGTATGAGGGAAAGGGTTAAAGATTGCCTAAAAGTTGTATTCAGTAGTTGGTAATATCGAGTAGATCTTAAATTGTCGTATGAGGGAAAGGGTTAAAGATTGCCTAAAAGTTGTATTCAGTAGTTGGTAATATCGAGTAGATCTTGAATTGTCGTATGAGGGAAAGGGTTAAAGATTGCCTAAAAGTTGTATTCAGTAGTTGGTAATATCGAGTAGATCTTGAATTGTCGTATGAGGGAAAGGGTTAAAGATTGCCTAAAAGTTGTATTCAGTAGTTGGTAATATCGAGTAGATCTTGAATTGTCGTATGAGGGAAAGGGTTAAAGATTGCCTAAAAGTTGTATTCAGTAGTTGGTAATATTGAGTAGATCTTAAATTGTCGTATGAGGGAAAGGGTTAAAGATTGCCTAAAAGTTGTATTCAGTAGTTGGTAATATCGAGTAGATCTTGAATTGTCGTATGAGGGAAAGGGTTAAAGATTGCCTAAAAGTTGTATTCAGTAGTTGGTAATATCGAGTAGATCTTGAATTGTCGTATGAGGGAAAGGGTTAAAGATTGCCTAAAAGTTGTATTCAGTAGTTGGTAATATCGAGTAGATCTTGAATTGTCGTATGAGGGAAAGGGTTAAAGATTGCCTAAAAGTTGTATTCAGTAGTTGGTAATATCGAGTAGATCTTGAATTGTCGTATGAGGGAAAGGGTTAAAGATTGCCTAAAAGTTGTATTCAGTAGTTGGTAATATCGAGTAGATCTTAAATTGTCGTATGAGGGAAAGGGTTAAAGATTGCCTAAAAGTTGTATTCAGTAGTTGGTAATATCGAGTAGATCTTAAATTGTCGTATGAGGGAAAGGGTTAAAGATTGCCTAAAAGTTGTATTCAGTAGTTGGTAATATCGAGTAGATCTTGAATTGTCGTATGAGGGAAAGGGTTAAAGATTGCCTAAAAGTTGTATTCAGTAGTTGGTAATATCGAGTAGATCTTAAATTGTCGTATGAGGGAAAGGGTTAAAGATTGCCTAAAAGTTGTATTCAGTAGTTGGTAATATCGAGTAGATCTTAAATTGTCAAATGAAATTAACACAACTAATGAATATAACACTCAATCCATAAAACTGACTGAGCCAAATGTCACATTGTCAATTTGTCAGTTTACAGAGATATAATTAAGTTTGTGCATGTTTGCCTTTATACATTTCTTCAAATAAAATATGTAGACCATCCTTAAAAACTTAATACTTATTGAAAGGAGTAAAAAAACATCGTGATAAAAGGAGAAATTGCTCATGATGAGCAATCATTTTTCTTTTTGCCTCAATGTTTCAAAAGATTGTCTAGCTGCTGAACATGCATCAAAATGTCATTTAAGATAGAAATATTCATTTATACATCAAATAAAAAGCACATCAAAATTCATCCAAATATTTGAGATATTTTCCCCTGGATAATTAAATGTAACTGCATATTAAGGAAAAAAGGAGAAAAGCGACCTTGCATGTCAAAAACCCAACCCCGGAAAACAGATGTTTCTTTACATAATCCGCATTCTGAAAACATGATACTATGAGAAAGTGGAATAAATAGTAAAATCATTCTACAATTAAAATCCATTATCTGATAGTGCTTCTCTCTCGAAAAACAGAAAATAGTATCTGAAGATAAGCCAGGAAAACCTGGATTAATAAAATGTGTACATATATTGAGACAGTGAAGAAAATATAATTTTGTTCCTTGTAAACAAACTTTCCTTGTCCGCAATGTTTTTTCCTGTGTTAATATTTATTGCAGCAGTTGTACCATGAGTTTTATCACTGTGCAGAAAAGGGTCAAAACAATTTTATGAACTGCTTCCTTTGATGCCATTTCATATTACACTTTTGCATGCTTTGATACATTTATAATACATTATGGCTTTTATTGATATGGACCTCAAATCCCTTTTACTCTAAACATTTGTGTGCTAAATCAATAAAGTTTGCTTTTCAATAATTAAATTGGTTACTCAAGATACATTTATTAAGTTTTCTTTGCCAATTGTTTATTTAAATGGAGACTATTCTATCCAAGATTCTGTATCTATCACAGAATGGGGTGTTTTTCTAGATTTTTACTATTCTCAATGTCTCCACATAGTAAATGTTGCCATTTGATTTGAATTAAGTTCAGAGCACAACTACCCAAGCTGTTATATAAATAGTTTCAAACCTTGGACATCAATTTGATACTGTTTAATCTGTTACCCTGTGTAGATGCATGTTGATGCCTCTACAGCAGACGACTTTTGGAAACATTGTGGCAAATTGAGAAATTGCACATAATGAACAATTCTTTTTGCAACAATGTTTTCAACTATTCAATAGTTTTATTTTCATTTATAGAGGTTTTCAAAGTTGTCTGCTGCAGAAATGTTGTATTCAAGAAAGGGTTTAGTTAAGTGTTTTTCTATAGAGAAACCTTATTGTGCATGTGCTTTGGGAAGGCATTCCAGCAATTGATGTAAATCTACTTTTGAAAGTTATAATGATTCCTGAACAAATAAATGCTTTCCTACATAAAACAAATCAATGGCAGATGACTTTGAAAAAAAATCTAGGTGTATAGAGGATCTGTACAATTATTGATTAGAGTTGAAAACATTGTTGCTAAAGGAGAAATTTATGGCTCAATGTATTACTTGTCTGATGCAGAATTTGATGTATGTTTAAAAAGTATTTCCTTAGTTAATATGCTCAAGATAAAAATAAAAATGTTGAGTTTAGCAGCCAATAACATAGAGTCTGGCGAGACGGCCTGACTGGCCTGGCTGTAAACTGGTGGCTTCACACAATGTGTTCCTGCAGTCAAAGAGTTAACCCTTTCCCTCATACAACAATTCTGCAGCAGACGACTTTGAACATATTTTGTAAAAAGATAGAAAATCTCTATAATTGAATGGATAACCTATGACTAAAAGTGGAAAACATTGTGGCAAAAGGAGAAATTGCTTCTTTTGTCACAGTTTTCAAAAAGCTGTCTGCTGCAGAGGCATCAGAAAGTGTCTAAATGAGGGAAAGAGTTAATTAATCAAAACATAAATATATACTATAGTTGTTTGTTTGAATGTTGTTTTACCAGTACTTCCGGTTTTATTTATCTTGACACTTATACATAAGTCTTAATGCTGTCCCTGCAACCTGAGTGCCAAGGAGGGAAACCATAATTCACATTTTAAAGTCATTGGTATGTGAAGTCATTGGTATGTGTCTGGACCGAGGATCAAATCCTGGTCTCCTGCTTCTAAGGCTGTCCCTCTAACACCACAGAGATCATGTAAATGCACTCACTATAGGTAAAACTGAGGTATGCAGATTTCACCCATACAGCTATCCATGTTTATAATAATTATCATTCCCAATAAATTCCTTCTTACACAAAGTCACCCCATATATTTCCATTACTGTGGCTTTATAATTCTTTGCGACTCAGGTTGGTGAGTAATGGTGGATAATACAGAGTAAATGAGAATTAATGTGGAACTGATTACCTCCTTTCTTACAGGGAGATGCATCCACTAATTGCCTTAGTATGGGGACAACCATGAGTCCGAGATTCAAATAAAAAGGTCCCCTGAGTGTATTGACCTGTTTCTATTCGCATTAAATAACCTGCTATACTCTTTAGTATACAACTAGGGCAAAGCTTCTACCTTTTGATTAAAAATGCTGCTTTTTATCCTAATTTATGTTGGAATAATGTTTTGGCAAATATTCAATATTTTAGTGAGCGTTATGCATAGTTTCACTAGAGTTGTCATTGTTCACACATAAAGGGCCAATTTTGTTTTGAACCAGCTTGAATCTGAACCAATAAGTTCGGACAATGTCATTATAGCTCAAATTACTGCTAAGATGGAAGCAAAGCAAGAGACCAGTGGTCAGTAATGGCTATTTGCATGTTAAAAAACAGTGCTGTGGTTCTAATTATACATTATTTCCGCAAAAAATTGCCAAAGTTGGTGTGACAGAGAGCACTCAGCCCGACAAAGATAAATGGATATCCAGATTTTGATTGGTCACCAAGGATGTAGCGGGACAATTAACGCTGCATTTAGGACGGCTATGGGGTTACAGGTTAGACAAGGTCAAACAAAATTCGATCCATATAACAATGTCTACTTCTCTGTGGTGGAGTGCATCTAGCAAAATGTACTAAGGTCAGTCATATTATTCAACAATATTAACCTGATTCTGCCCTTTGTGCAAAGTATCGGGTTAATATTGTCAAGTCATATAAATGATAAAAATGCCAAAAAGCTGAATAATTTGTATAGAGGGTCAGTTTTTTTACGAGTTGTTGTCAGCTTCTGTCATTTCCTGAATCATAGAGAGAGAATTAATGAAGGAAGAGTGGATTTATGAGTTTTGGATGCTCATTTATGGACTTGAAAAGCTGCCCATGGTATCATGTCAGGGTTTGATAAGCTTGGCTTTGGCCTAACCAATCTTATCAGTACTGTTGACCTTGGTTTCATATATTCTATGAGTCATCTGCTATAAGAACATCTGAAGGAGTGTGAAAACTTAAAAAATGTAAAAATGTGTTTGATGCAGAAATGAAACATTGTTGGAAGAAAATTGCTTTTTTTTCAAAATGTCTCAAAAAAACGTTGATGATTTTTTTTTTTTTACCCTCGCCTTTCGCATAAAGCCATTTGCCGAGCAAAAACAAATACTTTGCCAGACATTTAATACCCGATATATAATCTGATACTGTTTAATTTCATCCAGATAAAAGCCGCATAGCTCCAACAATGCTATTTTTCCATCTATTATACCTTTCTTGCCAACTTGTTTGTATAACTATTGTATAAAATAACTTGTTTGCTGTATTACAGCTCGTTTTTAAACGTCTCTCTTTGACCTTCACTGGTCGGTTTACCCAACCTGTAACACTTTCGGTACACGCTTATAGTGTTTTGAATTACTTACCCTAGTAAACTGCCTTACGGCCTAACAGTTATACATATAATCCACAACGGTCCCCTTATTAACGTTTTTTCTTGCACATAAAACTTGTATTAACTTGTCAAAGTCTATCAAGGACGATCAGGTGCGTGGCTCATGTGGTCATTTAAAGGGCGCTTGGGACACGTATCTGACCTGCATTTCGTGCACTATGTGTATGCAGGAAACGCATTGTGCACTCTGCAAGCCTTGGACTTCTTCCGTTTGGAAGAAGTGCAATAAGCGCAGACATATAGAGGAAGTTGGAGTCCACTTCAGAGAGTATCTCGGAGTACTAGGGGTTCTCCGTTCTGAGCTCGAAGGGTGAGAGTGTTAGAGCTGCTCACTCTACACTCTTCACAGCTGTCCCGCTTTCAGCTTCGGCTGACCTTACACTGGTTTTAGTGGAACGGTCCACTGTAGGTAACCCTGCTACCCATTAATCACCAGTGGCCTCTACAGGTCATCCATGCTCTCCCGATATCCACTGGTCTTCGGACCGGGTAGAGATAGGGGTAGAGTAAGAAATTACCTATCTACAAAGGGGTTCTGTATGCCATTTAGCATTGAGGCCCAATCTTCGGATTGGGCTCCTATAGTGCCATTGAACTCCTACTCCTAGGCCTTCATGCTCTACTTACAGGATTCCTTTGCTTGACCTGTCGCCATGAAACCGGGCATTAATCACCACCAGGATTACTACCGGACAAGTGAACCATTTCACTCTAGTGAATGGGACCCTCGTCAACAATCTCCGGGCATTGGGTACCAGGAGTACCAGTCAGATCCTGCATTTATTGAGATAGGTAGGATTTGCTGGTCTCCAGGGGGAAGAGAATATATTCCTAGGGATTACGCTCTGCCCCAGTACCACTCCTTGTACCAATTGTTGGAATGAGATGATGGCCGCAGATCGTATAAGGGAGGGGATTCCTTTAATATTAGGAGTCATTCCCCTAAAACTGCCTACCGGGATCAGCAGATTCCGGCTTAATGGGATCATCATATCCTGAACGGGACACCTCTCTTTGAGGGTTTCCCTTAATCAGACTCACTATTTGAGCTCTGAAAAAGGGATGCAAAGACCATCACACACTGTGAGCTCGGTCCTTTTAAATGACCCTCCGTGATTTTCTAATCCTGCGAGAAGAGATTCGCTTTCAGGGCATCATTTATCAATCATGGCTCCCTCACATGATGCCATGTTTGACTCAACGTTTTTTCACCTCATGTCGGGCAAGACCCGCCCCCCTTTCTTTGGAGGATCAGGGTCTGAAGTTGAGCCTATTCTAGAGCACTGGACTCTAGAGAAGACCATTCATTAGGTCTTTCGGGTGGTGCCTGCTTCCATCTGTCCAAAGGTTGACGCAATCACCTCAACTCCTCCCACAGGCAAATAATTTTGGCAGACTGCTCGAGCAGGTTCAGGTCACCAAAGCGCTGGACTCTTGCATGTCAGCGTGGAGCGTACATTCTTCTCTTTCATGAGAATGGGTCTCACCTCTGAAGGTATCCCTCTTAGACGGGAACGCTTCATCTCTGGGCCTAACTGCCCTGCCCCTCTCTTCGATGACACTACCTTTAAAGGTATTCAAGAAGTGGGAGGCCAGGGCGTGGCTTGGCATCATGGTTTTGTCCCATGATGACCATTAAGGGGCAGCGCTGTCCCTATTGCTCAAAGAGGAGAAGGTGGCCAGTCAAGGCATAGTTTTTTATCTAGAATTCTAGAGGCCTTCGATACGGGAAACCGGCACCTGATGCAACTAAATTTGCAAAGTGCCACAGAAATGTTATCTCTAAGGAGAGATGCGACATTGAGTAAGTGGTCTTTTTTACTGCCTCTCAGCAGAGATAAACTCTCAGTCGATTTTCTCCTCCTGCGCAATCGGAAAAACTTATTTTTTTGGGCCCACTATAGTGGCCTCTCAGAGAATTATAAATACCCACAAAGTTTAATTAACTCACAAGCTCTTTAATAAACTGTCTTAGGTTATGATTTCTTTCTTGCCTATGTTGAGTTAAGTAGTGCCTCAAGCTTTCATGGATGGTATTGAGGTGGCTACGTTATTCTTTGGGACCAAGTATTGTGTTGTACGATCCTCCCCGACCGATGCTACAATGTCATCAGGTATTATATATCAGGTATTAAATAACTATATATCAGGTATTAAATAACTGGTAAGTATTTTCTAATAAAAATATGTTTTACTATGAAAAACATTTTTTTTCCCCAATGTTTTCAAGTCATCTGAAGCAAGGATTTCAAATGTTGTCTGTATTACGGAATCAGTTAAATATTTGGACCTGGGTGCATTATAATGATGTTCTTGTATATATGTATGGGTAAAAGATATACATGTATTACAGTCCTGTACCATGTGGAGGAAGAAATTCATGAACATTATATAACTCTTTTCTACACACAGAAGCATTTTGAACTTGTTATACAAAGATATTTGCCTTTATTATTTTGCTCCCCAAAATATTGGTCTTGTTCGTTTCTATTTTATTGACTGCAATTTCATTGCCATTGCATGTCAAAGGATATAATTGCCCCAGAAATCATCCTTTTGACATGCCAATTTTAGCAACTCCGTTTTTGCTTTGTTAGTTATGACAATGAAATTTGTCTTGTATTTTTCAATCCTTTCTTCTTCTTTTTTCCTCCATTTTTTCTCTGACAATATCATGTAGCTCAATTGACACACAATAGCGATGAGGGAATTTGTCAAACAGCAAAAAACATGTTGAATCTTTGTACCTCAAGACACAACTTTTCAGCGGAATATGGTGCACTCAAGAATCTTATAACAGTACAGCTCTATGCAATAACTGGTTGTTATTTATTTTTATACCCCCTTCGAAGAAGAGGGGGTAAATAGGAGTCACTGTGTCAGGCTGTCTGTCTGTCTGTCGGTCGGTCGGCCGGAAGCCATATTTTGTCCGGCCTATTTCTTACAAACCTCTGGGTGGAATTCAATAACATTTTACATGAAGCTTCTATACCAAAAGGAGATGTGCATATCCTAAAGGGGTTACAATTGCATGTTATTTTACATAGTTATGGCCCTTTTACTTATTAAGTTATGGTGTAGGTCAAGGTGCTGTTTAGGGGGTATTTATCATCTTCAGTGATAGTTTTAGTTTATTTTTAAATACTACTTGTAGTATAATATTTTGATTCACCCAGTTATTCTATAACTATGGCTCTTGGCATAGATGTATATTCGAAATTCTGAAGAGCAATTTCTTTTTTCCCCATAATGTTTTTAATAGTCATCTCAAAGAATGGTGTCTGAAAAGAAATTGTCTTTATGAGAGAAAAATTTAAAGAAAAAAGTAAGACTTCCTTAAGCTTAGGCACTTATTTGTTTTTTTCCTCGTGAACTATACACAACACGAATCCCTGAAAGTGCTCATTGACTTGAAAACTCATTTTTCATGCTAAAAGCAGACATTATGCTGCATCAGGATTGCTTAAACCTTTCCCACATACAACAAATCTGCAGCAGATGACTTTAAAAAAAAATCGCCAAAAACGCAGGAAAATCTCTTAAAATGAAGGTTTAATTAGTGTAAAAAGTTGAAAACATCGCGGCAAAAGGAGAAATTGCTCATAATGAGCAATTTCATCTTTTGTCACTTTTATTTCTTCAAATTTCGTCTGCTTCAGAGGCTTCTGAAAGCATCTATATGTTGTAAAGGGTTAAAACTATTAAGTCTGACTCAGTGCTTACCAAAATGGTATTACTTGACTGTATTAATTCTCTCCTAAGTGCTCAGGGTTGCCGGGTTAGCATTATGACTGACTGGCTGGTGTCAGCATAAATAGACCAGTAGTACTGTAGTACTGGTAACTCACCCAGAGAACGCCATGATATAACTAAAATTGTTGAAGGTGGCGTAAAAAACATCAAACAATCAATCAATTAAATCATTGTGGCAAAGGAGCAATTGCTCAATTTAAACTCGTTTTACCTGCATGTTTACAAAAGTTGTCTGCTGCGGGTGCCTCAAAATGAGTCTGTATGTAGGAAAGGGTTTAGAGATCGGTTTAACTCTTTCCCACTTGCAGACACATTTCGACACATCTGCAGCAGGCAACTTAAGAAAACATTGTGGCAAAAGAAGAAATTGCTCATTCTGTTTTCAACTATTTGATAATCATACTTTCCGTCTGTCATTTAGACAGATTTTCGAAAATGTTGCCTGTTGTATTTGGGAAATGGTAAAGACATTGTAAATATGCCTACATACTTTAATCAAAGCGCTGAAGGCACTGAATTTGGTTGGGTACATAAAACTGTTCAAACATTTGCCTTTGCATAGATGTGTGATTTATAAACTATGCATTGTTTATAAATATTACAACTTCTGGTAAAAGAATAAATGACGCATCCGTTAAAATTAAATGCCATTTTAGTTAAAAATAAATCATGAGACATACATGTGAATATTATATTTAATTTCCAAGTTTCAAAAGACATGTAAAACCAAATGGATAACCATTATGGCCCCGACTCACTCATCTAAGTATTTACCAATTTTTGTTACAAAAAAAAATCACAATTGACCAAAGGTTTTCTAAAACTTACTCAAAAGCTTCCTGTTTAACAAGAGATTTTTCAAGTTTTCACTTTAGCCATATAAGGCCAAATAGCCCTGCCCCCTGGCGGCCATGTTTTTCGACCAATCAACATGGCTTGGAGGAATCTGATAGATGGTCTCCCAATGAACATTTCTACAAAAAGAATTGAAAATTGGCCAAACACTTTCGGAGGAGAAGATTTTTCAAGTTTTTACTATAGCCATATTAGGCAAAAAAGCCCCGCCTGCTGGCGGCCATGTTTTTCAACAAATCAACTTGGCTGGAAGGAATCTGATAGAGGGTCACCCTAGGAACATTTCTACAAAATTATTTAAAAATCGGCCTGACACTTTTGGAGGAGAAGATTTTTTTGATAAGGCAAAAAAGCCCCGCTCCCTGGCGGCCAAGGAACACTTCTTTAAAATAATTTGAAAATCTGCCAACCAGTTTGGTAGAAGAAGAATTTTAAAGTTTTTATTTTCGTTGCCATGGAAACCATAATTCTGCATGAATCACAAACATTTGAAGGAATTCTGGTGAGGTCAATGAGAGGATGCTTTCTGTGAAGTTTCATCCCAATTGACCCACTCGTTACTGAGGAGAAGATGTTGACGGGCGACAGACGCCGGACAAAAGGAGATCACAATAACTAACTTTCAGCACTTCATGCTCAGGTTAGCTAAAAAAGAAACATCTATCCAAATGAAAGAGTAATTGAAATCATGTAGAAAACATTGTAGAAAAATTTATTAGTCGCCGGGCAGAAGCCTGCGACTTCTATTTTTAATAGGTTTTCGGAAATCATGGGAGGGGGGGTTATTATTAAAAAAAAAATGTTTAAATGTCTTGAACATATTACAATTGCGTTTGTTTAAAAACACTAAGTTATGACACATCTAAAATGAAATAAATATTCCGATGTTTTAAGTATGTGCAGTTTCTTTATTTTGACTGGCATTTACGTTTTTGTGTTTTATTTACGAAGACAAATAGTCCCTATTAGCTAGACTGGGATACTTTATTTTCATAAACTATGTAATCAAAAGGCGATAACTACAAACCTTTACGTCGCACAGTCTAATTTGATTACATACGCGTACCTGCTTGCAGCCGATTATCGATATTAAAATCACGTCGAATTCTCCTTTTAATAGATAAGTATCAACATAAACTGGTAACAGAAACAAAAATAAGAATAATTGGTGAAAATATGTCTCAAATATAAGCCTGTTTATCGGTCGTGAACGTCGAAACGCCTTTTCCTCAGTTTGTGACCTAGTTTCATATTGTCAAAATGTAAACAAAGCGAAGTAACCGGAAGTAAAATGTAAACTTAGAAAAGTGACTTTTTTATGCATACAAAAAATGTCGCACGACAAATTGATTTCTTAAACGTCACGAAACGAGTGCATGGGTCGAATATAGGAGAAAGACAGATACTATAGAAATGCTTTTTTCTCTCGAATGCAATAACGCTTTGCCTGATGTTTTATTCACTTTCTTCGATGTTTGACACTACGACTCGATTTTGAAACGATCGAGGGTCAACATTTCGAAAGAATGCTCAAACACCTTATTACAGATAGATAGCTAATATTACACACTTTAATGTTTAAATATATGTGATATTAAATGATTATTTGGCTTGAAACAAATTAAGAGAAGAACGAACTCTGATAAACAATAGATTTAGAAATAAAGAAAATCTGCTCTTTCGCACCCAATTAATTTCATACTTGCCACCTATTAAATAGTAATGGGACTTGCAACTGGCATTTCTCTTGCGCCAACAATTTAGCTGATATGTTGTTTCAAGTGTGGTCTACTTTTTAAACATTTTAACATCTGTGAAATATTTATTATAATTATTATTAAAAAGGAGGAAGTTCATGTCTTCAGCAATTTAACCGTTTTCTCAATGTTTTAAGCGTTTAAAGGTTTTCATTGTTGCTTCAAACATGGAAATATTTAATAGCTTATTATTGCATGTAGATTTAAATCCCAAAATGTATTAATTTGTTGTGGTTTTATTGACAAATACAAAACATCCAAAATCCTGACCAAAAGAAATCCTGAAATTTGTAGATCTATGTGGAATTTCAAAAATCCTGGAATTAGTCCTTATGAAAACATTATGTGTATGTTTAGACTAATGAAAGTCAAGAATACATGTGTGTTAAAAAATAAATCAATGCAGTCTTTTCCGGCGACATTGATGCTTTGCATCAACTTTCTCTTGTATGAGCACTTTAAAAGAAACATGCTTCAGACTTCAGAGGCTTTTGAATTCATTTGTATTATAAAAGGATTAAATGCTCCAGAGAAAACCAATACCTGTGCCGTCTGCTTTTTGGGATAGGGGCGTTTCGCCACTATCTCATAGCGAAGCTGCTTTCGAAAAGTCGGATTAAAGCTGCAACCGCAGTCCACATGTGTATACCTACACCAAAATCGAGTTTTGATTGGTTATAATCTGCCTTTTCAACGATTTCATTGGTTCGACCGAATCACAAAACCCTCCGCTTGCATAAATTTATGAGACAAAATAGTTTCTATGAATGAAACTCACTCTGAACTATGGTTGACCTCAATGTCAGTAGTGTGAGGTAACGTCGACCGTTCTGTGACCCCATTAGTTTACAACAGTCGACTTATAGAGAAATGTGCAAAGCACTGTAAATACAATTATTGAAAGGAGTTGAAACCATTGTGGCAAAAGTGAAATTGCCTACGAAAAGCAATTTCCCCTTTTATCACAATGTTTTCGATTGTCGTCTGCTGCACATGCGTCTGTAAGCGTCTGTAGGCGGAAAATGGTTACATCCTTCCCATGGAAGCGGAACCCTTTCCGTGATACTATAACAGTTCGAATATTTAAAAAATATTGTTGAAAATGGAGCTATTGCTGACAATGAGCAATTCCTCCTTTTCACACAATGCTTTCAAACACGTTTCAAATTAATTCTTTTCATATTTAAACGTTTTACTATGGACGTTCTTTCCCTCTTTCTCCCTTCCGGACACATTTTGAATAACATGCTAGAGATGAATGATTACGAGCAATTTTGCCTTACATCAAGGGGAAAAATATATAGTTGAAACCTTTGTGGAAAAAGAGGAAATGGGTCATGATAAACAATTCTGCAGCCGTCTGCTGCACATGCGTCAAAAAGCGACTGTAAGCGGGAAAGGGTTGAACCGTTCCCGTTATAGCTACTTAGTTACAAACAAATGTTGAAAGTATATTTGCAAACGGAGCAATTGCTGACAATGAGCAATTCCTCCTTTTCAAACAATGCTTTGAAACATGAATCAATTTGTTTCTATAACCTAGATAACGAAAACATTTGTCTACAGTTATTATTTTAACCTTTGCCCCTTTTAGACACATTTGACTAACCTTAACAGATGAATGATAATCAACAAGTTTGTCTTTTTCCACAATGTTTTCATCACTATTCAAAATCATACTTTTATTAATTCAGGTCAATAGTTATGCCTTAGTTCAATGTTGTTTGCTGTATATTTAGTCTATGTGGTCAAGGTTAAGGAATACTGTAAACAAACTTGTTACAACATAATTCGTCCAAAGAGAGAGGTCCTACTGTGTATACATGCCATGAAATAATGTTACAAACGGTCTCACCGCTACTGTGGAATTGTTGGTAAAACAGGTCGCGTTTTGTGTTGAATATTCTCATGTGTCGCTGTATGTAGACCCTACTAGGAAATAGAAATTAAATCTACAAATTATAGATAAGTTAATTTCAACATTGATTGATTGGGATTTAACGCCGTTTTTAACATTTCTTCAGTCATATCACGGCGGCCAGTTCACCTATAAATGTATTTCCTGGTTTTCTCAAACCAGTACTCCTCACAACAATCTTCCCAAGCAACTGGCTGCGTTTCCACATAGACTTAGCCATTGGTGAAAGACGAATGACGCATGTCGCATTGACTTTTGTCAAACGTCGGAAAGAAATTTGGCCGAATTTGTCAACACATCCGAGTTATAACCGCAAGGTCATTATTTATTTTATTGTTGAGAAGCTTCTAGCGATTTTGGGACTAAAATTATAATGTATATGCATTTGCGTTAATTTAAGACTCAACGTTCATCAACGTGTAATATAGTCCTAGATGTATCTGTTGACAAATAAACTAGAAATGTAGTCTAAATAGGTTTTTGAAAATTAACCTTGACGGTCCGGTCCCGTTTCGGAGATACAATTAAATTGCAAATACTTTACAAATACCATAATCTAAGCTGACGTGTTTTGACGCATCGAACCAGTCTTCTGTAATCAATACTTGAGTTGTCTCCGTCTGTAAAGCTTGGAGGTATAATCCGGCGTCCGGCCGGCTGTCTGCCTGAATGTGCATTCGTCCGTCCGTCATGGATTGCATGTATTGGTTAACACGTTGTTTCTGTATGGCAGATTTATTTCAAAGTGGTCACAATTATACCCGTACATAACTCTGGTCTGTTTTTTCAGTTATCTCCATTTTTCCTTATTTAGTTCAGCGATTGTCTCAATTAACTTTCATTGTATCAATTTCAAACTTGGTTTGTATGTAACTTATGACCTACAGATTTGCAGTGCACCATTACCATAAATTAAGCATGCTGCGTTTGGAGTGTGTATATTTTTGTCTTTCAATGTTCTCCCTTATTATATGCAACACATGCGTTCCGTGAAATTCCCTTTTTCGTTAATGAGTGCTTCCCCAAGATTTGTACTTCGTCAAATCTAATCTGTTTTTTAGGTGTAAACTCAATTTTTTCATTTCTTCGGTTATTGTCTCAATATATGTCCAATATATCAATTTAAGACTTGGTGTATAGGAAACTCAGAGCTGCAATTGTGCAGTGCAAAAGAAACATAACTCTATCATGCTTTCGATCGTCTTTCATTTATCAGCATGATTACAATATACATTGTGGATCTTTAGTGATTTCTGAACTAGAAATATTTTAATTAAGGGTAGCTGCTCGGGTTTTTTTTGTCAATCTTTTGTCCTTCGATATTTTGTTTATACAAGAAAAGGGTAAAACTTTGACAAATGAGGTATATGTTATTGGCAGGCAATATGTGTTGCTTCAAACATTTTTGGTTTGGTTTGTTTAAAGGTCATTGTTTCATTGTTTCAACAATGTTTGTCCATATGATCTATGCCATATGTTTTCAATTTACATATGCCCCCTATACCATCAGCGCTTTCAGCGCTTTGATTACTCTACAGTATACACCTAACCTGGCCGCTGTTTCCTTTTCCCAATAAACCTATCATATACATTTATGTATTTGTAACTTGCCAGGATGTGTCGATACCGTCATGGTACAATGTGATATATGCACAAATTGGTTTCACAAATCTTGTGTTAATGCACCTATGGATATTTCGACAACAGATGCGGACTTTAATTGTAACTTTTGTTAATTATTTGGCTATTATAATGATAAGATATGTAATTAAATTGGCAACATTTAAGTTTTTTACTTATAACAGCCCTCAAATACAAATTTGGTTTATACGACGGTAAAGAAAGGTTATGGGAATTAAGAAATTGTTTAAATAAGCAAATTCTCCTTTTCCCACAATGTTTTCAATATATGTTGCTTTTTACTATTTACACAGCAAGAAAAAAACATTTAACTTATTTGTTATAGATTAGTATTATTGTTGTATATATATAGAATTACAAGAAACAAATTAAGATTAAAAGTGTTATATATATATACTTATTGTTTATTTGTTATTTAAATTGTTCTGCCCCTTCCAAGTACCCTACAGTATATAAATAACACATTGCTTTGAATTGGACAGTAATTTTGTCAGCCTGAGGAGAATACTGTCACCCGAGCCGCAGGCGAGGGTGACAGTATTTCTCCGAAGGATGAATATTACTGTCCAATTCAAAGCAATGTGTTATTTATTTTATTATACCAAAACTAGAATTAAATTATTTTATGATCTGTAAAATGTTTCATAGCACAAAAGTACAACATATCTAGCGCTCTACATGTCTAGTTTTAATGAGTTTCATTAACATTAATCTTCCTACCTACCTAATTTGCATACGGCCGTCAGTCAGTAAAAAATTTGCATACCGCCGTGAGACAGTACAAAAACTGTCTCATGGTCACGTGGTCCATTTGTCTTGACAGTAAAAATAGCAACTTTTTGTCAATGGGAGTTATATATGGACAATGAAATTGAGGTATAATAATATAGAATGTTGCATGGATCATTTGCCTCGTAGTATGGCACATGGAAAACTGTTGAAAGTTACAAAGTAGAAAATGAAGAGGCCAAACAATAACTAGAACCCATGGCCCTTCAATCGATTGTAAAGGAGAGGATATAATTGAAGCAAAACCTATGGCTAGCAACCTATTCTATTCTTGCAATTTTTTCAAATTTCGTCCGCTGCAGATGCGTCAAAAGACATTTACTTGTCGGAAAATCAATCCATCAATTCTCGTTATCGATATCTATAGATATGATATAAAGAGGAAAGTCGTTAAAACACTTTACAAAGAGATTCCATTTCAGCATGATCTCGATTTTTGGTTTAATCTATATCACTGATAAAAGCAATCAAACAGATTATATATTTACAAAGATAACCCCGGATATGATCATATGTAACAAATTATACACATTTGCCCATCTTTAATTAAACATTTTTTACAACAAATCATAGCGTCCGCAGATTTGCTCTATATTCTATAGCGTTCGCATTTTCCCTCTATATTGCATTTGTCCGCATTTTCCCTCTATAATGTATTTGTCCGCAGATCGCGTCCGCACTTTAGACCCTCCCCCCATACCGTTGTATTTATAAATAGAATTCGACGATCACGATTTCTCTGCAAATGTGTTACTCTCATTTTAAATGCATTTTATGACGCACATATTTTTTTTTTTAATTCTTTATACTATATTTATATGGCCGACAAGGCACAAAGAAAATATTTTCAATTCTGTTTTTATCTACATTTTCAATGCGTGATTGAAAATTCAAATACCGTATCTGGAGCTTAAATCGGAAATAGTTCTCCCTGTAGCAGTTCACTCACTGAGATTTATAAATCTCTCCGCGTTCATGTTTTAAAATACAATGTTTCATTTTATTTCCAAATTCTCTTTGAATATAAGAACCACATAAGAAAACAAAGACGATATAAATATATCATTATTTCAAAAATCGTGATTAATTTGAAAAGTAAGAGCAAGTATTGAGTACTACTTTCACGCGTATGAAATTTAGGGAATTCTCCATAAGACGTATGGCTTCAGAATTATAGCTCTCTAAATTTGTTTGTTCCAAACAAATAAAAATGATGGTTGCTGGGAGAGCATTTGCACTGATGCACTGCGAATTTATCAGAACATAAGCCGAACACCAGTAGCTTGGTCGGTAGCGACGCAAGCTATTAATCCAAGGGTTGTGAATCTCCGCTTGGCCAACATTCTTTTTCATCAAAAGTCACTGTGATGAGCATCAATCGTCTTTCACCAATGGGTTAACATACCAGTTAACATACCAGTCTATAAGGAAAAGCAGCCGGTTGCTTGGAAAGTATGTTGTATGGAGTTCTGGTGTGAGGTAGCCAGGAAACAATGAGTAGGTGAACTGGTCGCTATGATATGACTGAAAAATTGTTGGAAACGGTTAAACCCCAATCAATCAGGATATAAATTATTGGAACATTTATTTTTTCAATAATCCACTGAAAAAGGATGAAATAAATATATTATTATGGCGTACACATTATTTCATCAAAGTCTTGTCAGGTCCAGACACCATTATATTCTGCCTTATCCCTTTTCCTCATACGACAATTCTGCAGCAGACGACTTTGAACATATTTTGTCAAAAAAAAGAAAGTCTCTATAATTGAATGGATAACCTATGACTAAAAGTAGAAAACATTGTGGCAAAAGGAGAAATTGCTCGTTTTGAGAAATTTCTTCTTTTGTCACTATGTTTTCAAAAAGCCGTCTGCTGCAGAGGCGTCAAAAAGCGTCTATATGAGGTAAAGGGTTAGATTGACAATGGTGTTGAGAAAAGGCTAAGAATAAAGCAAAGTACACCTTCCATTCAGTGATAAGTGATAATGAGGCTTAACCTTTCACCTTATTAAAGTTGATGAGCTTAACCCTTTCCCATATATATATATAGACGCTTTCAGATGCCTATGCAGCAGACGACATTTAATAAATCATTGTGGCAAAGGGAGAAATTACTCATAATGAGCAATTTCTCCATTTGCCACACTGATTTATTGTATATGGAAATGTTTAACACAGGTTAATCAGATCTCAGACCTATTTTAACGCTATAGAGTCTGATCAGTTTCATTATTTGGAACATAAACTAATCAACAAGTTTGGGGTTTTAAAAAAGTTATAATGAGCCATTATCACCAACCTAAAAGGGTCTTGCATCAGGGAATTCTTAATACTAAGTTGATGGATTTAGTTGATTGGAGTTTATGAAGGATATCTATAGAAACACCTTAGCAGGTAATTGGGAAGGTGGGTTAACCCTTCCCCACTTACAGATGCATTTTGATATATCTGAAGCAGGCAACTTTTGAAAACATTGTGGTAAAGGAGAATTTGCTCATGATGAGCAATTTCTCCTTTTGTCACAACATTTTCTAATTATTCAAATAATTTTGCATATTTTCCCCATGATGCTTTCAAAGTGGATTGTTGTATGTTGAAAAGGGTTAAGATATACCCTACCCTAGATGTTATACCTGACAAAAACAATAATGCATGCAATCCCAGGTTTCATATCCATGCCAAAACTGAAGTAAAACTACTCAGTTTTTGCTTGTTATATACTGATCATGTTACTTTATTTTACTACCAGACAAATAACAAGAATGATGTTGTAATTACTGTTGCAGTAAGAAATCATTTAATCCTTTCTTCACATAGAACAAATCCACAGCAATCTCATTAAAATCGTCTCCTATTAACGCTACGCATAGGTCAGATCATTTACTTTAGTCAGATTGAAATCCACAGCAGACAACTTTCAGTCTTTGAAAACTTCTAAGCAAAAATATTGAAAATCTATATTGTATGAAAGTATAATTATTGAATAGACTGGAAAATATTGTGACAAAAGAAGAAATTGGACAAATCACTTTTCATGAGCAATTTGTCCATTTGCCACAATGTTTTCAAAAGATGTCTGCTGTAAACCTGACAAAATGCATCTGCAACTAGGAAGGATTAATGTTGATAAAGCGTTAACCGTTTCGCGCATATATATATGAGCCGTGCCACCCGATTTTGGTCTTTTGACATCAATTAACCTTTTCCCACATGTGCACAAAACAAATCTGCAGCAGACAACTTCAAAACATTCCGGCAAAATTCTGGAAATTCTCAATAAATGAAAGAAGAACAAAATTTAAAGCGTTTTCAATGGTAGTCTGCTACAGGTGTCACAACTTGCGTCTATATGTGGTAAAGTGTTGTAGACATATATTGGCACAAAGCTAGTGAGACTACACCTTTTTGTCTTTTTGTCAGAGTCTGCATATAAGTAAATGTAACATATAACAGTGTGAAGGCTTGTGCGACTGTGTGGATACACTTGCTTTCCTTAATCTTCATTGAATGCAGATATATTAACCCTTTCCCTCATATAGACGCTTTATGACGCCTCTGCAGCAGACGGCTTTTAGAAAACATAGTGACAAAAGAAGAAATTGCTCAAAATGATTTTCTTTTTTTTTGACAAAATGTGTTCAAAGTCGTCTGCTGCAGAATTGTCATATCAGGGAAGGGGTTAAGAATCCAAGATGTGGCTCATATTGCATTTAGACACATATGCAGCAAAAGACTTTCAAATTGATTTCTTTTAAAAATGAGAAATTGCTCATAATGAACAAGGGGTCTTCTTGCCGTTATGTTTTTCAACTATATTCAATCAGTTTTAATTTAATTTATGGAGATTTATAAATTGTACATTATTTTGCTTAGATGCTCTCAAGGGCATTCTGCTGTAGATTTGCTGTTTGTGGGGAATAATTTAAAGATGGAGTTTATGTGTGAATGATTTTAAAGCTTGAACTCTTACCCACTGCACTGCACACTGACTGCATTCCACAGTAACAACATTTCTTGATAATGGAATCAACTTAATTGATATGGAATAAGGAAGACGCTTGTAATTGTTTCCTGCATGATGGAGACAGGGTACTTCCAGTGAGCCTAATCACCTCCATTTCTACTTCATTCTAAAAAGCATTGGAGCATAAGCTGTCATTTAGTACTTTACATCTTCTGGAAAAAATGCCCACTAACAATGTCCATTGTCACCGTGTCAAATGATGTCAACAGCTTGAATGAAACTTCTGATAAAATGTGTATACCCTTTCCTTTAAATGTTTTCCCGCATTATGATTTGTTAGATTTCCTGTATGTGGCAAGAGCTTTAACTCATATCAGATACAAAGCAAAATTTGATGCTACTACAATCTGACAACTGTTGTAAACATTTGTTGGAAAAAGGACTCATGACAGCAATTCCTTCTTTTCTCACAAAGTTTTCAACCCTGACTTTAAATTAAGTGATTTTAAAAATGCATCATTTTACTTTCTCATGTGTTTAACCCATAAAAGAAGCTTTCTGTTGCCTCTGCAGCAGACACATTTTGAAAACATTGTTTCAAAAGGAGAAATTGCTCATAATGAGCAAGTTCTCAATTAGCAATTATGTTTTCAACTTTATTCAATAATTTCTCTCTCATTTATATTGTTAACTAGATATTTTCAGTCGTCTGTTGCAGATTTGTTGTATGTGTGAAAGGGTTAAATCAGTTATTTATCAAAGAGTTTCTCTTATCAATAAAATGAAGTTTCAAATTTGAGAAATTTGTATGTCCTCGATGCGATGCTGCGATACCTGGGTAGGATTTACAAGATAATGTTATCATATAATCTGGATTGAAGATCTTATCCTTATTTGATAGTTTTATTGATTTAATTTACCCATCATATTGACAGTAATGGATATATTTCTGTAGTTGACCTTAATCAATTAAAGTTCATCTGTTTTACTCTAGATTGTCATCATCCATCCATACATACATCAAGTCAGCCTTGCGTTCAATGAACATTGAAACCAAAGCATGTACATTGTATTCCATGCAAAACCTTTAGTATGTTTCAGTGTTTTCACACAAAATGGAACAATTATAGTATTTTTTTAACTCTGCCACATATATCAACAGTATGTCATGTTGTTTGGGGTCCAGGGGAGTTTGTATAATTCTTAAACCTTAAAATTATTTCTGCATGAATCCTATTATGTGCTACTCATTAGGTTTTTTTTCTTGATGTTAATGATAACCCATCACATATAGTTTTATTTATAGAAAAAAGGATTGCTAACCCACTTTCCCGGTACTAAGAATCTGCAGCAGACAACTTTGAAAACATTTAGACAAATGTATGTAATGTCTCTATGAATACAAGACCTCGGGCTGAGGGTGTCTCGCCCTTCTAAGAAAATCAGATATTAAATGGTATCACTATGCAAAAAGAAAGTAAAGTTGATAAAATGTGAAAAAGTAAGTGTCTGTCAATGCATTGTTATCAACATGTCATGATAAATAATAAACTCACTACATGTGTATATATCTTAATATATTTATTCACACATGAAGTGAATCATTGAGTGATCAATAATACTACATTAAATTGTAAATAATTGCAATCACTATAATTTTATGATAGTAAGTTTTTACACTTGACCCTGAAAATTTTGACATTGACAGATGTCCCATGACCAAACAATACATCTGACAAAGTTTCAGAAAAATTCAAGCAGGGGTTGCTGAGCTATAAGTTTTGTTTTGTTTGTTTGTTTGTTTGGAGTTTAACGCCGCTTTCAACAGCTTTGGTCATATCACGGCGGTCAGTGCACCTACCCATGTTTTCCTGGCTTTCCCACACCAGTACTTACACAACATTCTTTCGAAGCCACTGACTACTTTCTCACATAGATCAGAGGTGAGAGGCAATGGAAAACATCGCCCGAAAGAATGTCGCCGCAACCGGGTATCGAACCCGTGACCTCCAGATCACGAGTCAGATACGCTACCAATTGAGCTACCCGGCCGGGTCCTGAGCTATAAGAAAGGTTAAGTTACCTAACAAAGGTCAAGTTCTGCACAATTATGACCTTGACCCTGAAATTTTTGACGTTGACAGATGTCCCATGACCAAACAATACAGCTAACAAAGTTTCAGAAAAATTCAAGCAGGGGTTGCCGAGATATAGCTATTTGTAAAAGCGGCCGCCGTCGCCGGAAAAGTGACTGCTATGTCTCACTCCACTATCGTGGGCGAGACAAAAAGTTTCAACCTTGTGGCAAGAAGATAAATTACTAATTATCATTGTTGAAGTGAGAAAATTCTTTAAATATCCACAACATAGGTCATATCAGTAATAGAGAGATGCTGTTGGTCACTGTTTATTTCTCCTTATCTGGACCTCTTTATTGTAGAGAAATAAATTATATGAAGAAATAGTTGACCCTTTTCCACATCCAACAAATCAGCAGCAGAGGACTTTGTAAACATTCTAGGGAAAATCACAATTATTAAAAGCATAATTATTGGAAAGGGTTGCTGTGGCAAAAGGCGAAATTGCTCATAAAAAGCAATGTATCCTTTTGCAATGTTTTCAACAGAAGTCTGCTGCAGATGCATAATAATGGGAAAGGGTTACAGAATGAACTTCTGAAGGTGATAGTTTGTTTTTTCTAGCAATGAAGTACCTCTTACTAATTGGATGCGGATGGTAGATGGACATTGTTAACCCTTTTCTACTTGCAGGCGATCTCTGATGCATTGCAAGCAGACTAATTTTGAAAAACGTTGTGGCAAAAGGGGAAATTGCTAAGAATTAGCAATTCCTTCATTTTCCACAATATTTTCAACTGTACATTATAATTAAATTTAATTAAGAGAGACTTTCGACATTTTAAACTTGATGTTTGCTGCAAGTTTGTTGTATGGGTGAAAGGGTTAATTGATTCCAATCACTTACCTGTTTGTAAATTGCTGACTTGGATTGGGTATTCATACCCCAGCTTATAATTCATTGTGACGTTTATGAAAGGTGGTTGAGTCTTTTAGCACTTATTTCCTGATCAAGATTGACCAGTTATTGCTTACAGGGTGATAGACCCAGCAACAAGTTTTCAATTCACTTTTACAGTGTCTTAGTCTGTTTCTACACTATATTGCCTATTGGATGCTCGAAACTCGGTTTAATTGTTTATATTGTTTAACTCTTTTAGAGCTACAACATATAATATGAATCAGACAACTTTGAAAACATCTAGCTAAAAGTATGGAAACTCTCTATAAATAAAAGTTCTACTTTTTAATAGATTTTAAAAGATTGGGCCATAATGAGAAATTACTCATTAACCCGTTCCCTCATATGACAATTCTGCTGCAGACGACTTTGAACATATTTTGTTAAAAAATAGAAAATCTCTATTATTGAATGGATAACCTATGACTAAAAATTGAAAACATTGTGGCAAAAGAAGAAATTGCTCGTTTTGAGCAATTTCTTCTTTTGTCACTATGTTTTTAAAAAAACATCTGCTGTAGAGGCGTCAGAAAGCATCTATATGAGGGAAAGGGTTAATTTATGGGGGGAAACTTTAATGTTTTGTCTGATGCAGATGCATCCAAAGTTTTCTGTATCAAGATCAAGGTTAACATATTTACCTGATATGATATTTCTAATCATCTGCTTAAAATTACATGAGAATTAAATTGTTGTTGTCTGCCTTAAAAGTTGTATGTAACAAGAAAAGAAACCAATCTCATAATGTACTGTCTATTGTTGCAGTCAGAACTGCATGAGCTGAAAATTGAATTACCATTTATAAAGAGGTAAATATATATTGCTCTTTATCCAATAATGTTTACATGAATAGTGCCAAAATCAGTTGTCAAATAGAAATGTCATAATGTTTTAGTCTTGTCGAGCTAAAAGAAGTCCAACAGCATTATATGTGAATAGTGAAGGCTCAAGGCACCTTGACTTAGTCTTCTTTGTCAGTGTCTACATGTTACATAGATCTAGTTGTTAAAGGTCTGACAAATATTAAGAAGTTAAGCCACACTAATTCTTTAAGTACCTCTTTCATGTACCAATATGTAATGTAATGCAGGAATGGAACAAGACACAACCCCCTTTTTTTGTCATGGATAATTGGAAAATTATTATGTCACATTGTGTGACAATTTTTTGGCAGTCACTTTATTTATTTTTTAAACAAACAAAAAAGAATGAACGTACTTGTTTAATAAATAAAAGACATGCTCACTTGAACTTTGATATTTGCTTAATAAACTAGGTCCTTAAATTGATCTGTCCATTGATGAACACATAATAAAGTCAGTTAAAGTTTACTACATATTTTTATGTGAACTGACCTCGGGTGCTTTAAAAAGACTTTAAAAATGGTAGTAATGGCTGCCCTCTTTGGTGCTCAGGGTTGCGGGGTTAGCATTACTACTGACTGGCTGGTGTCAGGACAAATGGTTAAGTAGTATTGGTAACTTACACAGGAAACCTTGTGATATAACTGAAATATTGTTGAAAGCAGCGTAAAACACCAAACAATCAATTGTATGTATTCATCCTGAGACAGTTCAATTAACACATACAATACGATTAAAGCCTGGAAAATGACAAGAATGTTTATTGGCCCAGACATTTAACCCTTTCCAACCTGAAGACGCATTTTGGCGTGTCTGCAGCAGACACTTTCTGAAAATGAGAACTGATCAACTATAACTCTATTATTACCCCACCCAAAACTATTTCTTGAAGGTATACTAAAAACAAAACCCACAACATAGGATTTAAAGATGCAATAATAATCTAAGAACATGCAATACGCACCCCTTATCTAGTCCTTTCAATGATACATTTTTAAAATGGATTTGTCTAGCTTTGCACTTTACAGAGTCCTTAGCCAATTCTATGAAGATCAACATAAAAATGGTCCTGGTCAGACCTTGATATGTATTCATCATGTGACAGTTTAATCATGCTTTACATTTTGAAGAGTCAATAACCCATTCTAAGGATATCAAGATAAAAATGTTGAGTTGAGTAGCCAACAATATAGACCTTGGTCAGATGTTGCAGATGCGCCGGCTGGCAGTACATAGTTACATACAATTAAACAAACTGAAGACAACACATGACATTGTGCTTCATAATAATATATGTCAGGTATAGCGATTTGTGGGGGGGGGGTCTTAATGTCAGTCCGCTTTGACATCATTTAACGTAGTATCAGCGTTCAACTACTGGGGCTATACTGTTTACATTTGTTTGTCAGAAGATGTATTTAGGACAGGCTTAGCTGAGACTTCGCTGTACACAGATGCACTATCGTTTGACGACGCACAAATTGTTTGGTGTTTTACACGGCTTTCAACAACTTTTCAGTTATAACTTGGCAGCTCCTGGGTAAGTTACCAGTACTACTAGTCCACTTATTCTGACACTAGCCATACAATCGTAATGCATATCCCACAAACCTGAGCTCCAGAAAGGGCAGCCATTGCAACCATTTTAAAATGTTTGGTATGACCTGGCCTGGGATCGACCCCCAACCTCCCATCATTTATTTGAACAAAGGTCAGTTTATGGTTCATTTTGTTATCAAGACATGACATTCCAACAATCCATGATTGTATTTTTCTTCTATTTTCCAGACTTCAGTGGCTTCGAGTAATGGTGTGATCCAAATGACCTAGACCTTTATACAACAATACCTGTGATATGTGATAGTCTGTATTGCTTGCGTAAAGTTGCATTGGAAGAGACCTAAAGTGCATTGATCTGAAAAGAGTAACCAGAAACAGGTATACTGAGCAGTTTTGAAATATTAATATGGATTGACTAAATGGGGTTACACTATTTACCAATTTTAACACATCTGTAGCTGTAGATTTTGAAAACATCAAGGAAACGTTACAATGTGAAAAATCTCAATAAATAAAATTGTAATTATTGAATAGAGTTGAAAACATTATAGCAAAAGAAGAATTTGCACAATTTTCAAAAATGTTTCAGTCATATTTTGTAGGCCGATTCTTGGAAAGGACAATGCGGGTCACTATGATTTGTTTTCAGAATTTGTTACTCAGGATTTTACAACCCCTGCTTTGTCATCTCTCATTGTAAATGACTGAGGGGGAAAACATATGATATCCACCTTCTTTTCATGTATGTCTTTCAATAGTTTATTTCTTTACCTGAAATTGTATTTTGAAACTCTGCCAATATAAACACATGCAAAGAAAATCTGGATAGTGCAAATTATTACAAAATCAAGAAACACAATTTAAGTCCCCGATGAGGTCAACGTTTATGTTTATGCCTTTGTAGAAGATGGATTTCAAAAGAATGTTATAAAAAGTGATATTGCTCATCGAGAGTAAACTCTCCCTTTCTCACAATGTTTTCTGTTTCATCTTCAAATCGTTACTTATATTTGTAAAATATTTAAGTTGTTAAGATTTTTGAGGATTTTTTTTTAAAGTCTTGTGGCAAATTCTCTTTATCCCTAAATATTTTTGAAGTGAAATTGATGAAGAGTTATCTAAGTATGGTGCTTTGATGGTAGAGGATTAGAGAATATGACTATTTTGTTCCTATCAGAGTTTTCTAAATCTATAGTGTTTCTATATCATTGAGTTTTTATGAGGAAGGGTTGTTGGTCCTGAGCTCAACCTCTTAAGGCAAGAGCAGCTGTTTTTGGGCCTGGGGTTCCCTTTCTTTAGCCATGGATAGTGCCGGTCTTAATCTAGAATAGAGCCAAATCTGCGATATGTTTTTTTTAGAATCATGAGATTTAAAATATAGAATTGTTTTTAGCTCACCTGAGCTTTGCTCAAGGTGAGTTATTGTGATCGCCTTTTGTCCGTCGTGCGTTGTGCGTCGTCCGTCGTCCGTCAACTTCTTCTCCTCAGTAACCAGTGGGTCAACTGGGATGAAACTTCACAGAAAGCATCCTCTCAATGACCTCACCAGATTTCCTTCAAATTTTTGGGATCCATGCAGAATTCTGGTTTCCATGGCAACGAAATGAAAAAAACTTCAAAATTCTTCTTCTCCCAAACTGGTTGGCAGATATTCAAATAATTTTGTAGAAATGTTCCTTGGATGACCCTCTATATGATTCCTTCAAGCCATGTTGATTGGTCAAAAAACATGGCCGCCAGGGGGGGCGGGGCTATTTTGCCTTATATGGCTATAGTGAAAACTTAAAAAATCTTCTTCTCCGAAAGTGTCTGGCCGATTTTCAAATAATTTTTTAGAAATGTTCCTTGGATGACCCTCTATCAGATTCCTTCAAGCCATGTTGATTGGTCAAAAAACATGGCCGCCAGGGGGGCGGGGCTATTTTGCCTTATATGGCTATAGTGAAAACTTAAAAAATCTTCAACATCTTCTCCTCAGTAACCAGTGGGTCAATTGGGATGAAACTTCACAGAAAGCATCCTCTCAATGACCTCACCAGAATTCCTTCAATTTATTGGGATCCATGCAGAATTCTGGTTTCCATGGCAACGAAACGAAAAAAACTTCAAAATTCTTCTCCTCCCAAATTGGTTGGCAGATTTTGAACTTATTTTGTAGAAATGTTCCTTGGGTGACTCTCTATCAGATTCCTTGAAGCCATGTTGATTGGTCGAAAAACATGGCCGCCAGGGGGGGGCGGGGCTTTTTTGCCTTATACGGCTATAGTGAAAACTTAACAAATCTTCTCCTCCAAAAGTGTCAGGCTGATTTTCAAATAATTTTGTAGAAATGTTCCTTGGATGAGCCTCTATCAGATTCCTTTAAGCCATGTTGATTGGTCAAAAATTATGGCCGCCAGGGGGGGCGGGGCTATTTTGCCTTATTGCTATAGTGCAAACTTAAAAAATCTTCTTCTCCAAAAGTGTCAGGCCGATTTTCAAATAATTTTGTAGAAATGTTCCTTGGATGACCCTCTATCAGATTCCTTCAAGCCATGTTGATTGGTCAAAAAACATGGCCACAAGGGGTCGGGGCTATTTTGCCTTTTATGGCTATAGTGAAAACTTAAAAAATCTTCTCCTCCAAAAGTGTCAGGCCGATTTTCAAATAATTTTGTAGAAATGTTCCTAGGGTGACCCTCTATCAGATTCCTTCAAGCCAAGTCGATTGGTCGGAAACTATGTCCGCCAGATGGCGGGGCTTATATAGCTAAAGTGAAAAAAAAAATCAGGTGAGCGATTCCAGGGCCATCATGGCCCTCTTGTTTTGTTATAGATATAAAAAATATTATTGGAAATAAGAGAAATTGATAAAAATAAAATATTTGCTGCTCGGAAGGCATGATAATTGTTTAAATATAATCAGGGATCGAGGGTGGGGGATCAAGTCCAAATTATAGCAAAGCTCTTTAAATGATTATTGAATAGAGTTGAAAATTTGTGGCAAATGGGAGAATTACTCATTATGAGCAATTTATCCTTTTGCCACAATGATTTAAAAAGTCGTCTGCTGCCGAGGTGTCAGAAAGCCTCTTATGTGGAAAAGGGTTAATAGCATTTTTCTCTAGTGCAGCCCTATCATAAATGGTTCTACTTGAATAAATAGGCATACGGCCACATGCCATCTCCATTCATGCATATACCAAGATCATGGCACTCCCCCCAGCTGATCTTGAAATGATTTCCCGACATATTCAACCCTTTCCCAAACACAGGTGCATTTTGATGCATCTGCAGAAGAAAAAGAGCATTTCTCATTTTGCAACAATGTTTTCAACTCTAGGAATTCAATAATTATATTTCCGAAAAGCTTCCAATTATCACCAGATATTTTTGAAGTAGTCTGCTGCATATTTAAAGTATGTGTGAAAGGGTTAAAATGATTTGCCGACATCTTTAAAGCATCATATTCCCATTACCTACTGTCTAATTACCAGATTTACCCGTTTTGTCAGGAGTTTGGTCAAGAGCTATTACTACCCTATCCAACATACTGCATATTTGAAGCAGACAACTTATAACAAAAGTGGGGAAATATTACTTCAAGAAAAGTGGAAGTAAATGTTTTGATATGATCAAGTTTGTAGAAAAAGAAAGAAAAATTGTTCATCTTCAGTAATTATTCTGTTTCCATGATGTGAAATTATGATCTAAAATGTTGACCCTGCTCTCAAGATTATCAGGACCTTTGGATCGGGAATCTTGATCTCTACTTCTGAGCCAATGTCTCCCACATTTTGAGGCATTTTATTAGCTCACCTAAGCACGAAGTCCGGCATCGTCGTCGTCTGTCCGTCTGTTAACAATTTCCTACAAATGACTTCTACTAAAACCAATGGACAGATTTCAAAATAACTTCACAGAAATGATCCTTAGGTGGTCCTCTTTCAAAGTTGTTCAAAGAATTTAATTCCAAGTAGAACTTTGGTTGCTGCCGCATCAGAAAAGGGAAAAATTGCCAAATCTTAAAAAATCTTCTTGTCCAAAAGTACTGGCCCGATTTGAAAGTTATTTTGCACAAATGTTCCTTGGGGCACTCTTTACCAAGATTGTTCAAATATTTCCGATCCGTTGAAAAACATGGCCGCCAGGGGGCGGAGCTTGTTTTCCTTATATGTGCATTGTTAAAACTTTAAAAATCTTCTTGTCCAAAAGTACTGGCCCGATTTGAAAATTATTTTGCACAAATGTTCCTTGGGGCACCCTTTACCAAGATTGTTCAAATATTTCCGATCCGTTGAAAAACATGGCCGCCAGGGGGCGGAGCTTGTTTTCCTTATATGTGCATTGTTAAAACTTTAAAAATCTTCTTGTCCAAAAGTACTGGCCTGATTTGAAAATTATTTTGCACAAATGTTCCTTGGAGCACTCTTTACCAAGATTGTTCAAATATTTCCGATCCGTTGAAAAACATGGACGCCAGGGGGCGGAGCTTGTTTTCCTTATATGTGCATTGTTAAAACTTTAAACATCTTCTTGTCCAAAAGTACTGGCCTGATTTGAAAATTATTTTGCACAAATGTTCCTTGGGGCACCCTTTACCAAGATTGTTCAAATATTTTCGATCCATTGAAAAACATGGCCGCCAGGGGCGGAGGTTGTTTTCCTTATATGTGCATTGTTAAAACTTTAAAAATCTTCTTGTCCAAAAGCACCTGCCTGATTCAAAAATTATTTGGCACAAATGTTCCTTGGGTGACCTTCATCCAAGGTTATTCAAATAAATCCGATCCGTTGAAAAACATGGCCGCCAGGGGGCGGAGCTTGTTTTCCTTATGTGTGCATTGTTAAAACTTTAAAAATCTTCTTGTCCAAAAGTACTGGCCCGATTTGAAAATTATTTTGCACAAATGTTCCTTGGGGCACCCTTCACCAAGATTGTTCAAATATTTCCGATCCGTTGAAAAACATGGCCGCCAGGGGGCGGAGCTTGTTTTCCTTATATGTGCATTGTTAAAACTTTAAAAATCTTCTTGTCCAAAAGTACTGGCCCGATTTGAAAATTATTTTGCACAAATGTTCCTTGGGGCACCCTTCACCAAGATTGTTCAAATATTTCCGATCCGTTGAAAAACATGGCCGCCAGGGGGCGGAGCTTGTTTTCCTTATATGTGCATTGTTAAAACTTTAAAAATATTTTGTCCAAAAGCACCTGCCTTATTTAAAAATTATTTGGCACAAATGTTCCTTGGGTGACCTTCTTTCAAAGTTATTCAAATGAATCCGATCCATTTAAAAACATGGCCACCTGGGGGGTTGCTTGTTTTCCTTATATGTATTATACAAAATGTATAGAGTTAAAACTTTGAAAACTATTGAAGTTTGAAGTTCTATTAAATCCGGTTAGCGATATAGGGCCATCATGGCCCTCTTGTTATATTGTTGCGATGATCTAAAATGTTCTGGAATTTTTGTGTAGAATATCTTTAAAATTGAAAACGTACTTGAATTGTTGTGGAACTGTTCTAAAACTGTCCTGATATCAGAAAGCAATTTTTCCGTAGGGAGAGTCCTAATGCTATGAGGGTTTTAATTGTTTGGTGTTTTACGCTGCTTTCAACAATTTTACAGTTATATTGCGGCATTTTCTGGTTAAGTTACTAGTATTACTGGTCCATTTATCCTGACACCAGCCAGTCAGTCATAATGCCAACTCGGCAACCCTGAGCGCCAAGGAGGGTAGCCATTACTACCATTTTGAATGTCTTCGGTATGATTTGACCAGAGATCGAACCCGCGACCTCCCACATCGAGGTGGATGGTCTACAGGTCTACCACTACACCACTGAGGTAGTGTTATTAGGGAAATGTAAATGCTTCTGCTAAAGCTACTTAACCCTTTACCACATACAACATTTCTGCAGCAGACAACTTCTAGGCATGAATATGGAAATTCTCTGTAAATGAAAGTAAAATTAATTGATTGAGTTACAAACATTGTGGCAAAAGGTTGTCTTCTGCAGCTGTGTCTATATGCATCTACAAGTGGGAAAAGATTACTATAGAATGCATGATTTAACACCTCATGTTAATTACAAATTTTCCTGATTATTGTCTCACTGAGACCATTCTTTTGAATACCAGCAACATCTTTACCACATACAGCAAATATTCAGCAGACGACTTTGAAAACATCTAAGCAAAAAACTAAGAAAATCTATAGAAATGATAGTATAATTACTGCAAAGAGTTAAAAACATTGTGGCAAAAGGAGGAATTGCTTGTTTTGAGCAATTTCTTCTTTTGTGACAATGTTTTCAAGAGTCGTCTGCTGCAGAGGCCACAGAAAGCATATATATGTGGGAAAGGGTTAAAGAATGCTGCATTAAAGACAGACCTCTAAAGTTAGTCAAGGGTAAATATAGATAAGTTTCAGACTGATAGAAATTTTATTTCAATTAAACATAGCTGCAAAAAGATAAACAATTCAGACAATAGATAAATGCCTGATGATTCATGCAAACTTTCAAAACTCACTCGCAATGCAGCAGACAACCTTGAAAACATTTTGGCAAAATTAACATTATGGAAAATCACTATAATTGACAGTATAATTATTGAATAGAGTTTGATATATGGTATTGATATTTTACTTTAAAGCAGACAAGTCAGTGTTTCAGGATGGATTGATTGGTTGGTCTTTTACACAGCGTTCAACGATTTTTCAATTATGACACTATTTTTCCTGGCTAAGTTACCAATTCTACTAGTCCGATTATCCAGATACCTGCTGGTCAGTCTTAATGCTAACCCGACATCCCTGAGCACCAAGGAAAGCAGCCTACAACTTTTAAAGACTTTGGTATGCTCTAGTGTTTTAGGGACCATGCATTCTTAAATTCATTATTCCTTTCTCACCTGCAGTTGCAATTTAACTCATACGCAGCAGCCGACATTTGAAACATTGTGACAAAAAGAGAACTGCTCATGAGATCCACTAAGTTCTCTTTGCCACAATGTTTCAACTCTATTCAATAATGACACTTTCATTCAAAGAGATTTCACATATTTTTTGCTTAGTTGTTTTTAAAGTCGTCTGCTGCAGACTTGTTGCATGCGGGAAAGTGTTTTAGAAAAAAAGGGGGGGGGGGGGGGGGGGTGGGAAAGGATCATGAAATTATCATAATGTTTAAACGATTAATAAGGAAGCCTTTGTTCTATAAGTTGAGTCATTCTTTATCACCCCACTCTGTAATGAAAGAGCTTTTCCAACAAATTTACGGAGCTCTTACAAGGTTTGTTTGTACAAATATTATTCAATAAAGTGATTATTAGCCTGCAGCTAGAGATGTGATGAGCAAGTAAATGGTTTAATATTCCTACAGATTCCCCATAGTTTCCTGCAATATTCCCTTTCCCACATTCAACAAATCTGCCGTGGATGACTTTTAAAACCTTTTTAGATAATTACAAGAGAAAGTTGATGCAACGCATCAATGCAATGTCGCAGGATATCCATAGTGCAGTTATGCATAACACTAACATTATAGTAGTTGAAAAAACAGTTATCAACTGAGGGGCATATTGGAACATCAGGGGTGGGGTCAAGTGAAAATGTATCATAACTTGCATTGTTTTGTCAACGAAGTGAATGATAATTGAAGCCTTTCATTGTTTATGATCAATCTCCATTCCAAAGTAGGTTGACCATACACACAACCAACTAAGTATTGATCATAAACAGTAATGGAAATGAGAAATCTTGCCAATCATTAGTCTTAGTATGTATACAGTGCTTTCATTAAGGAATAATTGTGAATTCCACATACACTTTTCAAGATGTTGGTCAGAATATTTGAATTTTATTATTTTTCAATAAAACCACAAAACAGACAATTTAGGATTTGCATGCAATAGCACGTCATTTTACCTTTCCTCTATTAAAGTCAACAGTGGACACCTTTGCAGCAATCTACTTTTAAAACAATGAGATAAGGGTTAAATCGCTGCAGACATGCATTTTCTCTTTTTCTCAAAATGATATTAGCCTAATTATATCATACTTTAACAAATGTTGAAATGTAGTCCAATATTTATAAATTAGACCACCTTCGAAATATAATATCAACTAAATAGTTAAATCTCATTGAAATTGTTGTATAATTTAAACTTAATTTCGAACATAAACTGAGCCCTACAACATGTTAATTTATTTTAATTCTTTCCTTCCTTTTTTATAATGAAAATAACAAACTACTCATGTTTTAAAATTATATTATGATGAGCGCCCTTGTGTCAATGATGCATAACAATATGCAGATCGGAAGCAATATGCCTTTAGGGAATTAAATGACACATTTAAATTTTGTCAAGGACGAAATAATTTTGTACGAATGACCCGTTCTTTCTTATTCGCAGAAGTGTCGTTCTTGAAACTCTCTTTATAGGCAGAGAGTGCTCGTTCAAAGTAATTTTTCTATTAAAACTAGTTTTATCTCGGTTTGTTCTTTTCTTCATTTGTTTCGAACCAAATAAACATTTTAAATCACCTACGATTTACTATTTGTAAGTGAGTGTAAAGAGCGGCTTTCTGCAAAGGAGATTGATCTACGCAGTTGGTATTCGCGAGTCACTCGATCAACAGTTTTAGCTTAGAAACATTTCAAATTTTAGATATACATGGATAAACATTATAAATTGCCTCCTTCACAAATCAAGACATCTCTTTGAACATGAAAATAACATTCAGTAAGTTAAGATTTTTCATTTCGATATTTACACATAACAAACAGTCTGCTTCAAGTCTGCTTCGCGTATGTAAACAAATTAGACTGTGTGACTTAAAGGTTTGTAGTTATCGCCTTTTGAGTACATGTAGTATATAGTATAAAATAAAGTATACCAGTCTAGCTAATAGGGACTGTTTTGTCTTCGTAAATAAAACAAAAAAACATAAATGCGAGTCAAAATAAAGAAACTGAAAATACCTAAAACATCGGAATATTTATTTCATTTTAGATGTGTCATTATTTAGTGTTTTTAAACAAACACAATTGTAATATGTTCAAGACATCTAAATGTGTTTCTTTCTAATAATAATCCCCCCTCCCATGTGATTTCCGAAAACCTATTAAAAATAGAAGTCGCGGGCTTCTGCCCGGCGACTAATTAAATAAATTCTAAGACTTAAAGACATCTTTTGAAAACATAGTGGTAAAAGGAGAAATAATGATTGCTGATAATGATTCAAGTTATACATAGTTATACATTTATTAGGGGATTTGAAACAGGGTGTCCCGGGTTCGATCCCCAGTCGCAGCACGACGGTCAAGGTGGATTGCCCTTTGGCAAGGCACATTTTATAGCCTAATACTGGTTTGTTTACCCAGGGATCATGAATAAGTGAACTGTCGCCGTGATATAACTGAAATAATGTTGAAAGCCGCGTAAAACCCCAAATAAAACAAAATATACATTTATTAAATTATTAATAGTGTCCATACTTTTTCCTAGTCGCCTGCTGCTGATTTGTTGTATGTGTGAAAGGGTAAACATTTGAGAAGGGGTTCACCAGTATTTGACAGCACACTCTTTGGATGAATAATGTTCTAGTTATGACTTGTTACTCTCTGACTAAGACCTTCTATGGTAATAGGATTGCTGTCAGGAAGATAAATCAAAGCGCTGAAAGCGCTGATGGTATAGGGGCATATGTAAATTGAAAACATATGGCATAGATCATATGGACAAACATTGTTGAAACAATGAAACAATGACCTTTAAACAAACCAAACCAAAAATGTTTGAAGCAACACATATTGCCTGCCAATAACATATACCTCATTTGTCAAAGTTTTACCCTTTTCTTGTATAAACAAAATATCGAAGGACAAAAGATTGACAAAAAAAACCCGAGCAGCTACCCTTAATTAAAATATTTCTAGTTCAGAAATCACTAAAGATCCACAATGTATATTGTCATCATGCTGATAAATGAAAGACGATCGAAAGCATGATATAGTTATGTTTCTTTTGCACTGCACAATTGCAGCTCTGAGTTTCCTATACACCAAGTCTTAAATTGATATATTGGACATATATTGAGACAATAACCGAAGAAATGAAAAAATTGAGTTTACACCTAAAAAACAGATTAGATTTGACGAAGTACAAATCTTGGGGAAGCACTCATTAACGAAAAAGGGAATTTCACGGAACGCATGTGTTGCATATAATAAGGGAGAACGTTGAAAGACAAAAATATACACACTCCAAACGCAGCATGCTAAATTTATGGTAATGGTGCACTGCAAATCTGTAGGTCATAAGTTACATACAAACCAAGTTTGAAATTGATACAATGAAAGTTAATTGAGACAATCGCTGAACTAAATAAGGAAAAATGGAGATAACTGAAAAAACAGACCAGAGTTATGTACCTAGTACTTTGCCGTTCTCCTGATCACACAGGTATAATTGTGACCACTTTGAAATAAATCTGCCATACAGAAACAACGTGTTAACCAATACATGCAATCAATGACGGACGGACGAATGCACATTCAGGCAGACAGCCGGCCGGACGCCGGATTATACCTCCAAGCTTTACAGACGGAGACAACTCAAGTATTGATTACAGAAGACTGGTTCGATGCGTCAAAACACGTCAGCTTAGATTATGGTATTTGTAAAGTATTTGCAATTTAATTGTATCTCCGAAACGGGACCGGACCGTCAAGGTTAATTTTCAAAAACCTATTTAGACTACATTTCTAGTTTATTTGTCAACAGATACATCTAGGACTATATTACACGTTGATGAACGTTGAGTCTTAAATTAACGCAAATGCATATACATTATAATTTTAGTCCCAAAATCGCTAGAAGCTTCTCAATAATAAAATAAATAATGACCTTGCGGTTATAACTCGGATGTGTTGACAAATTCGGCCAAATTTCTTTCCGACGTTTGACAAAAGTCAATGCGACATGCGTCATTCGTCTTTCACCAATGGCTAAGTCTATGTGGAAACGCAGCCAGTTGCTTGGGAAGATTGTTGTGAGGAGTACTGGTTTGAGAAAACCAGGAAATACATTTGTAGGTGAACTGGTCGCCGTGATATGACTGAAGAAATGTTAAAAACGGCATTAAATCCCAATCAATCAATGTTGAAATTAACTTATCTATAATTTGTAGATTTAATTTCTATTTCCTAGTAGGGTCTACATACAGCGACACATGAGAATATTCAACACAAAACGCGACCTGTTTTACCAACAATTCCCCAGTAGCGGTGAGACCGTTTGTAACATTATTTCATGGCATGTATACACAGTAGGACCTCTCTCTTTGGACGAATTATGTTGTAACAAGTTTGTTTACAGTATTCCTTAACCTTGACCACATAGACTAAATATACAGCAAACAACATTGAACTAAGGCATAACTATTGACCTGGATTAATAAAAGTATGATTTTGAATAGTGATGAAAACATTGTGGAAAAAGACAAACTTGTTGATTATCATTCATCTGTTAAGGTTAGTCAAATGTGTCTAAAAGGGGCAAAGGTTAAAATAATAACTGTAGACAAATGTTTTCGTTATCTAGGTTATAGAAACAAATTGATTCATGTTTCAAAGCATTGTTTGAAAAGGAGGAATTGCTCATTGTCAGCAATTGCTCCGTTTGCAAATATACTTTCAACATTTGTTTGTAACTAAGTAGCTATAACGGGAACGGTTCAACCCTTTCCCGCTTACAGTCGCTTTTTGACGCATGTGCAGCAGACGGCTGCAGAATTGTTTATCATGACCCATTTCCTCTTTTTCCACAAAGGTTTCAACTATATATTTTTCCCCTTGATGTAAGGCAAAATTGCTCGTAATCATTCATCTCTAGCATGTTATTCAAAATGTGTCCGGAAGGGAGAAAGAGGGAAAGAACGTACATAGTAAAACGTTTAAATATGAAAAGAATTAATTTGAAACGTGTTTGAAAGCATTGTGTGAAAAGGAGGAATTGCTCATTGTCAGCAATAGCTCCATTTTCAACAATATTTTTTAAATATTCGAACTGTTATAGTATAACGGAAAGGGTTCCGCTTCCATGGGAAGGATGTAACCATTTTCCGCCTACAGACGCTTACAGACGCATGTGCAGCAGACGACAATCGAAAACATTGTGACAAAAGGGGAAATTGCTTTTCGTAGGCAATTTCTACTTTTGCCACAATGGTTTCAACTCCTTTCAATAATTGTATTTACAGTGCTTTGCACATTTCTCTATAAGTCGACTGTTGTAAACTAATGGGGTCACAGAACGGTCGACGTTACCTCACACTACTGACATTGAGGTCAACCATAGTTCAGGGTGAGTTTCATTCATAGAAACTATTTTGTCTAATAATTTATGCAAGCGGAGGGTTTTGTTATTCGGTCGAACCAATGAAATCGTTGAAAAGGCAGATTATAACCAATCAAAACTCGATTTTGGTGTAGGTATACACATGTGGACTGCGGTTGCAGCTTTTAATCCGACTTTTCGAAAGCAGCTTCGCTATGAGATAGTGGCGAAACGCCCCTATCCCAAAAACAAAATGAAAGAAACAGTTCATTAATTTCTGTTTAACCCTTTCCCACATATAGATGCTTTCCGATGCCTCTGCAGCAGACACCTCTAGGAGAAATTGCTCAAAATGAGCTATTTCTCCTTTTGCCTCAATGTTTCCAACTTTTTCAGTAATTGTACTTTTATTTATAGAGATTTTTCATATTTTTAACTGAATGTTTTAAAAGGCTTCTACTGCAGACATGTTGTATGTGGGAAAGGGTTAAAGGCACACAACATATTTCATTAAAATCATCTTGTTTCTTGCTTACCTGTAACATTTTGGTTTTCAATTGGAAATTTTACTTGTAAATGTTTTTGAAAAAAGGTGTCTGCTTATAATGGGGTCAATTGTAGCTTGTATAAGGCAAAGGGTAAAGTCTTTCCCACATACAACACATTTGCAGTAGACAACTTTGAAATGTTTGAGGAAGAATCTATGTAAATATAATTATAAATATTGAAAAGAACTGAAAACGTTGTGGCTTCAGGAGAAATTGATCATAATTTCTCACAATGTTTTCAAAAGTCCTCTGCTGCAAAGGCATCCATTGTGCCATAAGAAAACAAGGGTAACATGCAAATTACCACTTAAATTAATCTAATATTTTCTACATGAATTCATGATTCTATCACACTATTCATGATGAGGGAGAATTTGTCACGGAATTTCTCTCCTACCTAAATGAATACATCGTTATCCCTGAACCCTATGGACGTTTCTGATGATATAAACAGAAGAGAAAAAGATCAGAGTCTACATAAGATAGTCTGATACTGGCCTTTGTGGTGTCTCCATTTAACTGATTTTTTTTTTTTGTAAAACCACTTAAGTATAATTTACGTCTTCTATATATATTATCATAAATGAAAATGAATATGTAAAATATTTTTCATATGTTATGGGATCATAACATTGGATCATATGTTAAAGTGATGGAAGTTCAGGCTTTAGTCATAAGAGCACAAAATTAATGTTGGTGAAAGAGAGCTTTTGATCCTTGTTTTTGCTAAAGTTGGCATTAATTACACATTGCAGGATAAAGGTTAAAGTATCCATTTTTAATTGGTCATCATTCATCTAATTGAAGTCAAATAAATCAATCAACATTCTGTGGGGTTTTTTTAATTGAAAATCTCAAAATCATTTTTAAAATATCCCTGAAATGTCCTTTTAATTCCATATTGAAAATAGGAGTTTTAGTATCTAAATCGATTTCAGTTTAGTTTAGAGGATGGCAGTGGTTGCCTCACATACCAAAGGCTGCTGGTTCAAAATATGTGAGGAAAAGGTTCTGCCTTTGGGATTGTTCCATTTGAATGTCTGGTCAATAGATTTCTTTAAGCTGGACTGATTCTAACCAATTTTCATAGGTTGGTACAGGGACAATATACACGGTCCCTGGTTGGTAGCATAGATAGAAAGGAACCCTTGGATTGCTATTTTGAGGTAATGTGTGTGTGTGTGTGTCAAGGTCATTGATACTAAATACAGATACTATGTTATAAAGTGTTATAGTCACTTTTGTAAACAGTTTCATGGTTATTCTTCGATTCTTGTATTAAATTGTTATTTGAATGTATCTCCGAGGCAATCATGCATTATGATCATTTAAAATACAGTGTTGCACTCAATAAACTTTGAACAGACATATTAAAGACTCAAAGAATTACAAAATCAAATTATACAACTCTCTTGAACCAGTTTAATACAGTACATAGCAAACTGCAATAACAATATGGGAACACTGATGCAACAACAAATCATAATTTGAAGGCTTCAAGTAAAACTGCTATAACTACACCTTTCTTGAGCACAAGTTACAACCAAATTGCATGCAGCCTACTGAATTGTAGTATTTCAGATATTTTGGGCAGGATAATTGTGTGTAAGACATTTTACCTGGAAGCCAGAATCCCATACAATACACAGCATGTAGGCAGAAACACAGCCAGTCTGTAGAAAAGTGTTGTTAGGGAATAGACCTGAGATGCCTTAATTGTAACTCATTAATCAAGGTGAAAAATGTGGATTATCTCTTATAATTGGACATTTCAAGTTGGAGAAAACTGAGTTTAATTACTAGTTTCGATTGTTTAACTGGCAGCTTTTCTTTCCATGGTGGTTTTTACTGAATTCTTGAAGGGAGAGATAAATGATTTCTGTTTTGGTAGTGTTCTATAGGGTGGAATAGGTGTGCTTCTCAAAAGTGGCTTTGCATATGGTTTATGTTTTGTGTATTATTAGGATATAGACAGGAAAAATAAACCACTCATAGTCTGAGAGCAGGTAACAATGGGATAATCTTTTATATTTTGACTTGTTCATTTTCTTTATCAATGAAGTTTTTAACAAGATCTTTTTAGTTGAATACCAAATGGGCCCATATTTGGCTGTTTATGAAAATAAAAGGCCATTGGAATTTTAGTGGACATAACTTCCAAATACATATACTTAACCATTTCTTACCTCCAGACACATTTTAAAGCATATGCAGCAGACAACAGTTGAAAATAATGTGACAAAAGGAGAATTTTCTTATGATGAACAATTGCTCCATTTGCCACAATGTTTTCAACTTTATTTAAGATTACCACTTTCATATATTATGTAGATTTGTTGTATGAGAAAAAGGGTTAATTCTGGTCAATTGAATGCATTACACATAAATACATACCTATTTGTAACTGCATCACATAATCCGAAACCAATTCACTACCCATAGTCTGGGTATATTGATGAGCAATGTCAGATGTTGAAAATAAGTTAAAGAGTTAATTTAGTCAAAGATTTACGATTTTGGGTTATCCAATAGACAGTATAAATTGATATATTCATATATGTGATTATTTGGGTAAAATTCTGTTGCAGGCAGTCACCTAAGGGATACCTTCTGCATCATCTTTCCAGTTGACTTTTGAGGTATCTGCAGCAGATGGTGTTTTAAAACATTGTTGGAAAAGAGGAAATTGATCATTATGAGCTATTTCTCCTTTTCCCACAGTGTTTTTTATCTGTTTTAAAATTGTACTTTCATGTATAAATATTTTCAAACTTGCCATCATAATTATAGTTTATTAAAAAAACAAATTGTGAAAATGTATATATATATAAACTGACATATTGCCAGGCGACACATGTGTTCCTACGAACATTTACTTCTGCAGGATTATTACTCATAGATCCATTTTGACCTATAATTTGTACTTTAAAGTTTCACACACAGTGAATTTTGGTCAGAGAAATAAGACACTCCGTTGCTCACGAGAATCTCTTGGCCCTTGATGGTGTTTGTTAATGAAGTGTTTGAAATAGATCTATCTATGATTACAAATGTTATGATTGGTTCATCCCTGTATATCTATGATGGGTAATAAGGTGGGTGATTTTAGTTCATTTCTTACAGATGTCAATTACATGAAAAATGTGCATTGCCAAATCTGAAATCTGTAGCTTAAGCGCTCTCTAGAAGAACGCTAGCTATATCCTATTCTAACAGCAGTCATTGACTATGTCGTTGGAATTAAAAAAAAAGAAAAAACCATGACCGACATAGTTAGGTTTAAGAATTGAGTTTTTCACTTTGCTTAACAACCCTTTCAAACTTGGCAGACATGTTCTGATTAATTTGCAGCATGAGTACAATCCCTGCTCGCTGGTAGTCATGGTGGAGTTCCCTTGGGCAAGACAAATTGCCAAGCCAAGTATTGTCTTTTTTTACCCATAAATCATAAATAAGTCTTCTTTTGTGATGATATCACTGAAATACTGTTGAAAACTTATAATGAGCAATTTCTCTTATAAATGAAGACTTTTCCCTTCATTTATAGAAACTTTCCATATATTTGCATAAATGTATTTAAAGTCATCTGTTGAAGATTTGTAATGTATATCGAAAAGGATTAAGTGTACCTAGAGACTTATTTTATTCTTTTTTAAACCTGCACAGCTTTTTCATGTTTATGAAAGCATGAAGGCTATTTAAAAATGAGCTAATTCCCTCCATTTATTAATTAAAATGTCCACTGAAATTTGTAACAAAAATCACTTGTTTTGCTCATACGCAAATAAGCTTTTGTGTACTGGATCTTCTCGACACTTTCAAAGGTGATTTGGCTTAAATTATACATGTATTTCCTGTAATTTTAATGAGGATAATGATTTCACCTTATCATACCAAATATAATATCAGGTATTTTTTTAACTGTCTTGTTATTATAGTTATAACAGGGTACATTATAAGGATACCTAGTAGATTGGTTAATGCACCAACAGGCCTCTTGTATATATATATATATATATCTCTCTAAATTGTGATGGTTATCAGTGTTATAGATGGTGAGTGATAGATGGACAGAAAGATAAACAAACAGGTTGACTTCACTATCTCTCCATCATTGATTGAACTGCCCTATCAACACCTGTGTTATTAATTCTTTCCCTCATATAGACGCTTTCTGATGCCTCTGCAGCAGACGGCTTTTTGAAAACATTGCTCAAAATGTTGGTACTTAGCCCTTTCTCACATTCAACAAATCTGCAGCAGACCATTTTGAAAACCTCTAGGTAAAAACAGGGGAAAACCTCAACAAATGAAGGTGTAGTTACTGAAAAAAGTTGAAAAAATTGTGACAAAAGGTGAAATTGCTTGTCAGGTAAATGTTTAGACTGGAATCAATCCCTAAAGCTTCAGTAAAATTACAATATCCTCATTTATTTACCTGAATGTTAGACATTTTAGGTTCAGAAAAATGTCTGAGTTTTCTAGGTATTATAAGATGTTAATGCATGCATGTATCTCTATATTGTTGTAACTTTTCTAGGTATTATAAGATGTTAATGCATGCATGTATCTCTATATTGTTGTAACTTTTCTAGGTATTATAAGATGTTAATGCATGCATGTATCTCTATATTGTTGTAACTTTTCCCACATACAGACAGCTTTTTGAAACATTGTGAATAAAGAAGAAATTGCTCATGGTGAGCCATTTCTCCTTTCACCAAAATGTTTTCAAGCCTATTCAAAAATGATACTTTCATGTGCAGAGTTTGTCCAATTTTTGCCTTGATGTTTTCAAAGTCGTCTGCTGCATTGTTGTTGTATGTGGGAAAGGGTTAACATGTATGGACGGTATCCAGTCTAATAAAAGATTAATTTACCACTTGTTTAGGGCGGGAGCCAAGACTACCTAGAGCTAAATGAAGGGGAAAAATGTAAAAAATTGGATGGATAATGATTTTACCATTATGCCTTTGTATTTTAGATTGTCTTTTGACAGATTCAACATAAAAAGTAAACAAAAAAGAAAGAAGAGCTAGAAGCTTGATTTATACCCTTTTCTTTTGAAAGCATTGTGGAAAAAGTAGAAACGATTTAACTACCTGCAGAAATCTGTGTTACATCTGAAAAAATTATATAATTGACAAAATGTTTTTAAATGTCTGTTGCAAAAGTTTTCAAAAGTTGTCTGTATCACATGGTTTCAAAGTGCAACCCATATATACTCAACAAAAAAAGAAACTTGGGGAGTCATTGTTATATTTGCTTTTAAAGAGTCTTCCATGATGCATCGTTTCCTGCAAAAATGATGGCCGAAGGTTAACAGAAAATGGGGGGAAATTTGACCAAGTTGGGTAGGGGTTAAAAACAAAAATAACACTTAATAACGGGTATGACCACGATGTGTTAACCACTGCATTGCATTGCCGGCGCATAGAATTCACTGAATTATTGATTTCTGCCTGTGGAATATTGTTCCATTCCTGAATGAGCGCTTGACGAAGTTCGTTGACGTTAGCAGGTGGGTTGGGACCTCACTCGTCTGTCCATAATATCCCAGGCGTGCTCGATTGGGTTGAGATCAGGACTTTTAGCGGGCCAGTCATCAATGAAATCAATGTTATTTGTAATAAGAAAATTTAGTGTCTCTAGCTGTGTGAGATGTGATGAGCGAGTAACGTTTAGCATTTAAATTGCCATTAATGACTAGTGGTGAACGATAACCTTGGGCAATGGCTGCTCAAACCATGACAGAACCGCCATCCCCGAAACGATCTCGATCAAGAACACATCAGTCAGCATAGCGTTCATTTCTCCTACGGTAGACGCACAACCTGCCATCAGCACGATGTAAACAAAATCTGGATTCATCTGAATTCATCTGGATTCATCTGAAAAAAGAACCATATTCCAGTGTCGTTGTATCCAACGAGTTTGTAAACATGCCCAATTAAGACGATTTACACGATGAAATTGTGTTAAAACGCACCCGACGTAAGTACGTCGTCCGTGTAAACCGTTCCACCGCAGACGATTACAAACAGTTTGCCCACTGATTCGATTATTATGAAGTCCAGGTGTGTTAGCATCAGTAGTAGTGGCAGTTTGGAATCGATTGCGCAAATGAGTGTTCATTATATAGCGGTCTTGACCACGCTTTGTAACACGCGGATGTCCATTACGTGGCAAGTCTTTGATATTGTGCGCAAAGATTTTGTATCGCTCGACTAGAACTCCCAACATGCATTGCAACTTCTTCTGTAGACATGCCAGCATCAAGCATTATAGGGTATTTTTGGCATACTAAAAATGCTACAATGTAAAAATGTTATTTTATTTTTACAAATTTTGGAGCATTTTCGTTCACTTGACATCAATGTCAGTAAGACAAGCAAGGCAAATTGACCGAATACCACACAGGACATGTTGAACAAATTATGCACGTGCAATCGAGTTTCACGTTGTCGACGAATAACAGTACAAATAAAATCGATAAAATTCATGAATCCTGATAACACAGGTCAAGGCTAATAACTCATGTCTACTAACTTTACACAATTATTTCTTTAACACAACAAACACTATGTGTACAAATCGGAAGTTTCTTTTTTTTGTTCATTATACAACAAATGAGCTGCAGCTGACAGAAATATGGAAATTCTGCATAACCCTTTCCCTCATACGACAATTCTGCAGCAGACGCCTTTTAACATATTTCATCAAAAAAAATTTTTTTTTTTTAAACCTTTCCCACATACATCAAATCTGCAGCAGACGACTTTAAAAACAAAATGACAACAACCTGAAAAGTCTCCATAAAAAATAACTTAATTGTTAAATAAAATTGAAACCGTTGTGGCCATGAGCAATTTCTCCTTTGGCCACATTGTTTTTAAAAGTCGTCTGCTGCTATTGCACTAAAATGCGTCTGCAGGTGGGAATGGGTCAATTGAATGGAACTATGACTCAAAGTGGAAAACATTGCGGCAAAGGGAGAAATTGCTTGTTTTGAACAATTTTTTCTTTTGTCACTATGTTTTCAAAAAGCCATCTGCTGCAGAGGCGTCAGAAAGCGTCTATATGAGGGAAAGGGTTAAACTTGATCAACTGCTCAATTGTATGTAAGCATTAACTAGGAGAAGTGTTGCATGCTATCTATGGAATTTGTCAATGATCTATCTGAAATGTAACGCAAGCATCTGTATGCCTTAGCAGCCTGTTATAGCATTCCTTCTAACATAGTTGTGCCCTTTCACACATTAATTTCAATCTTCAGAATGATATGATATAAGAAGTGCAGGTTATTTGGTAATTTATATAAGTTTTGGGGAAATTGTTTTATATCAATAACATAATGATGTGTTTGGATATTTTATTTGAATGGTATTGAACACCACTTTCATTATTATTTTAGTTATGTCGCGACATTTCCTTGGTAGGTAACCATTACAACCAGACACTGATGCATCAGTCGTCAATCCTGAGCATCAAGAAAGGTCTTTTCTACCACGTTTAACCCTTTCCCGCATACAACAAAAATGCAGCAGAGGACTTGGAAAATATCTACACAAAAATGTTGGCAAAGGGAGAAATTGCACTCTTTGAGCAATTTCTCCTTTTGTCACAATGTTTTCAAAAGTTGTCTGCTGCAGAGGTGTCCAAAAGCCTCTATATGTCACACTGTGGGAAAGGGTTAAAGTCTTTGGTATGACTGTATCAGGTATTGAGCCTTGGTCTCCCACTGATATGGCAAACACTCTTAATACTTCACCACAAAGACAGTATTATTGGACCATTTTATTTGGAAAAGTGAGGGGACTATATTAGCTATGGAATCTGTCAATGATGTATCAGAAATGTACCAAGCATCTGCATGCATGTTACAGCATTCCTTCTGACATTCTTGTGCCCTTTCACACATTAATTTCAATCTTAAGAATGATGTTATATTAAGTTATTTGAAACGTTGCTGAAATATTTTTACTTGATAACAAACAAAACACACCTCACAATTTTTCAAAAGTTTTTCTTGGGGAATAAAATCACAGAATGATTTATATTTAGCATTTGATTTAATTAAATCATGGTGATGATTTTATGCCAGAACAAGTTTACAAACAACCTTGTTCAACCTTTCCATAACCTCAGTGTGAGTTCCCTTTCCCATATGCAAACACTTTTCCATGTATCAGCAGTTGATAACTTGAAAATCATCGTGAGAAAAGAAGAAAATGGTCATAATGAGTGATTTCACCTTTTACCATAATGTTAACAAAAGTCGTCTACTGCACATGCATCTTCATGTCACAAAGAGATAAGATAATCTGTATTCGGTTGGGACACAGGTATTTCAAGAGATGAAAGAAAAAAGTGCTTATTGGTGCAGCACACATTTACATTTGGAGGTATCATTAGCTCATTCTCACCTATTTTAACACTTCAAAGACTTATATGCTCTTTGAAGTTAAATCGGAAAGTGAAAGAAATGAATCTGGTTAACCTTTTCTCACATACAAAGAATCTGCAACAGACAACAACTGCCAAAGTGTTTTCATCTTTATATAATAATTTATAATTTCAATAACATATTTTTGCCAAGATGTTTTTGAAGTCTGCTGTATGTGGGGGGGGACATTCAAAACCCATATGGTCAAAACCCATATGGTCACTTTTTGTCATAGTAGTCAAAACCCATATGGTAAAAAAAACAGGGTAGTCAAAACCCATACGATAGAAAATGCAGGTTAGTCAAAACCCATATGATAGAAAAATCAAAGTACTGAAAGTACTTGTAACGAATTATTTTGAACATGTATTGTAAAATCTAATTTATGAATGCAATTGATCATGCTATTGCACAATTTAGTCTATTTTATTATTATTAATATTTTTGTCCAGAGATTTTTTTTATCAGTTGACAGTTTTAGTAAATGTAGCATTTCAACGGCGATGCGAGCGTTTAACATGCACACTAACTCTTTCACTGAGCTCTGCGTAAAGTCTGTCAAAACACCCATGGCATATTTGTGAGATTTACATTGTTCTATACAGCGTTAGTTCGACTTGTTTTCGTCACCAGGGGCGGATCCAGGATTTCGGCTTATATTATAACTATGTTTCATGTGAGTGAATTAATTATTATAAATCTATAATGTTTAACAAATCGCATAAAATAAGAATTAAAAAAAAAAAAAAAAGAAGTGTTTCTACTGGGACTCAAACTCGCGTCCATAAGTAGTCCATGATTAGAAGTCCTACACACTCTCCATTACACCACGGTACTTTGATACAATGTTTGAGCGTTACTTTCGTATATATATTAAGCTAACTGAATGCGCGCATATGTAAACCATGATCTATAATTAGAAAGCCCCTTTGATCATCGTTATCATGTTGGAAAAAGGAGAAACAACGGCGATGCATGCGTTTAAAATGCGCACTGACTATTTAACTGAGCTCTGCGTAGTGGCATATTTGTGAGATTAACATTGTTCTATACAGCGTGGGGTCGACTTCCTCACAACAAGTGAATCTAGTGAATGGGCATACGACTAAAATTCATACTCGTGCCTTATACGTACCTGCCGACAAATGAAATATATATGCGCGTACTGTTAATTTGATATTTTCTAGAAAATTGATTATCTATGATGATTCGATAGTATAATTATGACTTCACTGTATTGAAATAACACGTAGAAGTAATTTTAATATTGAAAAAATACTAGGACTATTTAGGTGAAGCTAAGGCGTAGCCGTATAAGCGGAAGTGTAGTTTAACCGTGACTTCCGGGAGCGATTTTCGAAATCGTAAACTGAATTATTTTTTGAGAAAAAATAATTTGTTAAAAACAGGGTAGTCAAAACCCATATGGTTGAAAATGCAGAGTAGTAATAATTCAGTCACAGATGATAATTACTTTAAGTATTTAGTATATATGGTTGCCATTTATCTTAGATGTAGGTTACTTGTACTTGGGAAATGGTTAACAAGGTGCTTTCCTCGTTCCTCTTTCAGCTGTAATTCTCTTTCTACTTAATTTTACCCTATGTTGTGTAAGTCATAATAATGGTCTTAATGACTCTTAGTGACACTAGTTATTTCTATTTATTCAGAATTAAATGCCAACAAAAATCTCAGAAACGGGGAACGGGGAAGTGACCTAGTTAGTGATTGAATAAATAACAATTCCAGAAAATGTGTGAAGATGCCACAGGAAGATTTCATCACACTTCCAATGTAATAATTACTCAGTGTTTTTATACTGAAATTTGTTTACCCTTTCCCACATACAGACGCCTTCTGATGCCTCTGCAGCAGACAACTTTTTATAACATTGGGACAAAATGAGAAATTGCTTATTATGAGCAATTTCTCCTTTTTGTCACAATGTTTTCAACCCTTTTCAATAGTTTTGACAAGATGTATGTAAACTGACCTTCTGCAGATTTGCTGTATGTGGGAAAGGTTTACACCATCACCTAGAAAATTCAAATTTAATGATTCACTATAAATGCATAGATCTTTCTTGGAGATATCAAATGAGACTTATCTGTGAAAATTAAAGTCAATTAAACCCCATTTCTAAAAACGTTTAAACCTATTGAGTGTTATGTAACCCTTTCCCAAATATATCAAAGGATATATATTAAGGGAAAACAAATGAATATCAATATAAAAGAAAATTTTAATTTGAATAGTAAATAATAGCAATTTCTTCTTTAACCCTTAACCACATACAACAATTCTGCAGCAGACGACTTTGAAAACATAGTGTCAAAAACCTGAAAAATCTCCATAAAAGATAGCTTAATTGTTAAATAAAGTTGTTTACATTGTGGCCAAAGGAGAAATTGTTCATCATGAGCAATTTCACCTTTGGCCACAATGTTTTCAAAAGGCATCTAATGCTATTGCTTCAAAATGCGTCTGCAGGTGGGAAAGGGTTAATCACACTGTTCAACAGCCATCAATTAGCTGCAGAAGCAGCAAAATGAGTCTTCATGTGTAAAAGGGTTAAATATGGTACACAATTAGTATCTGTTTCATGATGAAACTTTACCCTTTCCCATATGTAGTTGCTTTTCGATGACTCTACAGCAGACAACTTTTGAAAACATTGGAACAAATGGTGAAATTGTTCATAATGAGCAATTTCTTCTTTTGCCACAATGTTTTCTACTCTGTTTAAAACTAACACATTCATGTATAGAGATTTTCCATACATTTGATAAAACATTTTAGTCATCTGCTGCAGACAGATTTGTTGTCTGTTGGAAAGGGTTAAGTTATATAGTCTTGTGGAATGAAATTGCTGTCAATTTTATCTTTGAATATACATGACATAACAACTTTGAAATTGTTTGGGGGAAAGATATGGAAAAATGTCTTTTAAAGAAGCTCATAATAATGTTAGAATACAGTTGATAAGATATTGTTGATTTTCCCACAATGTTTTTGAAAGTTGTTTTCTGCAAACCCGTAGAAAGATTTCTACATGAAGGAAAGGATTGTTTAACCCTGCAGTAGACTTCTTTGGAAATCATGCAGGAAATTAAAAGTAAGATTAATAAAGAGAGTTTAAAAACATTGTGGCATAAGAAGACATTGCTCATGATGGTTTCAAAAAACGTCGGCTGCAGATGTGTCAAAATGCGTCATTCGGTTGGAGAGGGTTAATTTAATGTTGATGAATTAAGGTAAACCTGCAATATAGATTACTGCAGTAAGTACTTGTTGCTTCAGCAATCTGTAGAGGAAAGTGTTGGCCTTAACATTTATACAATGTTGTGCATGAAAAAAAAAACATCCAACAATCCCAGAATATTCCAAGAGCAAAAAAAATCAAAGCGCTGAAGGCACTGAATTTGTTTGGGTACATAAAACTGTTCAAACATTTGCCTTTGCATAGATGTGTGATTTATAAACTATGCATTGTTTATAAATATTACAACTTCGGGTAAAAGAATAAATGACGCATCCGTTAAAATTAAATGCCATTTTAGTTGTCTATAAAAATAAATCATGAGACATACATGTGAATATTATAGTTAATTTCCAAGTTTCAAAAGACATGTAAAACAAATGGATAACCATTATGGCCCCGACTCACTCATCTAAGTATTTACCAATTTTTGTTACAAAAAAAATCACAATTGACCAATGGTTTTCTAAAATCTTACTCAAAAGCTTCCTGCTTAACAAAAGATTTTTCAAGTTTTCACTATAGCCATATAAGGCCAAATAGCCCTGCCCCCTGGCGGCCATGTTTTTCAACCAATCAACATGGCTTGGAGGAATCTGATAGATGGTCTCCCAATGAACATTTCTACAAAAAGAATTGAAAATTGGCCAAAAACTTTCGGAGGAGAAGATTTTTCAAGTTTTTACTATAGACATATTAGGCAAAAAAGCCCCGACCGCTGGTGGCCATGTTTTTCGACCAATCAACTTGGCTGGAAGGAATCTGATAGAGGGTCACCCTAGGAACATTTCTACAAAATTATTTGAAAATCGGCCTGACACTTTTGGAGGAGAAGATTTTTTTGAGTTTACACTATAGCCATATAAGGCAAAAAAGCCCCGCGGCCAAGGAACACTTCTTTAAAATAATTTGAAAATCTGCCAACCAGTTTGGTAGAAGAAGAATTTTTAAAGTTTTTTTATTTTCGTTGCCATGGAAACCATAATTCTGTATAAATCACAAACATTTGAAGGAATTCTGGTGAGGTCAATGAGAGGATGCTTTCTGTGAAGTTTCATCCCAATTGACCCACTCGTTACTGAGGAGAAGATGTTGACGGACGACAGACGCTGGACAAAAGGAGATCACAATAACTAACTTTTAGCACTTCGTGCTCAGGTGAGCTAAAAAAGAAACATCTATCCAAATGAAAGAGTAATTGAAATCATGTAGAAAATATTGTGGAAAAAGGCAGTACTAATATTTATATGAGCACTTTAAAAGAAACATGCTTCAGACTTCAGAGGCTTTTGAATTCATTTGCATTATAAAAGGATTAAATGCTCCAGAGAAAACCAATACCTGTGCCGTCCGAATTTTACTCTACAGTATACACCTAAGCTGGCTGCTGTTTCCTTTAAAGGGTGTTTAAGCTTGCCAAATCAATTAAGGATGCGTGACCATACACTGTTAATTACCATTGTGTACGAGTGTCATTCCAAACAAATTATAAATGTAACCCCTTTTCCCAATAAACCTATCATATACATGTATGTATTTGTAACTTGCCGGGATGTGTCGATACCGTCATGGTACAATGTGATATATGCACAAATTGGTTTCACAAATCTTGTGTTAATGCACCTGTAGATATTTCGAAAACAGATGCGGACTTTAATTGTAACTTTTGTTAATTATTTGATTATTATAATGATAAGATATGTGATTAAATTGGCAACATTTAAGTTTTTTACTTATAACAGCCTTCAAATACAAATTTGGTTTATACGACGGTAAAGAAAGGTTATGGGAATTAAGAAATTGTTTAAATAAGCAAATTTTCCTTTTCCCACAATGTTTTCAATATATGTTGCTTTTTACTGTTTACACAGCAAGAAAAAAACATTTAACTTATTTGTTATAGATTAGTATTATAGTTGTATATATATATAATTACTAGAAACAAATTAAGATTAAAAGTGTTGTATATATATATATACTTATTGTTTATGTGTTATTTAAATTGTTCTGCCCCTTCCAAGTACCCTACAGAATAGAATGTTGCATGGATCATTTGCCTCGTAGTATGGCACATGGAAAACTGTTGAAAGTTACAAAGTAGAAAATGAAGAGGCCCAACAATAACTAGAACTCATGACCCTTCAATCGATTGTAAAGGAGAGGATATACTTGAAGCAAAACCTATGGCTAGTTACTAGCAACCTATTCTATTCTTGCAATGTTTTCAAATTTCGTCCGCTGCAGATGCGTCAAAAGACATTTACTTGTCGGAAAATCAATCCATCAATTCTCTTTATTGATATCTATAGATATGATATAAAGAGGAAAGTCGTTAAAACAATCTCGATTTTTGGTTTAATCTATATCACTGATAAAAGCAATCAAACACATTATATATTTACAAAGAAAACCCCGGATATGATCATATGTAACAAATTATACACATTTGCCCATCTTTAATTAAACATTTTTTACAACAAATCATAACATCCGCAGATTTGCTCTATATTCTATTGCGTCCGTATTTTCCCTCTATATTGCATTTGTCCGCATTTTCCCTCTATAATGTATTTGTCCGCAGATCGCGTCCGCACTTTAGACCCTCCCCCCATACCGTTGTATTTATAAATAGAATTCGACGATCACGATTTCTCTGCAAATGTGTTACTCTCATTTTAAATGCATTTTATGACGCACATATTTGGTTTTTTAATTCTTTATACTATATTTATATGGCCGACAAGGCACAAAGAAAATATTTTCAATTCTGTTTTTATCTACATTTTCAATGCGTGATTGAAAATTCAAATACCGTATCTGGAGCTTAAATCGGAAATAGTTCTCCCTGTAGCAGTTCACTCATTGAGATTTATAAATCTCTCCGCGTTCATGTTTTAAAATACAATGTTTCATTTTATTTCGTAATTCTCTTTGAATATAAGAACCACATTAGAAAACAAAGACAATATAAATATATCATTATTTCAAAAATCGTGATACATTTGAAAAGTAAGAGCAAGTATTGAGTACTACTTTCACGCGTATGAAATTTAGGAACTTTTCCATAAGACGTATGGCTTCAGAATTGCAGCTACTAAATTTGTTTGTTCCAAACAAATAAAAACCAGTCTTGATGGAGAAGCAGACCTACATGAGGAGTAAACAGGTTTATATTCAGAATTACCTAACACTTTTGGTCGAGGGTCGAGTGTCGAGTAAGAATGGTCGAGTGTCGAGTAAGAAAGGTCGAGTGTCGAGTAAGAAAGGTCGAGTGTCAAGTAAGAATGGTCGAGTGTCGAGTAAGAATGGTCGAGTGTCGAGTAAGAATGGTCGAGTGTCGAGTAAGAATGGTCGAGAGTCGAGTAAGAAAGGTTGAGTGTCCAGTTAGAAAATTCTGGAAAGTAAAACAAAATATATACATGTAACTATAAACTCTTAACAGTTATGTATGGAACAATATTTTACCCTTTTCCTCATACAACAAATCTGCAGCAGACTACTTCGAACATATTTTGTCAAAAAATAGAAAATCTCTATAATTGAATGGATAACCTATGACTAAAAGTGGAAAACATTGTGGCAAAAGGAAAAATTGCACATTTTGTGCAATTTCTTCTTTTGTCACTATGTTTTCAACAAGCTGTTTGCTGCAGAGGCGTCAAAAAGCGTATATTTCTAGGAAAGTATTAAGTTATATGACATAGAATTGGATGCTTGCATCTCTGAACTGCTCCTTCTGATCAAAATCTACAAAAGAGAACAAGCTTGTGTAAGTTATAAGAAGACAGTGTATATCTTAACCCTTTCCCTCATACGACAATTCTGCAGCAGACGACTTTGAACATATTTTGTCAAAACATAGAAAATCTCAATAATTGAATGGATTACTTATGACTAGAAGTTGAAAACATTGTGTCAAAAGGAGAAATTGCACAATTTGTGAAATTTCTTCTTTTATCACTATGTTTTCAAATACCAACTTAACTTGACCCCTTTCTTTGTTGTATCAACAAATTAAAGAAATTGGGAAAAATAAGACCAGTATTTATAAATTAAAAATAAAAACTGAGACAAAAAACCAAAAATAGTCAGAAGGACATACAAAGCTACAAGAGGAAAACTAACTCTCTTTTGTTTTCTTTTTGCTTAGTATAAATGGTCAAACATCTAATTGCCAATTTTAAAATCCAGAAGGATATCAAAATAAACAATGATCATGCAAATGTCTTTGCTATCTCTGTTAACTGTTAGCCTTTCACTTTAATAGGATGTCATTGACCATTACAGACTGATTAAATAGAATCATGCTGAGGTGTACTGCTATCAGAAAGGTTTGACTGTTTGGGTATCAGGTTACATAATTTACTAAAGAATTTCCCATCTTCAACCCAGTCAGTAACTGTTCTTGTTTAATGTTCCTTGGTAAATACAAGCATCATATGCTGAAATAATTCAATAATGACACAACATTGACCTCAATTTGTGTTAATAAGCAACTGAAAGTTTGGATTAATCTAAGATTTTTCACATTTATCTCAAGATAATAATAATTAATCAGATGAATTCAAATATTTGTAAGTGTTCTTGAATGTACTACCAAACTTCTTTTTTTTCTTCCAATAAAATGATATATGTAGAACCTATATTTTTTTCCATTTCCTCATTCAGTTTATCTTACTCGACACTCGACCATTCTTACTCGACACTCGACCGTTCTTACTCGACACTCAACCGTTCTTACTCGACACTCGACCTTTCTTACTCGACACTCGACCGTTCTTACTCGACACTCGACCGTTCTTACTCGACACTCGACCATTCTTACTCGACACTCGACCATTCTTACTCGACACTCGACCATTCTTACTCGACACTCGACCATTCTTAATCCCTCGCTAAAGAATTATTTCAGCATATGATTAATGTTAATCCAGGAATATTTAACTATCAGAGGTTTGACTGTTTGGGTATCAAGTTACATAATTCTCTAAAGAATTTCCCATCTTCAACCAAGTCAGTAACTGTTCTTGTTTAATATTCCTTGTTTATATAACCCTATCCCTCATATAGACGTTTTTTGGCACCTCTGCAGCAGACAGCTTTTTTTAAAACATAGTGACAAAAGACGAAATTGCTCAAAGCAAGCAATTTCTCCTTTTGCTACAATGTTTTCCGCTTTTAGTCATAGGTTAACCATTCAATTATCGAAATTTCTATCTTGAGACAAAAAATGTTCAAAGTTGTGTGCTGCAGAATTGTCGTATGAGGGAAAGGGTTTACATTAATCATATGCTGAAATAATTCTTTAATGACACAACATTGACCTCAATTTGTGTTAATAAATAACTCAAAGTTGGGATTGATTTAAGAATATACACATTTGTCACTACATTATTAAACAATAATTAATCAGGTGAATTCAAATATTTGTTAGTGTATGTGTGTAGCTTAGTAACCAAACTTTTTTTTTCTTCCAATAAAATGATATATGTAGAACCTATAGCTTTTATTTTACTTTCCTCATTCAAACTATCTTACTCGACACTCGACCGTTCTTACTCGACACTCGACCTTTCTTACTCGACACTCGACCGTTCTTACTCGACACTCGACCGTTCTTACTCGACACTCGACCGTTCTTACTCGACACTCGACCATTCTTACTCGACACTCGACCTTTCTTACTCGACACTCGACCATTCTTACTCGACACTCGACCGTTCTTACTCGACACTCGACCATTCTTACTCGACACTCGACCTTTCTTACTCGACACTCGACCATTCTTACTCGACACTCGACAATTAGAAACCCTCAGTCTTGGGCTTCTCACAATGACATACAACAAATCTGCAGAAGATGACTTTGAAAACATCGTGGCAAAATTGCGGAGATTTTGCTTATCATGAGCTATTACTGTGGCTTTTGCCACAATGTTTTCTATTGTTGTTGGCAGCAGATGTTTTAAAATGCAATTTTATGTGAGAAAGTGTTAAAGGCTTCAATTTAAGCAGTGATATGGGTTACAACTTTTCTATTAGGTAAATCTGAATATTCCTTAGTTCTTTGCACCACACCAGGTCCATGAGGAAGGAACCAAGGGGTAGAAGGTCCACCTCAGTGCATAAACACAGGGATTCGATACAAAGACTTTAAAAGTAGAAGTTGAATGGCCTCCGCTCCTTGGCACTCAGGATTGGTGGGCAAGGACAAAAACCTATGTTGTTGGTTCTGAAAAAATAATCTTTTGCTTTTTACAACATATCGTTACAAGCTCATATATCAGTAATTTAGAACACAAAATAACCACCTTTAGTATAGCTTTGTGTAAGCCAATTAGAATGAAAGTTTGAATATTGAATAGCATTGAAAGCATTATGACAAAAGTAGTCTGCTGCATATGCATCAAATTGCAAACATTATAATTGGTATGATACTTTGTATTGATTTATCCAACATTTTGATGAAATGTGTCAATTTTCATTAAACAAATCACAGTGTTGGTGAAAAAACAAACATGTTATTGTATGACAACATAAAGGTCAGGATCAGGTCAATATTGGCAGGTTATAATTGATATTGGTGCAAGTGTGCTTTGATTCCTGTGGAGTATCAGGGTCTGCCTGTGGTAATTGAACCTGAGTGTTTGTTATCTCACACAAGGTCCTAAACCATGTTATTAACGTTACCCTTGCACACATGCAGACGCATTTTGACGCACCTGCAGCAGATGAATTTTATTTTTGAAAATGATTAGGCAAAAGGTAAAATTGCTCATGATGAGCAATCTCCCCTTTTATTGCAATGATTTTAAATAAATTTAAATTAAGAAGATTTTTCTCCCATTTAATCTTTTTTAAACCTGTCTTTTCCAAGATATGTTTACAAAGGTTTCTTGTAAGAAGGATGGGTTAACTTAGCACATATCATGTCAAACTCTAAGCCAGCTTTGTAACTGATAACTGTATCTTGTATTCACCCTTTCCCACATACAACAAATATGCAGCTACTTTTTCCACAATGTTTTCAACTCTTTGAAATTATAATACTTTCATTTATAGAGAGTCGTCTGCTGCAGATATACTGTATGTTGGAAAGGGATATTGGCCGGTATCCAGACATAATGTCCACGGACAATATGCCACAATATGAAAAGAGGACAAAATGCCACAGTTTATTTCGAAAACATTTTATTGTGAATAATAATGTTAAAGCAGCACACCACAAGTGTTATGGGATGCCAGGATGTTAAATGTGATGTGTGGATAGCTGATAAAAGTGATACACTTGTGGTGTGCTGCAATGTTTTGAATGAATGAATGAATGTATATTGTTTTATGGCGCATCGACAGCTAAGGTCATTGCAATGTTTTCGAAATAAACTGTGGCATTTTGTCCTCTTTTCATATTGTGGCATATTGTCCGTGGACATTATGTCTGGATACCGCCCATTTATCCCTTTTTAACATACAGTATATCTGCAGCAGACGACTCTCTATAAATGAAAGTATTATAATTGCAAATAGTTGAAAACATTGTGGAAAAAGGAGAAATTGTAAATTCCAATATGTTTTCAAAAGTCATCTGTTGCAGATTTATCAGGGTGAAAAGGTAGGTTTGCAGTGTTAACCCTTTCCCACATTCAATAAATCTGCAGGTGATGAATTTAAAACATCTAAGACAAACATATGAAAATCCTCATATATATGATCATATGATTATTGGATAGAGTTTAAGAAATTGTGTCTAAAAGATAAAAGGAAAACATTGTGAACAAGTTCTCCTTTTCTAACAATGTTTTCAAAAGTCATCTGTTACAGATGTTACTAAAAATTTTAGAAAAGGTGACACCGCAGGACTAAAAGTTAAGTACCTGTGTGATAATAACTTGGTCCTGCTTAATTAATTGATTACTTTATCAGTAGGTTGTTACAGTAGAGATGTCTGGTTACATTGATAAAGTTTCGAGAATTAATTAGGAGTGAGGTGCGACTCATTACAGATTTGCATACATATCTACGCTAATCATCTAATTAACATTCTTCCAGATGGGGATTTCCCTTGTCCCAATATGGTCAAAGCTTTTCCCACATATAGACTCTTTCTGACGCCTCTGTAGAAGACGGCTTTTGAAAAAATTGTGACAAAAGAAGAAATTGCTCAAAACGAGCAATTTCTCCTTTTGCCACAGTGTTTTCAACGTTTTTCAGTAATTATATCTTCAAATTTAAAGATTTACCATGGTTTTTCTATAGATATGTTTTCAAAATTGTCTGCTGCAGATTTGCTGTATGTGGGAAAGGGTTAAGCTTTTCTGCTGATGAAGACAAACTTGACACCTTTGCTGCAGACAACTTTTGAAAACATCTTAAATTGTTTTGGAAAAATTGCGGAAAATGAGCATCAGCTTTTAAAATATAAAGTTAGTGTAGTCTCTGTGCTGATGCTTTAACCCTTTCCCACATACAACAAATCTGCAGCAGACGACTTTGAAAACAAACCCGAAAAAAGATGGAAACTCCCTTTAAATGAAAGTACAATAATTGAATAGAGTTGAAAACATAGTGACAAAAGGAGTAATGGCTTGTTTTGAGCAATTTCTTCTTTTGTCACCATGTTTTCAAAAATCCGTCTGCTGCAGTCTTTGAAGCGTCAGAAAGCGTCTATATGAGGGAAAGGGTTAAACATTCCCATGCAGACCAATTTCATTAACATTGTGTGGATAAATAAAAGGAGAAAATTAATGAATTACTATCAAATTTATCATTTTTTTCAAGATTTTGTCCATATTTTTGCCTTGACATTTTTAGCTCACCTATGCAAGGTGAGCTATTGTGATCACATTTTGTCCGGCGTGCGCCGTGCGTCGTCAACATTTGAGCTTGTTAAAACTCTACAGGCTACATTTTGCATCTTAAATCTTGGACAAGTTTGAAACTGGGCCATATGAGGTCAAAAACTAGGTCATTAGGCCAAATTGAAGGGTAATCTTGTTTACACTCTGGATACTGCATTTTTAACTTGAGCATGATGAAACTTTATCAGAATGTTTTTCTTGATGATATGTAAGTCAAGTTCAATCATGGGTCATGTTGGGTAAAAAAATAGGTCACTAGGTCAAATTGAAGGAAAATCTTCTTAACACTCTAGAGGCCGCATTTTTTGCTTCAGAAGTTTGAAATTTTATCAGAATGTTTGTCTCAAAGATATTTAGGTCAAGTTCGAATACGGGTCATATTGGGTAAGAAACTAAGTCACTAGTCCACATTGAAGGAAAATCTTGTTAACTCTGTAGAAGACACATTTTTTGCTACAGCAGCTTGACATTTAATGAGAATGTTTAAATGATATCTAAGCCAAGTTCAAATAAGGGTCATGTAGGTTCAAAAACTAGGTCACTATAGGCCAAATGGAAGGAAAATCTTGTTAACACTTCTAATGCCGCATTTTTTGCTGCAGCATCTTGAAATTTGGTCAGAATGTTTGTCTGAATTATATCTAGGTCAAGTTCGAATATGGGGTCAGAAACAAGGTCAATAAAGGAAAATATTGTTCAAACTCCGGAGGCCTCTTTTTTACTTTGAGCAAGTTGAAAATTTGTCAGAATGTTGTCTTGATGATATCTAGTCCATGTTGGCATATGGGTCATATATCAGGAAAAAAATATAGATCACTAGGCCAAATGAAGGAAAATCTTGTAAACTCTGGAGGTTGCATTCAGAATAATTGTCTTGATGTGTTTTGCATTACAGTACATTGTATAATTAAGGTGAGCGATCCAGGGCTATCATGGCCCTCTTGTTTATCAGTCTGCTGCAGTGACAGTTTCTGTGGTGTATAGGTAAGAGCATCCACCTTTGGAGCTGGAGATCAGGATTCAATCCCCATCGTGTCATACGCAATACTTTTTTTTTTTTAAAGTTGTAGAACTTTGTGGGTTCAGTCCTTAGCACTCAGAAGGATTTCATTGCGACTGATGGATCTTTGTCTGCATGACGAATATTACCAGTAGGGCTGGTAATTTTACTAGATACTCCGAGGTTCATTTGAAATTGTATTATAAAATATCGCTCATGAGCAATTTCTCCATTTGCCACAAACATACAACATATGAGCATAACACAAGTATACTAGGATTTCAACAATCTCTAGTAGACGTTCTGTATGATGACATGAAAGAAAAACTTTGTTCCAAACTTAAGTATTTTCTCATGTTTGACGAATCCACTGATATTTCAGTAAAACAGAATCTTGTTACTTATATTATGTTTCTTGAAACGGATGCTTTTGGTGTAGATTGTTGTAGATTGTTGTGGGACCTACTTTTTATCTATATGTGATCTAGAAAGGGCCAATGCTGATACGATTTATCATAAGATCTTAGACTTATTGTTAGAGAAAGGGCTTGATCTTGTGGCTTGTGTACGGATAGTGCGGCTGTGATGGTAGGGTCATCTTCAGGTGTTGTTACTAGGCTGAAAAAGGCTGTCCCAGGTGTTATAGCTACCCATTGTATTGCGCATAGGCTTGCTCTTAGTTTTAGTGGTGGTGCAGATTGCATTCCTTACTTAGTAAAATTTCAGGAGATATTGAATTCTGTGTATAAGTATTTTCATAACTCTCCAAAGAACATGGCTCGTCTTTCTGCTATCCAGGCTATCCTAAATGCTCATTCTTCTAGGTTTAACCCTTTCCCTCATATAGACGCTTTCTGACGCCTCTGCAGCAGACGGCTTTTTGTAAACATAGTGACAAAAGAAGAAATTGCACAAAACGTGCAATTTCTCCTTTTGCCACAATGTTTTCCACTTTTTATCATAGGTTATCCATTCAATTATGGAGATTTTCTATTCTTTGACAAAATACGTTTAAAGTCGTCTGCTGCAGAATTGCCGTATGAGGAAAAAAGGGTTAAGGAGGTTTTCCACACTCGTTGGCTCACTTTTGAGGGTTCTGTGTCTGCTTTAGTTAAGAACTATTCTAATCTTCTGTCTGTCTTCCTTGAGGAAAGTTCTGCCAAAGCACTCTCTCTCTACAAACCCATTTCAACTTCCAAGTTCCTGTATGTTGCCCATTTTCTCTCTGATGTCCTTGAACATCTTGCTATACTTTCCCAGATGTACCAGAAGAAGAACCTGTGTTATTCAGAGATTGAACCTCTTCTTCGCTCCACCATTTCTTCTCTCGAATCTTTGAAGGACAAGACAAATGGTGCCACTCTTTCTTCTTTTGTCAACGCTGTTCCCTCTGTTCCTGAACTTGACCAGGATGGACTCTATACTTTTTCTTTCCATTGACACACTATTAGGGATTCTTTTGACCAGAGGAAGTTGTCTTTGTCTGTTCGGCCTGTTTGTAGATAGTATGATCTTGAACTTGAACAAGAGGTTTTCTAACAATGAAGATTCATTGATCATGAAAACTCTTTCTTCTCTGTTCAATCCTCTGATTCCTGATGATAAGGTAGATGTTAATGTAGTGTCCGATTATCTTGGAAAGTTAGGTTTTGAAGGAAGAGTAAATGACTTTATGAGTTGAATAGTTTTTTGAAGTTTTCCAGGGCTTTTTCCTCTGATCCAGCTAATTCTGTTTTTGTAGACTCCCATTCTTGTGCATGTCTTGCTTTGAGAAAAAGGTGCATGTATCCAGCTGTAGCTGAGGTTGCTGAACGTTTTTTGATTGTTTCAGTGTCTATTGCTGATTGTGAGAGGGGGTTTTCTATGCAGAATTTGATAAAAACTACACTTAGAAATTGCTTATCAACCTTTTCTTTGAAATGTTTGATGAAATTATCAATTGATATTGATCCAGTTGCAGATTTTCCATACTTTGAAGCATTTAAAATCTGGTCTGGCAAAAAGACTCACAGAATCTTAGATTAAATTATTCAAGAACAAACTGGTTTTACCAAGGTAGAAATTAATATTTTACTGGTATAAAACCGTTTGTTCTTGAAAGCCAGTCACAGGGAAAAGAAACATACATGTATAATAATTGTTTATGTATTGAAATATCACTGCTGTAAATAGTCATAAATTGTTTTAGAAATTTTGATCCAAAAAAAATACAAAAAGTATGTGCGTTAATATTTTATTGTGTTATAAATGTATACAAGACGAATGTTTGACGCAAAGCGTCAAAGAGAAGCCGCAATTTTTCGTTGTTCATGTAGAAATAAGAAAAAAGAACATTTAATCCACAAACAACTGTAGACGGTAATACGCTGACATATTTATCCCTTTGAAGACTGTTGTATACTTCAAATTACCTCCCTTTAAGCAATACAAGGATATTTACCTTGTGATTCGTATGAATAAGATTAATAAACATTGAAATTATATTAATGAAAACTATTATTTAAATTAGTAACAACATCAAAATCAAATTTAAGCCAAGATAAATGTGTACACATTTCATTAATTGTTTGTAGATACCCTAATGTATAGGTATGAATATAAAATTTATAATGTTATAAACAAATTTTCATTTCAACGTATTTAGTCTGTGAATCTCACAGAAACACCCATTTCAATATACCAACATGTTAAAGTAAATTTAAGTACGAACCGTTTTTGTATGTACTGAAACTAGAAACGTCCATTTGTGTATAAGTATATTTCCAATATTTGCGATTTTATATTGAGACTAGCTAACCCGGCACGACGTAAACTTTCCTCTACCAAATTGGTTGTTGTATGTGGGAAACGGTTAGCTGCTGAACATGTATTTAAATGTTTAACTGTGTTAAATAGTTGTATTCCCTTTAAATTGTTTATTTACATGTGTATTATTAGACAAAGGTGTCAGACTAAATGGGAACTTAGTTAAATTGTGCGTATAATACTTCAAATTACCTCCCTTTAAGTACTACCAGGATTTTTTTCTTGTGATTTGTATGAATAAGTTTGATAAACATTTCAACTAGACGGCAACATTTATTGTGAAACAGATATTTCTGTGGTTTATATATGTTCATGTCTGCACTTCTTCATCTAGAATTACTGCGTAATATATGATAGCATGTAACGAACGGGATGGCATTAATGCCGAGCGCGAGAGTAAACAACGCCAAACAACAACAACAAAAACAGATTACATTTACTGCGTGCCTTCTCTTATTCATGGTTCCCGGTTTAACATACTATCAAACTAAAAAAGCGTATGAGGCAGGTAACCAATTCAGTTTACTGTTTAGACAAGATACAGTATGAATTTCGCTTAAATAAAAATGTACATATATTCAATTAATGTACTGGCCTTTGTCTTTTATTTTTAATTTGTAAAACTCACACATGTATATAGAGTGTAAAAGGGATGTTTAAAAAGTCATTAACTTAAATTAATGTACTTAGTAAGGACAAACAGAAATCAAGATATGTGGTTACGCTGGCAGGTCTGAATATTCTCCTTGTTCGAAATTTCTAAGCATCCCTACAGGAAGCCGCCTCCTGGCGCCTTCCAATAATATAGTTTATTGATTGGTTAACAATTTTCAAATTATGTTGTTGATATGATCTTGACCATGATGATCTGTTATAAAAAATAACATTTATAGATTCATGTATTTACTAGATTTTTTTTCAATACCTACAAGTTTGTCATTGGTAAATTTGAACTCCCGATTTAAAAAGGGTCGATGGCTGTCCCAAAAAATGTCCAAAAATGTGGCTCAAGAAAATTTTGAGCCAGTGTGACCCCTGCACAATATTTTAAACTCTATTCAATGGTAATTCTTTCATTTATAGAGATTTTCAATACTGTTACCAATATGTTTTCAAAGGCCTCTACTGCAGATTTTTTCATATGTATACGTGGAAATAAGGTCAATGTGTTTGATCTCTAGATATTTTAAGTCTCTGTTGCCTTTATATATAACTGCAAAACAAACCCATAAACAGATTTATCTTTTGTGGGGGATAGGGCTACAGGTATGAATAGGAGAGGGTTTTATCACTGCATTGTGATGCTGTAATATATATATATATATTTTCAGGTGTTACTTTTCTGTAGCCAACCCTTACCCCAAACAATTGATCCTATAGACTTAATACAAGAGTCAAGTTTGGCGTTAAAAAAGAGTTTCATTATTAAATAGAGTTGAAAAAACTGCGGTAAAAAGAGATATTGCTGATTACGCGGAATTTTTACTTTTGTTACCATGTTTTCAAAAGTTGTCTGCTGCAGAAGCGTCTGTAAGTAAGTAGAAAAGGGTTAATTGACCCTCAAAACCTATGTTGTGACTACTCAAAAGTATCATAGTGTTTGGTTGAGTAGTAAGATAGATAATGTTGGAAAAAGGAGCAGGAACTACCCTGTCTTATGATCAATATCACCATTCCCTGCAATATTTTCTAAGCTATTCTAAAGTTGTACTTAATTGATAGAAGAATCATCATATTATTCTCCAGATGCCCTAAAACTGTCTGTTGCAGACTTTCTGTTGGTGGGAAAGGGTTGACTGCTGGTGGTATAACACGGAGAGAAGGAATATAGTAAATCAGTGTAGATCTAATTAACATGAAAATAGAGGAAGGAGAATATTTAACACTCTCTTTGGTTATTATATAGGTGATTCATTAACATGAAAATAGAGGTTCTCATGTTTAGGTATGAGAATTCTCTGATTCTTTCTCCTTATGGTTTATACCCTTTCCAACCTGCAGACGTATTCTGGCGCGTCTGCAGCAGACAATTTTTGAAAACATTGTGGCAAAAGCTAAATCTGTCATGTTTTTTATGCCCCCGGAATCTCCGATTCGGTGGGCATCTAGTTTTTGGCCTGTCTGCATGCACGTCTGCACGAAAAAAACTTTAACCTTGACCACTACTTTTGAACCATAACAGGTACGGCTACCATATTTCACATGTGTATTCCTTGTGACATGACCTTTCTGTCAGTACCAACATTTTTGACCTTTGACCTAGATGTAGGTTTTGGCCTGTCTGCACGAAAAAAACTTTAACCTTGACCACTACTTTTGAACCATAACAGGTACGGCTACCATATTTCACATGTGTATTCCTTGTGACATGACCTTTCTGTCAGTACCAACATTTTTGACCTTGCGACCTTCACCTTTGACCTAGATGTTGCCATTCTCGAAAAAAACTTTAACCTTGGCCATTACTTTTGAACCATAACACGTACGGCTACCATATTTCACATGTGTATTCCTTGTGACATGACCTTTCTGTCAGTACCAACATTTTTGACCTTGCGACCTTCACCTTTGACCTAGATGTTGCCATTCTCGAAAAAAACTTTAACCTTGGCCATTACTTTTGAACCATAACAGATACGGCTACCATATTTCACATGACCTTTCTGTCAGTACCAACATTTTTGACCTTGCGACCTTGACCTTTGACTTAGATATTGCCATTCTTGAAAAAAACTTTAACCTTGGCCATTACTTTTGAACCATAACAGATACGGCTACCATATTTCACATGTGTATTCCTTGTGACATGACCTTTCTGTCAGTACCAACATTTTTGACCTTGCGACCTTGACCTTTGACCTAGATGTTGCCATTCTCAAAAAAAACTTTAACCTTCAACACTACTTTTGAACCATAACAGGTAAGGCTACCATATTTCACATGTGTATACCTTGTGACATGACCTTTCTGTCAGTACCAAAATTTTTCACCTTGCGACCTTGACCTTTGACCTAGATGTTGCCATTCTCGATAAAAACTTTAACCTTGACCACTATTTTTGAACCATAACACGTACGGCTACCATATTTCACATGTGTATATCTTGTGACATGACCTTTCTGTCAGTACCAAAATTGTTCACCTTGTGACCTTGACCTTTGACCTAGATGTTGCCATTCTCGAAAAAAATAAATAACCTTGACCACTACTTTTGAACCATAACAGGTACGGCTACCATATTTCACATGTGTATTCCTTGTGACATGACCTTTCTGTCAGTAAAAGTGGAAAACATTGTGGCAAAAGGAGAAATTGTTTGTTTTGAGCAATTTCTTCTTTTGTCACAAAAAGCTGTCTGCTGCAGAGGCGTCAGAAAGTGTCTATATGAAGGAAAGGGTTAAAGACATTGTTGTTAAAGCAGAAATTGTTCATTATGGTAATACCTGTCTTCAACATCTTTTGAATATGATACAGCCTGTGTCGTAAAATCTGGATCAGCCCTGTTACCTGTGCATTCTAATCTTGGTCTGAACATAGGAGAAACTGATAGAACATCAGGCTTCCATCAGGCTTCCAAAAACATCATGTTATATGTTAACTCTTTCCCGATGATGCAGAGGCATTTTAACGTAGACAGAAAATTTGGAAAACATGATGCTAATTTTAGGAAAAATTGCTCATGATGATAATTTTTTTCCTTTTGTCACAATGTTTTAAACTGTATGTATTCAATAACTATAGTATCCTTAATGAAATGTTTCCATATGTTTTGACTTAGCCGTCTCCCATTATAGGGAAGTGTATTTTATAAATAAAGAGGTCTTGGGATTGACACAACTGGCAGAATCATAGATCTACATGATATCATGGCAAACTAATGAATGAGTACATTGTTTATCCCTTTCTCACATCCACATAATGGAGTTTTACCTGTTTCACAATGGCAGACATATTTAAACCAGTTTCCCACTTACGATAATACAACAATTCTGCAGCAGACGACTTTCAAAACATATTGACAAAAACAGGAAATATCTCCATAAATGAGAGTAATCATTAGATAGAGTTGAAAACATTGTGGCAAAAGAGGAAATTGCTCATCATGAGCAATATCTCCTTTTGCCACAATGTTTTCAAATGTCGTCTGCTGCAAATGCGTCAGAATGCGTCTGCAAATAGAAAAGGGTTAATAAATTTAATGCACCAGCTTATAATAATAATGACCAATTTCACCTTTTAATTGTCACAATAATTTTGTTAATTATATTCAATATATATGTACTTCCATTTATGGAGGTTTTTGCAGAGATGTTTTCAAATCAATGTGTTGCTGATTTGTTGTATGAGAGCAGGGACCGTGTAATACTTGTATGAGAGCAGGGACTGTGTATTTATTGAATGAGAGCAGGGACCGTGTATTAAATGTATGAGAGCAGGGAACGTGTATTTATTGTATAAGAGTAGGGACCGTGTATTAATTGTATGAGAGCAGGGACCATGTATTTGTTGTATGAAAGCAGGGACCATGTATTTATTGTATGAGAGCAGGGACCGTGTATTAATTGTATGAGAGCAGGGACTGTGCATTTATTGTATGAGAGCAGGGACTGTGCATTTGTTGTATGAGAGCAGGGACTGTGCATTTGTTGTATGAGAGCAGGGACTGTGCATTTGTTGTATGAGAGCAGGGACCATGTATTTATTGTATGAGAGCAGGGACCGTGTATTTATTGTATGAGAGCAGGGACTGTGTATTTATTGTATGAGAGCAGGGACTGTGTATTTATTGTATGAGAGCAGGGACCATGTATTTGTTGTATGAGAGCAGGGACCATGTATTTGTTGTATGAGAGCAGGGACTGTGTATTTATTGTATGAGAGCAGGGACTGTGTATTTATTGTATGAGAGCAGGGACTGTGCATTTGTTGTATGAGAGCAGGGACTGTGCATTTGTTGTATGAGAGCAGAGACTGTGTATTTATTGTATGAGAGCAGGGACTGTGTATTTATTGTATGAGAGCAGGGACTGTGTATTTGTTGTATGCGAGCAGGGACTGTGCATTTGTTGTATGAGATCAGGGACTGTGTATTTATTGTATGAGAGCAGGGACTGTGTATTTATTGTATGAGAGCAGGGACTGTGTATTTATTGTATGAGAGCAGGGACTGTGTATTTGTTGTATGCGAGCAGGGACTGTGTATTTATTGTATGAGAGCAGGGACTGTGTATTTATTGAATGAGAGCAGGGACTGTGTATTTATTGTATGAGAGCAGGGACCGTGTATTTATTGTATGAGAGCAGGGACCGTGTATTTGTTGTATGCGAGCAGGGACTGTGTATTTATTGTATGAGAGCAGGGACTGTGTATTTATTGTATGAGAGCAGGGACTGTGTATTTATTGAATGAGAGCAGGGACTGTGTATTTATTGTATGAGAGCAAGGACCGTGTATTTATTGTATGAGAGCAGGGACTGTGTATTTATTGAATGAGAGCAGGGACTGTGTATTTATTGTATGAGAGCAGGGACCGTGTATTTGTTGTTTGCGAGCAGGGACTGTGTATTTATTGTATGAGAGCAGGGACCGTGTATTTATTGTATGAGAGCAGGGACTGTGTATTTATTGTATGAGAGCAGGGACCATGTATTTATTGTATGAGAGCAGGGACCATGTATTTATTGTATGAGAGCAGGGACCATGTATTTGTTGTATGAGAGCAGGGACTGCATTTGTTGTATGAGAGCAGGGACTGTGTATTTATTGTATGAGAGCAGGGACTGTGTATTTGTTGTATGAGAGCAGGGACTGTATTTATTGTATGAGAGCAGGGACTGTATTTATTGTATGAGAGCAGGGACCGTGTATTTATTGTATGAGAGCAGGGACTGTGTATTTGTTGTATGAGAGCAGGGACTGTGTATTTGTTGTATGAGAGCAGGGACTGTGTATTTATTGTATGAGAGCAGGGACTGTGTATTTATTGTATGAAAGCAGGGACCGTGTATTTATTGTATGAGAGCAGGCACCGTGTATTTATTGTACCTGATAAGAGTAAGGGTTAGGACAGTAGTAGTAAACATTGTAGGAACATTTTCTCCATTATGGGTAAAATTAAATTTCTTGCTTTCCTTCAATGTTATCAGAGTTGCTTAAATTGCTATAGATTCACTAACAGTAGGGTGTAGCTGTAAACCCCTGCCCACATGTGGATGTATTTCCAGCACTCTAACCTTGTAAACATTGTGGCAGTGAGCAACATCTCCTTTTGCCACAATTTTTAAACAGATTTCAATAATTGTACTTTCATTATTAAGAGATTTCCTATATTTCATCAGCTACAGTTAGTTGTGTGTGGGAAGGGGATTGAATACATACCATTAAGTTCAAACTGTTTGTTGATGAATGATTGTTTCAACATAAGAGAAGATAATCATTTTACATTTAACTTTTTTGTGATAATTTATCTTTTTCCACCTACAGACACAGTTTAATGCATCTACTGCAGACGACTTTATTAACAAAAAATGCCAAATGGAGAAAATGCATATAAACAATGATCTCTTCTTGACACAATCTTTTCAACTCTATTCAATAATGATACTTCAATTTATAGATTTTTCATGTTTTTGCCTTGATGTTTTTATGTCATCTGCTGCAGATATTTTATATGTGGGAAATAGTTAAATAAGGACTGAATCGTAATTTAAAGTGTTACTGTTAGCACATCATTGCATTGAGCACAATTTACCCTTTACAACATGCAATAAAGCAGCAGCAGACATATCAAGTAATTTCTCCTTTTGCCACCATGTTTTCAAATATAGTATTCCATTGTTTTGCCTAGGTATTTTCATTGCCTGCTGTAAATTTGTTGTATGTGGGTTGGGGTACATGGCTGTGATGAACTCTGAGCACTGAATAAGATGCATACAATCAAACCTGTGCTAAAGACTGCCCTTTTATAGCATTTTCCTGACTATAGCAACCACACTTTTAATTGCCCAATTAATCACATGCTGCGTAAATGACCCTGCAATTAAAGACCACCTGTGAACAAAGACGGGATTGTTGTCTTTATATGGGTGGTCTTTTAACACAGGTTTGACTGTATTTCTTGTCCTGAAATCCTTATTTGATCCTTAAACCCTATGTTATGGGTACTCAATAGTATGGTTATTTTGAGTCCCTACAATATAGGGTTAAGTTGAGTCATAAAAGATACATTGGTGGGAAAAGACCAGTTTACTCCTCCTTATCAAGTCCTCTGCATCTGTATAAGGGAAAAGGGGGTTAATGATCACTTCAAAGAAAAAAGTCCAGTTAGTGTGATACACTTGGCAGCATCTGAGTCATCTTCACAAAACATTAACCTTACCTCCTAACTCAAAAACAGTCACACATATTCAAATGAAACTTAGTACACATGTACCTAGAAACAATTTGCATGGTTATACCAAGTCACATAACTCTGGTTCTAATAATAATTCAGTTATGCCCCTTTTTGTTCTTAGAAATTCATACAAAAAGTTTAACTTTGACCATAACTCAAAAACCATTAAAATGAAACTTGGTACACATGTTCCTAGGAACAAAATGCATGTCTGTACCAAGTCACAAAACTTTAATAAAAAATACACATCTGCAACAGAGAGACTTGAGAACGTTGTGGCAAAAGTAGAAATTGCTCACAATGAAAAATAATTTTCTAGTTGCCACAATGTTATCAACTCTTATTCCATAATTATAATTTAATTCTGGAGTTTCTCCAATTTTGATGCAGATAATTTCAAAGTCGGCTGCTGCAGATTTGTTGCATTATGGGAAAGGGTTAATTATACAGTGAATGAATTGGAAAGCAATTTCCCTGGTAAAATCCATTCACCTAAATCTGTATGATGGAGAAAGGTAATACCCTTTGATCACATCAGTGGTGGCAGTGGTTAGTTGTACATGTAGAATAAAGTGGGAGGAGATGCAGAATGTAAACACAGAAACTTGTTCATGTGTTTGGGGTTGTTGTGTACCAAAGCTGCATATGATTGGAAATTGAGATTTGATTATTTATTGAAGTTAGTGTTGTAAGTACTTTCTAGGTGGATTTTAAATCAGTGGCATGTTTTTTGTGACAAAGTGAATATAATAACACTTGATAAAGTTTAATGGGGGAGGATGGGGGAATGGACAGTAAGTTTTATTACCATTAAGTATCCTTTACAAGATGGAAATCATACACAATTAATTTTAACTCAAGACCCATTACCAGCTTATGATTTTAAATTTTGCGTTGATATGCATCTGCATCAGATAAATTTGAAAACTTAATGGGAAAAGTAGAAATTGGTTACAATGACCAATTTCTCCTATTGCCACAGATTTACATCTCTATTTAAAAATAACGTTTTTATTTATTAAAGATTTTCCATTTAAAGATTTTTTTGCTAGATGTTTTCATAGCCTTCAAGTGCAGATTTGTTGTATGTTGGAGATTTGTTGTATGTTGGAGCATTAATATAACTCCATGGACAATTTTGATAAAATGTATGTAATTTGAATACCTAGTCAAAATATAAAAAAAATCAGATTTGATTTGATTTATTGGGGTTTTACGCTGCTTTCAACATTATTTCAGTTATATCACGCCGACAGTTCACTTATTCATGATTCCTGGATAAACAAACCAGAACTAGGCTAGAAAAATCTCATAATAGAGAATCTTCAGCATCAACTTTGAAAACCTATTGGCAAAAACATGTATATGGAAAATCATTGATTATTTAGTAGCATTATAGCAAAAGGGGAAATTGCTCACTATCAGCATTTTGTCCTTTTGCCACAATGTTAGCTAAAGTTGTCCGCTACATTCGTAAAAAAAAAATGCGTCTGCATGTGGAAATGGGTTCAGGAGTGTACATTAATTCTGCAATATTTACTTCTTGTTAATAGTTGTATTTCTCTTTTACAGGACCTGAAAAGACAGAGCATGGCATAATTGTGTGAAGACAGTTCTAGGAATACGAGGCAAAGTGTTAAAGTGATCATGTGTTCAGGTGATACAGACTGATCTGTTTGGATATATATATACAAGTTGTGATTTTTGTTGTCACAATGGATTTTACCTGGATCCCCTTCCTGGTTAGATTAGTCTTCCTACAACTGCTGATTCTCTATAAAGGTAAATAAATCTTTCAATTAACTATTTCCCACATGTATGTATGCAACACATCTGCAGCAGACAACTTTGAAAACATCTTGCCATTTTGTATAAAATCTCCAAAAATAGGAGTTTAATTATTAAATAGAGTTGAAAACATTGTGGCAAAGGGAGAAATTGCTCATCATGAGCAATTTCTCTATTTGCCACAATGTTTTCAAAAAATATCTTCTGCAAAGGCCTTAATATGTCCTTTTGTCACAATATTTTTAACTTTATTCTATAAATTTACTTTCACTTACAGAAATTTTCGACATTTTAACTAGATATTTTCAAAGCCTTCTGCTGCAGATTTGTTGTATGCGGGAAAGGGTTAACCATCTTCCACAAAGAGCAAGTCTTTCAATAGTCAAGTTTGAAAATATCTAGGTAGACATATAGAAAACATCTATGAATGAACCTGTAATTATTGAATATGATTTAAAAATTGTAGCAAAAGAAGAAATTGCTCATCATCAGCAATGTCTTCATTTGCCAAAATGTTTTAAAAAGTCATCTGCTGAAGATGCATAAAAGTGTGTCTGCATGTGGGAAAGGGTTATTTGAGTGGCTGGTGGTGTTTATATGCATTAACCTTGTCTATATTGGGTGCTTCATCACAAGCAATTTTTAGCTCCAGTGACTGAAAGCCAGTCAAGCATTATGTCATTGCAATATGTTTGCCATGCATCTTTGCATTTACTTATGGCTCCAGACATTTTCTCCTAAAAACAGCATTGGGTGATTTGTTATGAAACCTCTTATGAAGCATTCTTGCATGAACCTTTTCTAAATTTCTTTAACCCTTTCCCTCATATAAACGCCTTTTGACGCCTCTGCAGCAGACAGCTTTTTGAAAACATAGTGACAAAAGAAGAAATTGCTCAAAACGAGCAATTTCTCCATTTGCCACAATGTTTTCCACTTTTAGTCATAGGTTATCCATTCAATTATAGAGATTTTATTTTTTTTGACAAAGTATGTTCAAAGTCGTCGTCTGCAGAATTGTCGTATAAGGGAAAGGGTTAAACTTATGGTAACCATGCAGTACTTGCTATTGCAACTGGGGAAAAAAAAAAAAAAGGACCTTCTACCAGAAATTACAAGACATGGTGTTTCATAAAAGTAAAAATATCAACCTAGGGATAAATTTTACCTTTTCTCTGAATTTATATCCTTGTTTTTTGGGGGTTTTAAAGTCATTTCATCATCATTATAGTTATATCACGGCAACAATTTACTTATTCATGATTCTTGGATAAACAAACCAGTACTAGGCAAGGTATAAGCGCCGTGACTGGGCATCGAGTCTGGGTATACCCTTTTCATCTGACTACAGTTTTTTTGTGGCGATTGATTTGACAATCGCCACAATGCTAACAGAAACAACAACAACGAAAAATATTTACATAGTCGGTTTTGAACAATCGGTTGATATTTTTTTTCCTTACTGCAAACTAATTTACTCACATCCGTTATAGTTCCATCATTGATGCAGAGACGTGATTAATAATAATTATGTCAGTGCTACTTTGGTACCGGATTGTTATTAATATTTGAGTTTTATCAAGACATTATCTACATAGAGTTAAAATATGTAAATATTATCTTCATCATGATTGAGCAGATAATAAATATCATTGCGCGTTCTATCTGCCTTGCAAATACCGGTAACTCTGATGATACTCAAATCTGGAAATTCCAAAAGGTTCTATAAATAGCTCGCGAGACTGCATGGTTATCTCAATATTATAAACGCTTTATTGTGTAGTTGTTTATGAAAGCGTCTAGATGATAAGACTGGTTTACAAAGGTTTAAAGGACACACAATGTCAGTGTGTACACACGTTATGTATACACGTCTGCACGTTCTAGACTCAATTAGCAATCAATGCTGAAAGTGTAGCCTAATTTAGTTTGGAGATCGAGCATTATAATATATGCCTATATTTTTATAAATTGAACAACAGTTTGGCAAATAGTAAAATTGTGCTTTTTGAGCATGTTTTGTGTTTGTTTTTGCACTCACATTATTCGAAGCAGTTTAACAACCTCAGAGACATATAAATACACTGTGTTTACATGTCTCTGACAACCCTCAATCATGCAATGTGAAGGGACTAAATTGAACAGACCTGCTTAATATCGGACATCATTGAAACAAACACCAAACTAATGGATACTGTTTTCTCTCTTTTCTTGATAATTTAGTCATTTCTAAAGTGTAAAAAATATTTTATCTTAATATGGCCTAGCGACATGGTGATGAACATGTGATTACCCGAACAATTTAGTTTACAAATAGCCATTCTAATGAGCTAAAACGGTAGTCTATCGAATACCAACTAGATTTTTCATAACTTTGGAATGGCCTAATTTTGAACACATCATGACCAATTTCAGAAGGTAACTAAAAAATCACCAAGACAACATTCTGGCAGACTAACATTATTCTACTGTCAAAAGATGCAGGGTTGATACATTCTCAAATTTACCCGCACCAGAGTCATCGCAAGCCCTACACCGATATACTGCTTGTTACTTTGCAGGATTTTGCATACGATCGCCACTACAGTGCCATTGGCGCTTTGATTTTGTCAGGGAATTGAAAAGATATTGCCTATTATTCTTATAACCCTTTCCCACACTTTCTGACGCCTCAGATGACCTTTGAAAGCATTGTAGTTAAAGAAGAGATTGCTCATATTCAGGAGTGTATTTAGGAACAATTTCTTTTTTTGTCATAATGTTTTCAACTAGAGCTATCCAATAATTAGATTTTCATTTCTCGGGATTTGCAATATTTTGTGCCTATATAGGGATAAAAATAGTCTTTTCTTCCGTAAGAACTTTCCAAGCTCCAAAGATTGTAAGCTATAAAATCATCCCTGAGATGAGAGGAACTAGTTCTGAAGCTCTGTTAGTGAAAGAAATCCTCCATTCTTTCATCATTGTTTCTGTTTAAGGCTATCAATTATGAGTCTTAATCAGATCAATTGAGAATAATTAAGGGGAATGCTTTGATTTGAGTTACATTGTAAATCAAGCCAAAAACATGTCAGAAAACAATAGAACTTTGTATTTGATTCTGCTGCATTAGCAATCTTATGCTGTACTGAAAACATCATGGTAAAATGAGTTATAAGGATAAGTCGCCTGCTGCAGGGGAATCACATATTATGAGAACAGGTCAACATAAATAAATGCCTGCAATGGTTGCAAAGGTGTCAACGTTTGTTTGTTTCAGGGGAAGGATTTCTATGGTTTTGAACCATCAGCTGTACCTCAATTTTTCTATTTGTTTTAATTCTTTCTCACATACATGTATGTATCAACAAACCTGTAGCAGACGTCTTTGAAAACATCTACGCAAAAGTATTGAAATCTCTACAAATGAAAGTACAAGAGAAAGTTGATGCAAAGCATCAATGTCGCCGGAAAAGACTGCATTGATTTATTTTTTAACACACATGTATTCTTGACTTTCATTAGTCTAAAGTAAAACATACACATAATGTTTTCATAAGGACTAATTCCAGGATTTTTGAAATTCCACATAGATCTACAAATTTCAGGATTTCTTTTGGTCAGGATTTTGGATGTTTTGTATTTGTCAATAAAACCACAACAAATTAATACATTTTGGGATTTAAATCTACATGCAATAAAAAGCTATTAAATATTTCCATGCTTGAAGCAACAATGAAAACCTTTAAACGCTTAAAACATTGAGAAAACGGTTAAATTGCTGAAGACATGAACTTCCTCCTTTTTAATAATAATTATAATAAATATTTCACAGATGTTAAAATGTTTAAAAAGTAGACCACACTTGAAACAACATATCAGCTAAATTGTTTATCTAAATCGTTGATGCATACAATATATGTTTGGCGCAAGAGAAATGCCAGTTGCGAGTCCCATTACTATTTAATAGGTGGCAAGTATGAAATTAATTGGGTGCGAAAGAGCAGATTTTCTTTATTTCTAAATCTATTGTTTATCAGAGTTCGTTCTTCTCTTAAAATTTGTTTCAAGCCAAATAATCATTTAATATCACATATATTTAAACATTTAAGTGTGTAATATTAGCTATCTATCTGTAATAAGGTGTTTGAGCATTCTTTCGAAATGTTGACCCTCGATCGTTTCAAAATCGAGTCGTAGTGTCAAACATCGAAGAAAGTAAATAAAACATCAGGCAAAGCGTTATTGCATTCGAGAGAAAAAAGCATTTCTATAGTATCTGTCTTTCTCCTATATTCGACCAATGCACTCGTTTCGTGACGTTTAAGAAATCAATTTGTCGTGCGACATTTTTTGTATGCATAAAAAAGTCACTTTTCTAAGTTTACATTTTACTTCCGGTTACTTCGCTTTGTTTACATTTTGACAATATGAAACTAGGTCACAAACTGAGGAAAAGGCGTTTCGACGTTCACGACCGATAAACAGGCTTATATTTGAGACATATTTTCACCAATTATTCTTATTTTTGTTTCTGTTACCAGTTTATGTTGATACTTATCTATTAAAAGGAGAATTCGACGTGATTTTAATATCGATAATCGGCTGCAAGCAGGTGCGCGTATGTAATCAAATTAGACTGTGCGACGTAAAGGTTTGTAGTTATCGCCTTTTGATTACATAGTTTATGAAAATAAAGTATCCCAGTCTAGCTAATAGGGACTATTTGTCTTCGTAAATAAAACACAAAAACGTAAATGCCAGTCAAAATAAAGAAACTGCACATACTTAAAACATCGGAATATTTATTTCATTTTAGATGTGTCATAACTTAGTGTTTTTAAACAAACGCAATTGTAATATGTTCAAGACATTTAATTTTTTTTTTTTTTTAATAATAACCCCTCCTCCCATGTGATTTCCGAAAACCTATTAAAAATAGAAGTCGCGGGCTTCTGCCCGGCGACTAATAAGTATTGAATAGAGTTGAAAACATTGTCATTATGAGCAATATTTCCTTTTGCACAATGTTTTCAAAAGACTTCTGCTGAAGATATGTCAATTTGTGACTGCATCTGAAAGATTTCAAAGATTTCAAAGCCATTTCTGATAGTTTGCCCATATTGACCTGACTAAATACTACTTCCTGGAGAGAGCAGTACTATATTTGCCTAGATTAATCTTTTCCTACTTGCTGACACATCTTCAGCAGACAATCTTTGAAAATATTCTGACGAACAATAGAAATTGCTCATATTGAGTAATTTCCCTTTTTGCCACAATGTTTTTAGCTCACCTGAGCTTTGCTCAAGGTGAGTTAATGTGATCGCCTTTTGTCCGGCGTCCGTCGTGCAGTCTGCGTCATGCATCAACTTTTTCTCCTCAGTAACCAGTGGGTCAATTGGGATGAAACTTCACATAAAGCATCCTCTCAATGACCACACCAGATTTCCTTCAAATTTTTGGGATCCATGCAGAATTCTGGTTTCCATGGCAACGAAATGAAAAAAATGGCCGCCAGGGCTATTTTGCCTTATATAGTTATAGTGAAAACTTAAAAAATCTTCTTCTCCGAAAGTGTCAGGCTGACTTTCAAATAATTGTGTAGAAATGTTCCTAGGGTGACCCTCTATCAGATTCCTTCAAGCCATGTTGATTGGTCGGAAACTATGGCCGCCAGGGTGCGGGGCTTATTTAGCTAAAGTGAAAAAAAACAGGTGAGCGATCCAGGGCCATCATGGCCATATACTTTTGTTCATATTTTCATCATAAGTTTGCCTAACTAGATGTTTCAAAGTAGGCTGCTGTAAATTTGTTGTATGTTGAAAAGCATTAACCATTGATGAGTATTTTTTATTTGGGGTGGGGGGGGGGGGGGGGGGGGGGGGGGGGGGGAATGAATAAGACCATGAGGTTGTAACTGAGATTAGGTTCAAACATAGGTTTTAGTTTTTTCCCCTCTTAGAACTCTAATAATAGGAACCCTAACCCTTTCCCATCTACTAGAAATTTGCAGCAGACTACTGAAAAGATCCAGAACAAAATAGTTAAGTTTTCTGGATGTTATAAATTTAGAATGTAGTAGAAAAATTTGTTGCAAAAGGAGAATTTGCTCATTATGAGAAATTTCTCCTATTGCCTCATTGATTTCAAAAATTGTTTGCTGCAGATGAGTAAAAAGCTTATGTATGTGGGAAAGGGTTAATCCTGAAATCATGATTGTAAAATTATAAGAAAACTTTTTCCATAAAACTTTTTTTTTTAATCTTGCTCATTTAATATTTATTGATCTTATTATTCCTGTAATGTTCCTTAATCAAATTCAAAGAGATGAGATCAAATTACATGAAAACAAAAGTTAACCCTTTCCCATAATATAGAGACGCTTTCTTACTCTTCTGAAGCAGACGACTTATGAAAGCTATGTCGCGAAAAGGTATATCTTGTAAGTATACTTTCGTTTTCAGAAAATTGCCAATTTCTTTTTGCATAGATATTTTCAAAGTACTCTGCTGCAGATTTGCTGGCAAAGGGATAAAGCCAATTGGTTCATCCCCTATTGCGCATGATGTACGGCAAGGCTCTTATGAGTACGTTACCAAGGGGTTATATAACTGAAATACTGTTGAAAATGGTACAATAAAATCCTGATGGGTTTTATAAATGGGAACATAACTGTCACTTATCATGACTTGTGTTGAATGTTAAAGATCCTGCATTGACAGTACTTATAGAAATGTCAATGCTCAAGAGGAGATAACTGTAGAACACCTAACCGGATATTATCCTAAACTTTGCCTCACTACATCTCATGATTATCACTTGTACCAAGCTAAATAAAAATCTCTCTTAAAATGTTAACCCTTTCCCACATACAACAAATCTGCAGCAGACGACTTTGAAATTACCCATGCAAAACTAGTGAAAATTTCTATAAATGAAAGTTTATAAGGATTAAATGGAGTTGAAAACATTACAAGTGGCAAAAGGAGAAATTGCACATTATGAACTATTTCTGCTTTTGCCGCAATGTTTTGTAAAGACTTATAATGCAGAGGCATCAGAAAGCGTCTGTATGTGGGAAAGGGCTGAAAAGTAGTTTGCTCCACACAAATTGCTTAAATTTCAACCTTCGTACAACCAACCAACTGACCCCCAACCGATGTAGTGATTCCAGTAATATCCCTGGCAAACCTTACTTGCAGATTAAATAAACTGTTTACTCATTATGACATCACATACATTATAGTGGGGGCGGGCATCCCTGTTTAAGGACAATTTCTTTTGTTCACATAAAAAAAATAAAAAAGTATTTGTTTCCTTAAATGTCTACTGGGAGCCTTTTGATGGATACGTTAGACTGGGCTATGTAAATGGCCATCCATTTAACTACCTACTTTTTGACATAATAATTAACGTGTCTACACCCCAAATCACAGCTTTCCAACTTCTGGATGAAGAGGAAAACATCAAACACATAATAGCTGGGCTGAAATCATGAAGTGTGGTTGTAGTTTAAAGAAATTGGTGTATTGAAGCCTTATAATTTAATTAAGTTATGATTAAGCACAAGGAGTACATGCACTGGTTCTCATTTTTTTTAAAGGCGATTTTAATTGATTTTTATGCAGCTAGAAGATATTGGCCCAATATAGTGGTAAAAGCCATCGGCTATAGTACCTTAGGACCTTTTTTTTCTTCTTTTTCTATTTAAGCATTCCAATGAATTATGCCATTTCACATGAAAATGAAGTTTTTAGAGTAAAACATATTTTTATTAGAAAATACTTACCAGTCATTTAATACCTGATATATAAGCCCCTAGCACTTAACTCATCCAGAAAATTGATCGCGCCCAGCGTATCCCTCACGTCCGTGTGATATACACGGCTGCCGGCAAGCACCGGCCTACGTGACCCACGTGCCACTTTTAATTTACCGTAAGTGTTGGGTGACGACGCGGGGTTGGGAGGCGGGACTGTGAAATGACTGGTAAGTATTTTCTAATAAAAATATGTTTTACTCTAAAAACTTCATTTTTATGTCAAAAATACGTTACCAGTCATTTAATACCTGATGACTTTGCAGCATCGGCCGGGAGGATCGTCCAACACTTCGTCATCAGAGATGTAGCACCATGTAATTTATTTGTCATTTTAACGTAGTACTGAACACAACAGCTTATAAAGTCGGAGATTGGATTAAAGGAATATTCAATCTGCTGTGAACTTTATTGTTGTGTTAAATGCATATTTAGCGAACAACTCGCTGAGACGCCACAAGTGGGCCCAGAGAATACAAATTATCTGACTGAGAAGACATGGAACGCAGATAGAACGATGAAAACGTGGACTGCGATTTCCATACTGCGGCATGCATAATGTCCTCTAAAGGAACATTGTTGGTAAAGGCCCAACTAGTAGAAAGAGCGCGAACCTCATGCGGACGAACCTGAAGCAATGAGAGATCGCCGAGTGACAGATCTTTGTACGCTAACTTAATAGTAGATGATATCCAGCGAGAAATAGTAGCTGCTGAAATATCATTACCTCCTATAAGAGGAAGAAATAATCTCTTCCTAAGACCCCTTGCCCCGTCAACCCTCTTAAGATAATACTTAAGAGATCTGACGGGACAAAGGAATCTGTCGGGATCAGAAGGACCACAGTTTGCAGAGAGACTGGGAACTGTAATGGTTTCCGGAAGAACCGACGGTAACTGATTCTTTGCCAGAAAACCAGGCTGACAAAGTAGTGTGAAGGAGCCGTCGGATTCATTGAACCTGGCGTACCCCGACTCTACAGATAGTGCGTGTAACTCACTTCTACGCCTAGCGGTCGCAAAAGCGAGTAGAAACACTCTTGTAAGTCAAGAACTTAATAGACGCAGACGCAAGAGGCTCATAGGGAGCTTTCGTAAGTGACCTAAGAACACAAGATAAATCCCATTTTGGAGTTAAACTCCTGGAAATAGGTTTATCTAGCTCGAAAGAACGTATAAGTTCAGAGAGAAATGGATTTGAACCAATGCTCTCTCTCCCCCTTTGAACTTAAGAGTATTCGATAGCATAGAGCGGTATCCTTTAACTGTACTAACAGCCAGATCCTTTTCCTCAAAGAGGAAAAGAAGAAAATCGGCAATCTGAGTTATAGAGGGACACTCATGATTGACCGATCTTGCACCACACCAATCTGAGAAGATCGCCCACTTCGAATCATAGACAATTCTAGTGGACTGTCGCCTTGAATCTGCGATGCGAGAGGCAACTTTGACAGAAAAGCTTCTCTCTCGGATTGAACGCTTGATAAACTCCAAACGTGAAGGTGTAGCATTGCCGGGTTGGGATGAAGACGCCGACCCAGTTGCTGAAACAGAAGGTCGTCTTGAAGAGGAAGACGTACCGGTTGTGCCGAGAGGCAGGCCAGGAGATCGTTGAACCACGATCTCTGGGGCCAGAATGGTGCTATCAACAGTATTCTGCAATGTTGAGAGCGTAGTACTTTCTGAAGTACGATTGGGACTAGAATGAACGGGGGGAACGCATACCCGAATAGACGGTTCCAATCGAGGGTCAGTGCGTCCACTGCCCAAGCTGCAGGATCGTACATTGGCGACACATAGAGTGGAAGCCGATGATTGGCTCTGGTGGCGAAAAGATCCACCAGAGGTGTTCCGATCTGCATGAACACAGAGTTTACCACACTCTGGTTCAGAGTCCATTCCGCCGGTAGAATCATGTTCTGGCGGGATAAACTGTCTGCTAAAACATTTAGGTGACCGGGAACGTGTTTTACTAATATTACCAACGACGCCGCCCGGCACCAAAGGAGCAACTTCCACGTCTCCAGAAAGAGAAGGTGGGAGTGCGTTCCTCCTTGCCTGCGAATGTAGGAAACAACAGTAGTGTTGTCCGTCGACAACAAAACAGTTTTGTTCGCAACGGAGGCAGAGAATTGATTGAGGGCTAGCAGGACCGCCCTCAGCTCTAAGTTGTTTATGTGCAAACACCTTTCCTCCGCTGTCCACATGCCCTGGGCTGTTAAGCCCTGTGGCTCTAAATGAGCTCCCCAACCCACAGCACTGGCATCTGTAAAAAGGTACAGATCCGGAGGTGGAGTGAGCAAGGGCACCCCTTGTAGATAGATTAACGGATCCAGCCACCACCGAAGGTGTGACTTGAAGAAAACCGTCAGAGCTATCTCCTGTTCCAGTGAATCCACAGATGGGGACGCCACAGGGACAGAAAAAGATACTGAAGGGGTCGCATGTGGAGCCTGCCTAGACTGACTAGGTCGGCTGCTGCACTTAGGGAACCCAGAAGTGACAGCATGGATCGGGCTGTTACCGACACCTGATCCAGGGTGAGTCTGATTTTCTTGCAAAGAGAATCGACTCTGTCCGAGGGAACTCGAATCACCGCTAGGTCGGTGAGAAAAGTCATTCCCACGAACGTAAACCTCTTTGACGGAATCAAGTCCGATTTCTGCGTGTTGGGTAGAAGACCCAATCGCAGAATGGTCCGCCAGGCTAGAGACAGATCGTGAATTAAATTCAAACGATTTGCTCTGTGAAGAAGCCAGTCGTCGAAGTATTGTAGGAGCTGTGGGCCCTGCATACGCAGAAAGGCTCCCACAGCATTGATTACCTTGGTAAATACTCGCGGTGCGGACTTGAGGCCGAAGGGAATTGCCACAAATTGGAAAACTTCTCCCTCTACCACAAACCGAAGGTATTTCCTCGACGAGGAAGCGATCGGAATGTGGTAATATGCGTCTGTGAGGTCTAGAGAGACCGCCCAGTCGTCTTTCCGGATAGCTGTTCTGATGGAGCGGGCCGACTCCATCTTGAATTTCTCGACCGGTATCAATAGATTTAGAGCTGATAGGTCTATTACCGGTCTCCACCGACCGTCTTTCTTCGGAACAAGAAATAGACGGCTGTAGAAACCCCGAGAATTGGGGTTGAGAACCCTCTCTATAGCCTTCTTTTTCAGAAGTGATGAAATCACTTCTGACATGGCCGGATGGCGTGATGACATATCGATCGGCACGCTTGTCAGAGGAGGTGGGGAAACGAAGGGAATTAAGTACCCTTCCCGTATCACAGACAAGATCCAACGATCCTCTGTTATACATTCCCACTCCTCTATGAAATGCGACAAGCAGCCCCCGACTGCTATCTCCGGCCTTGGGAAGATCATAGAGAGGTGCGCATCCCCAGGGCTCTCACTAGGCTTAAATTTTAGGGAGAAGTGACTTCCCCCTCCGGGCAATTTAGGGCGAAGTGGGGAGACTTTAGGGAGAAGTGGGGAGACTTTAGGGAGAAGTGGGGAGACTTAAGGGAGAAATTACATCTCTTTTTGTGTCGTTACGCGTCGTAACCGCATCGCATCGTTTGGGATAGAACACATTTACTTAAACAAAGATGAATGTTTTATTATTTTATTTTAATTATGATTATCACATGAAGTTCTAAAATTGTTTTTCCCTAAGAGTAGTTGCGATCCGAACATTATGTTCTAATGTCGCAGAAATTATTAATGAAGCTACCTTTTACTCGCCATTCCGTGTGTCAGGCATTTTATAAAGAAGTCGGTCGTAAGTGTCATAAACAATGTAAATTATTTGTATCGGGTTTGCGATCCGAACATTGTGTTCTAAAGTCGCCGAAATATAATTAATGAAGCTACATTTTACTCGCCGTGTAAAGGTTTCAGGCATTTTGTAAATTAGTGCATATAAGTGTCATAAACAACGTAAATTATTTGTATCGGCTAAACATACACACTCTTTACAAGTAGAATTGAGGTATTGTCTTTTGATTGGTTAATTCCAAATAGTATGACACCCCCATGCTACAGCATTTATTATGAAACCCCTAAAAAAATCTCTAAAAAATCTCATTTTCTCAATTATTGAAGACGATTATCTCATTAAACCATGAATAGATTCATAATATTATTTATACTATTGAAAGGGTTAAAACATAATTCGACTTCCATCTCATTTACATCGGATACGTATTTAATGTTTTATCAGGGGGCGTCATACTATTTGATATGACAATCGGTACTTTGATTATGCAAATTGGACTAAAGTGCACGATTTTGATTGGTTCTACGTCATTGTGTGTGTTAAATGATTCGATTCTTCAGCTTTTAATGGATATACACTCTCAGTTGTCAAATAACTGATTACGCAACTGTGTATATCGAACTGTATAGGCCTACATCGATTCGACATGGTGCGTGACCGTGATCATTTTAACAGTGTCCGATGCTAGGACAAAATTGTCGGCGAAGTCAACTTCGCTTTGACTGAGATTTTGGGCGAAGTCGACTTCGCTTTGATCGAGTGAATGGGCGAAGTCAGAAACTTTTAGGCGACCACTTCGCCCAAATCGCCCCCTCGTGAGAGCCCTGATCCCTAGGGCTGCGGCCTAGGGAGAGAGCTGCGCTTAGAAGTATGCCTCTTAGCTCCCGCTTGAAAGTGGGGCTTTGGTTTTGCAGACTTTTGGCCCGTGGAAGACGGTTGTTTTGGCGCAAAGGCCTTAACATCCTGCTTTTGCTTCTTGGCATGGGGAGGTTTCCTAGCCTTACCCCCTTTTCCAGATGGCGCCGAGCGCTTCTGGCTCTGTGCAAAAGCATTAGCTGCATTCGCCGAGAGGCGTCTGGACTGTTCTGATGAATCAGAAACAGTCACCGCAGCTATTCTTCCACCGAAGAGGAGATCGGAAGCTAGAGGAGCAGCTCTCAGTTTGTCCTTGCTTTCTTGAAGCAGCAAGGAGGATTTGGCTAAAGCCGCATCTCTCCTTGCGGACAGCATCTCTGTGGCGTTCTGAAGATTCAGAGCCATGAGATGCCTATTGCCCGTATCAAAAGCTTCCAAAATTCTGTTAGCACCTCTGCTAGAGACATTCTCCTCTTTTAACAATTGGGACAGAGCTATAGCGAAATGATCATCATGAGAAGAAACCATAACACCCAACCTAGCTCTGGCCTCCCACTTCTCGAGTAACTTGGAATTAACCGTTACAGAAGTGGGTGCAGACAGTCCCAGCATAGCAGCGTCCCCGTCTAAGGCTGGCACCTTGACTGGGAAGAACTCTTTCGAAGTGGTATACTTCTTAGGAGTTACCCATTCTTTAGAAATGGCTGCTGGGACTGACCAGGGTTGACAAGAGTCAAGAGACCTGGTGGCCTGCAATTGTTCAATCAATCTGCCCAGATTGTTTGCCTGAGGAAGCAAACGTAGTGGTGTAAAAGCCTCTGCGTTTAATTCCTCGAGACTTGATAGGTTTTTCCGACGAGGGGGAGCGTCAACCTTTGGGCAAAAATGGTCAGGAACTACCCTGAACACTTCATCAATAGCCTGTTGTAGAGACATACGCTCTACCGTTGGCTCGTCACCTGAAAAGGACTGATCTCCCATTTCTTCGTCAGACAAAGGTGTGGGAGAGCTTTGAATCCTGTGACCATGTTCAGCTCTACTTGGTCTCTCGACCGGGAGTTGAACGACCGACTCAGACAAGGAACCCGATTGCCCGGTGCCTGGTTGACTGTTGCCCGGTGCCAGGTAAAACAAAACCTGGATGACCGGCGTCTCGCATACCGTGGCTATCTGACAGCATGTCTGGTTGTCTATTGACGGAAGGATAATTATTATCCCATCGAACATGCTGTCCAGACATTTGTCCTCCTGTACCTGGTTGCCCGGTACCCGGTTGACTCATGCCCGGTTGCCAAAAACCCGGTGACCCGGTGGCAATATGACTACCCGGTTGTCCGGTGCCCGGTGTACCTGTGCCCGGTGTCCGGTGACCGGTTGCCCGGTGACCGTTTTCCCGGAGTCATAAGGGTTCTGCTCGAAAGCATTACCCGGTTGACCTATGTTAAGAACGTTAGACGTTATCCCAACATTTGTCTCCAAAAATTTCCGCCCGTAGGCATCATTCTTTGGACCTCTGAATGAATCCGAAGACTCATAAACCACAGAGGGTTGTGTTGGAATCGGCCAATCTGCCAGGTTTCCCTGAGAAAGGCCTGTTGCTTCACCCGAAGGATTAGCCCCAACACCTGGCATCAGAGAATGTTGTTTTCCGTAAGAGAAATGGTCCACAGACCCCCGTTTCTCCGCAGTACTAACTCCAAACCCTTCTGCCAGTCGCTCTTTCCTGCCCTTTGCAGAGCCAGCCGAAGAAAGAGCGTCTGTGACGAGTGTAGAAGGAACAGCCGTAACCTTCTGCACACTCGCCACAATCTCGGAGTCTGAAAACCCTTCAAACTCCTCACCGCTAGAAGAACTCAGCACTTTTTGTTTTTTACTTACCTTCTTCTTCCGGTCTCTGTACAATCTCCTTTTCCCAGCCAAATTCCAAACGGAAGCGGTCCAGGAACTGCAGATTTCACAGGGTGATTCCTGTGTGCACGAAGTGCAATTTAGACAGGCGAGGTGAGTGTCCCATGTAGCTACTATATGGCCGCATGTTCCACGCCTCTGATCACCTTTCGGCATAGTTATTTACAGAATAATATACGAAATAAACACCAAAAAACAAACAAAACAAAATTTAATTTTTTTTTTCTACTTTTTATTTTCTAGTTTACTATGGACGTACCTAATGAAAATATTTTTTCACAAAATCTTTCCATAAATTTAATTCAATAAATATACAACAAACATATCATACACAAGAAGATGATAACAATAATTGATACCTCTAACGAGGAGGGGAAATAAGGATGTTGAAAACAAACAATACTCGGAATCCGCACTCGACGATGTGATTGAAATAGTGGGTGGGGTAAACCACCGTGACTTTCAATTTGTTGTGTACAAAATAAACATATAAAACAAAAAATAATTTTCACAATTTAAATTAGCTTAATGTTTTATACAGATTCGGGACTGAATGAGCAAACTTGCTTAAGACGAAAACGCCTTAAAAAGACAAAGAAATTAATTTATAAATAAATAAATAACTTAGCCGTCAAGATGGTGTGTCCAGGAAATTAAAAGTGGCACGTGGGTCACGTAGGCCGGTGCTTGCCGGCAGCCGTGTATATCACACGGACGTGAGGGATACGCTGGGCGCGATCAATTTTCTGGATGAGTTAAGTGCTAGGGGCTTATATATCAGGTATTAAATGACTGGTAACGTATTTTTGACATATATAAAAATAGTAATACATGCCTGTACAGAGTTTTTATAATATAAAATATGTGGCAGAAAGTAAAATGTTCGCAAATCTTTAAAGTTTTACAAAGGCATTTGCTTTTAAGAGCATTTTTATGTGTTTTTGATAAAAAAAAAGTCATCTAACAGAATAATTAACATAGATGACAATTCAGCTAGAGTGTTTGCCCTTGGTTTTTTACAGGTTGCAGGTTTGACCTCCGGCCGGGCCATACTAAAGACTCAACTTTGCCTTATTCGGAGTCACTTCTTAACCGCCTCGGTGGTATAGTGGTAGAGCGTTGATCTTTCTTGTCTAAATTTAAAAAATGCTGGAACTGCAACATTTGGTGGAGTAGGTAATCTGTTACATGTATACTTAGTGTCATTGAAGAAGAAGAAGAATTGAAAAAAGATCATATTTATAAATTATTATATTTTTCCACCTGCAGAAGCATTGTGACACATTTGTAGTAGACAACCTTTGAAAACGTTGTGGCAAAAGGAGAAATTGCTCAGAATTGACTGTGATAAAGATGAAGCTGAGAGAATTGACTGCGATAAGTGATGGTGGAGATTCCTGTCCTATTATCTACTTATCTCCTTGTCTCATCCAAGAAGAAATGTCATTAGCACCCATACCCTTAACCATTTCCCACATACAACTAATCTGCAGCAAAGGACTGTGAAAACATCTGGGCAAAAATATTGAAAAGTTCTTTAAATGAAAGTATAATTAATTACTGAAAAGAGATGAAAATATTGTGGCAAATGTTTTCTTAGGTTGTCTCCTGCAGAGGCATCAGAAAGCGTCTGTATGTGGGAAAGGGTTAATATAGTGGATGATTGAATTTTTTTTTACATAAAAATATATACCTGATAGAACCAACCTTAGCAACCTGCATGCAGATGAATTTTGCAACAACATTTTCAACTCTATTCAATAATAAACATGTCTGCAACAAGTTCCATGCAGATTGATCAAAATGGACAGCGTTTGTCAAATCAGTTTCTTGAAATCATCCTTCTGTAGCCAAGTGGCAAACAGTGCAGAGCCATATTTGCAGATTGATCACGATTGCAACTACACTTGTCTAAAATGCCCTAATAGGTTGGTTTTCCAAAATTGCTGCTTCAATAGCAGTGAAAATTGGTTCCTATACTTTTGGAGACAAATCTCAGAATGAGTCAAAAAGGATCCAATAAGGTTTCCCAGAATCTTTTAACCCTTTCCCACTTGTAGACACATTTTGACACATCTACAAGCAATTTCTCCTTTTGCAAAAGTGTTTTCAATTTTTTTCAGTGTATACCTTCAATGATAATAGAAAGTTTCTATATTTTTGTCTAGATGTTTTCAAAGTAGTCTGCTGCAAATTTGTTGTAAGTGGGAAAGAGTTAAGGTTTTCCCAGAGGTATTTAATGAACAACTCATTTAGTGGATGCCTAGGTGCTCTGGAGGACCACAAATTAAGCTGCCCTGCACCAGAAAATCATAAAATATGGCTAGAACTGTCAATATTGGATTTGCAGAGCAGCTTTGATTCACTTAACCCTTTTCCACATACGACAGATCTGCAGCAGACGACTTTGAACATATTTTGTCAAAAAATAGAAAATCTCTACAATTGAATGGATAACCTATGACTAAAAGTGGAAAACATTGTGGCAAAAGGAGAAATGTTCAACATATGACAGATCTGCAGCTGGGGACCTTGAAAGTTTTTAAGCAAAATTAAGGAAAATCTCTATGACTGAAAGTATTATTTATTTTATTGAATCAAGTAAGAAATGTTGATGCAAAAGAACAATTTGTTCATTATGATCAATATCTCCTTTTACTGTAACATTTTCAAAAGTGATCTGCTGCAGATGCATTAATCCTTTCCCACATACAACAAATCTGCAGCATGGAAAATCCCTACAAATGAAAGAGTAATTGCTGAAAAATAGTTGAAAACATAGCGGCAAAAGGTGAAATTGCTCGTTTGAGCAATTTCTCCTTTTGTCACAATGTTTTCAAAAGTCATCTGCTGCAGATGTTGCAAATGCGTCTACAAGTGGGAAAGGGTTAATTAAAAGGTACATGCATTTGGGAAAGGGTTAATTGTCGACGGGATTATGGCCCTTTAAAATTGGCAAAATTGCTATAATTGACCTTATGAACAAGTTAAAGTCATCATTTATTATCAAAATTATACAGTAGCTAGATAAACATGAGAGCTCAGTTCCTTTTGAAAACCAATCTGTCCATGCATGACAGGATTATGGCCCTTTAGAATTGGCAAAATTGTTATCTATTTTTGTAGAGCAATTAAATTAGGACCTTAAAATACTTACTCAGGTGAGCGATATAGGGCCATCATCATTCATGGCCCTCTTGTTTTGGATTTATGCCGTTTTTAACATTAAGTTACTTATATCACAGCAAAAATTCACTTTATTCATGATCCCTTGGTAAACAAACTAGTATTAGGCTAGAAAATGTGCTAAGACAAAAGGCACTCCACAATGACCGTCATGCTGCGACTGGGGATCAAACCAGGGAGGCCAAATATTTTCTAATTTTTGACAAAATATGTTCAAAGTCGTCGGCTGCAGAAATGTCGTATGAGGGAATTTAGGGTTACCCTTTAATACCAACATGCAGATTATATAAACTTTGAAAACATCCAGGCAAAAACATGAGAAATAAAAATATATACATAATGAATAAAGTTGAATACTTTGTGGCCAAAAGGAAAAATTGCTTGTTTTTGAGGAATTTCTTTTCCCTCAATGCTTTCAAAAGTGGTCTGCTTCAAATTCCTCGATCAGGATGTGTCTGTAGGTGGCAAAGGGTTAAATTACTTCAAATTTCTCTTTCTATAGAAGCTTTCCATTAATGTCTGAGTATTCATTTCAAGATCGGAGGTAGATGTTTTGTATTTTGAAAAAATGTTGGCAAAAGGAGAAATTGTTTGTACTGAGCAATTTCTACTTTTGCCATTTATATTTCAAAGTTGTCTGCTGCTAATTGGTTGTATGTTGGAAAGGGATAATGCATTGAGCTCTTGATTATTTATATGAATGGTCTGTTTCCAGTCGATTCATAAGAATAGAATAGAATAGAATAATAAGGGCCCTCTTCAGGGCATGTACCAATAACAACATACATACATCTATATATAAGTAAATACATAATATATTAGGCAAACACACCTTTCCTTGAACATTTAAAGAGTCGGCTCATTACCAAGGCTTTTGAAGTGTTCCGTATCAGGTAAATAATGAGTCAGTGTGATAAAAGAGGAAATGGGTAAACAGTTATATTTTTACTGTGTGATAATAATTCAAAGAAGGATACTATTTAATATTCAATAAATGCTCTCTTAATCTGGAGCCATCTTTATGATTGCTTAAGAGGATGCTCTCTAAAAGGGCTTAATCGATTAAGTAATTGTTTTGTTGTCTTTTTAGCTCACCTGTCACGTAGTAACTAGGTGAGCTTTTGTGTTCGCCCTTTGTCCGTCGTCTGTCCACAATTTCTTGTGAACACTATCAAGTCTTCATTTATTATCCCATGTTTACCAAACTTATTCAGTAGCTAGATATCCTGAGAGCTCGGTTCCTTTCAAAAACCATTATGGCCCTTTAAAATTGGCAAAATTATTATAATTGACCTTGTGAACACGATAAAAACTTCATTCATTATCCGATGTTTACCAAAATTATTCTGTAGCTAGATATCCTGAGAGCTCGGTTCCTTTCGAAAACCAGCCAGATCCGTCCATGTATGATGGGATTATGGCCCTTTAAAATTGGCAAAATTGCTATAATTGACCTTGTGAGCAAGCTAAAGTCATCATTTATTATCCGATGTTTACCAAACTTATACAGTAGCTAGATATACACGAGAGCTCGGTTCCTTTTGAAAACCATCTGTCCATGCATGACTGAATTATGGCCCTTTTAGAATTGGCAAAATTGTTATCTATTTTTGTAGAGCAATTAAATTAGGACCCTAAAACACTTACTCAGGTGAGCGATATAGGGCCCTCTTGTTTAAAAAGGTATTAGAAAGAGATGGACTGACTTCAGGATATTAATTCATTAAATTGCCTGGTCATTATTATAAAGAAGTCACTTTCCCATATATGCAGACAGACTACTTTTATTGAATTACTATTAACTAAGTGCAATTATTGAATAGAGTTGAAATCATAATGGCCAAAGGAGAAAACACTCATTTATAATGAGTAATTTTTTATTTTGCCACAATGTTTTGGAAAGTCTCCTGCATCAAATTGATTAGAATGAGGGAAAGGGTTTATGATATATATGCATAATTTCTGTTATGAAAATGTAATTTATTTCTATTATTAATAAGAGTTAATTGAGATTTAATGTGGAATATGCAGTTATAAATGTGTGAGGTAATTTAATTTTACCTGAATTGATGACCATCTGTGGGAAAATATCAGCTCAAGGACTCGGGTCTTGTTTTTGAATCTTTATACCATTCAATCCTAATACTGATTAGGTTTTTCCTTTATCCCCATTTAGACATCACATATAACCTCCCAAAGGTTGCAGGTTCAATCCCGAGTTGGGTCAATACCGAAGACTTTAAAAAATGGTAGTAATCCTTGGCGCTATAGCTTGTTGGGTTAGCATTACAACTGACTGGCTGGTGTCTGTCTGTCAGGATAAATGGTCTAGAAATACTGGTAACTTACCCAGGAAATACCGTGATAACTGGAAAATTGTTGAAAGCGGCGTAAAAAACAATCAATCAATCCAAGTCGTCTGCTGCAGGTATTTCGTTAGTTGGGAAAGGTTTAACATTCAGCAAAGCTGCAGCAGACGACTTTGAAAATATCTTGGCAAAAACACAGAAATGGTCCATAAATGTATGATGAAAATAGTTGAAAACATTGTGGCAAAAGAAAAAATTGCTTGTTTTGAGCAATTTCTACTTTTGCCACAGTGTTTTCAAAAGTCGTCTGCTGCAGAGGTGTCAGAAAGCATCTGTATGTGGGAAAGAGTTAATTAAACTTATGGAGAAAAACCCCTGAAGCTATTTTAGGGAAGTGAGCTACAAAGGACAAGGGCTGTCAAAAGGGCACAGCCTTTAATGGCTAGGAAATGAGGTAATAAGAACCCTTCTTTAAGTAACTGATGATTTCATGTAACACATGACTTGACAGGTCCCATTATTATCATCTTTTTATTGCATCATGCTTGGATGTTCTTAGTGCAAAGAATGGTTGATGATGGCAAATTGGTAGTTCCTTTAATAATACTTCAAGTGGACCCCTCCTGTCTTGTTAAAATTGTTTCAAAAGGAAATATAACCCTTATCCTGCTACATTCCTGCATCTTTCATTCATTTTTGGAGTTCTTATACATATTTAATGCCTTAAAATTTCCAACATGTAAAAAGTCTGCTGCAGACGATTTTGAAAATATTTAGGCAAATTTGGGTAAAATCTTATATAGATATATAACTTAATGTATGATGAGAAATTACACCTTTTGTCTTAATGTTTTCAAAAGTCATCTGCTGCAGAGATGCATTAAAACATGTCTGCAAGTGGAAAAGTGTTAAATTTATGGTTTCTTTTTATACACATTTTATACGCCACCGGAGGCGGTCGTATTTTGGCGTCATCTTCTCCGTCTGTCCGTCCGTACTTCCATTTCTTGTGAACGCAACTCCTCCTACGTTTCTGACCGTATCTTTTTAAAACTTGGTCAATGTCATAACTATAATGTGTAGATGTGCATGAAGCGGCGATTTTCCGGTTCATTGATATTTGCAAGATTTATGTCCCTTGTAACTTAGTCTCTGTAGCTGATTGATATTGCAGCCTTGTGAATGCAACTCCTCCTATGTTTCTGACCGAATCTTTTCAAAACTTGGTCAATGTCATGACTATAATGGGAAGTTGTGCATGAAGCGGCGATAATCCGGTTCATTGATTTTTGCAAGATTTATGTCCCTTGTAACTTAGTCTCTGTAGCTGCTTGATATTGTAGCCTTGTGAACGCAACTCCTCCTATGATTCTGACCAAATCTTTTCAAAACTTGGTCAATGTCATAACCATAATGTGTAGATGTGCATGAAGCGGCGATTTTCCAGTTCATTGATTTTTGCAAGATTTTTGTCCCTTGAAACTAAGTCTCTGTAGCTGATTGATATTGCAGCCTTGTGAACGCAACTCTTCCTATGTTTCTGACCGAATCTTTTCAAAACTTTGTCAATGTCATGACTATAATGGGTAGATGTGCATGAAGCGGCGATTTTCCGGTTCATTGATTTTTGCAAGATTTATGTCCCTTGTAACTTAGTCTTTGTAGCTGATTGATATTGCGGCTTGTGAACGCAACTCTTCCTACGTTTCTGACTGAATCTTTTCAAAACTTGGTCAATATCATTACTATAATGGGTAGATGTGCATGAAGCAGGGATTTTCCGGTTCAGCAATTTTTGCACTAGTTATGCCTTTCGAAACTTGGTCTCTATAGCATATTCACTTGAGAACACAACTCAAGTTTCCAAACAGGTAGAAGTGCATAAAGCAGGGATTATCCGGTAGAGTGATTTTTGCAAGAGTTATGCTCAGAAGGAAAAAAGGATACATATCGACACTGCCATTTGACCTACTTTCATATCGGAAGCCTCTATAGGGTTCTATCTCTGTTTATATGTATCCTATTTTCTTTAGTTAATATCAAAGTCAGCTAGGCTGGTAAGCAGAGTAAGACTTTCAACTCTGAACAAGTGTGGATAAACTGTTCTGCTCAAGGAAACACCCGGCTGCCCCTGCAGGGATCGAACCTACTACCCAGGCAACCATGATCTCAAGTCCCTGTCTCTTCCAGCTAAGCTAACTGGTCTCACAGACTTCATTTTGAGCTTATGTATACAGACAGACATGTTAAAAGCAATAATTAAAAGGACCAATCTTGATCTTTATATTTTGTGGCGGCGTATATTGTAGCGGCACTAGCACTCTTGTTTTTATTATACTTAAAATTATGAAAGAAAGGAAAGATTTATTAGCTGATGTATGGAAACAACCATGTTTTAAAGTACTACACAATATATTTTCATGGCAAAAGTAAATTAACCCCTTTCAGTAGAAAACATCTATTGAAAAGAATGTAGAATATGAATAAGTGAAATATGTCGGGATAGTTTAAGAAAAAATAGGAAATCCAATGTAAAATTGCTTATCATTCCAAATCTTTTTTCAGTTACATCTGAGCAAACAGTCATTTTACGCCGCTTTCAACATTATTTCAGTTATATCACGGCGAAAGTTCACTTATTCATGATCCCTGAGTAAACAAACCAGTACTAGGCTAGAAAATGTGCCTTGCACTCCACCATAACTCATGCCGCGACTGGGGATCGAACCTGGGATACCCGGTTTCAAATACTCGACGCTAACCACTCGGCAAACACATGGAAATTCTCTAAAAATGAAAGTAATAATATTGAATAAGTTTGAAAACATTTTGGCAAAAGGAGAAATTGCTCATTACGAGCATAATTCTTCTGCTGAAGAGGCATGGAAAATTGGCTAACAAACATTAGAAGTAGGAGAAATTGCTTAAAACTTAAAACTAACAATTTCTCCCTTTTTCTCAAACTGTTTTAAAACTACCCTATTAGGTAAATGACCCAATAAGTAAAGGGTTTGTGCTCTTTAAGATATTCTATTTGTTAGAATCTTGTCTTACAGGAAAAGAAAAGTGAAAATTTATGTTCACAGCAGTGTCAAAGATTTAAATGGACCGTCATGTAATCAAATGAAATAACAGGGACATTCCGCCTCAATTTAATTACTGGGTTACACAGAGTTTTCTGTTCCATTGTAAAACCTTAATGCGTTCATGGGTTAAATGTTGTGTCCAAAAGCTGAACATCAACACAATCTGGTGACATTATCTCCTAGGTGCTTTGAAATCTAAAAATGTACCCAATGAGGGATTTTGAGATCACCCTGATTGGTGTCATCAATTTCTTTTAATTTAATTCTTTTCCCATATATACAACAAATCTGCTGCAGAAGACCTTGAAAGCATATAGGAAAAACAGATGAAAATCTCCATCTATTTGCTGAAGGTATAATCATTGTAAAGAGTTGAAAACAGTGGGGCAAATGGAGAAATTGCTCATGATGAGCAATTATTTCTCCTTGTGCCACACTGTTTTTCAAAGTTGTATGCAGCAGAGGTGTCAGGAATCGTCTGTATGAGGGAAAGGGTTTTAAACGAAATATAATACTACACCACTGTGCTAATTTCAACCAAACCTCACAGGAATGTTCTTTGTATAATCATCTATAAAAATGTTAAAAGAATTCTTTTTGATGTAGAAGTCTGGTCACATTATGGCATCAAAAAAGAGGAAAAGACCTGCCTGCACATTCACACTGTCTGATCTAAATGGGAAATGTTTGTTAAAAGTTCCTTGAACACGACATTTACTAATTGTTAAGCTGTAAAGATCATGCCCAGATGGGCCAGCCCATGGCTTGTTGCTCATGAGCAATTTCTTGTTTTGCAATAGTGTTTGCAACCCTATTTTAATTGAACTCTCATTTATGGAGATTATTCATATTTCTGCCAATATGTTTTCTGCAAAGTTTTCGATCATCTAGCTGCTATAGATTTGATGTATGTTGTATGTTGGAAATATTTAAGGTTTCCTAGAGCACTGCTCATGTTAGTATTTCTAGGAGTGAATCAGGTTTGATGTTTTCACAACCTGTATGGACATAAGAAGAAAAAAAGACGTTATGAGGGTTTTACAATGGTTCAATAGCAGTAATGAATTAAGTATAAAATGGTATTGAAAGACAGCAGACTTGTCCATGGGCAATAGAATGTGTAGAATTGCTGAGAAACTATAGATTTTCAAAGAAATCTCTTTAGTCTTGATATAAGCTGGATTACATGGGTCATGACACATGACAACTGGCCTTGGGGACTCTGTGGTCATATATCCCAGTCTAATCTGGGTCTTCTCTGTCACCCATCTGTTGTCATTCAAGTATATATATATTACTATAGATATAGATACTTATTAGGAATAATTATGACCTCAAAACGATTTTACAAACTGGTAAGTGATCTTTTGTATACTAATTGCAAAATCTGAAGGACCTCTACAGAGCTTTAGATAAGGGGCATATTTCATGCCCTAAAATATAAAACCTATGTTGTGGGTACTCAAATGTATCATCTCAGAGACTGGCCACAACATAGGATTTATAGAGAGACTAAGTATAAAGAAAAGACAAGTCCTGTGACTTCTCATTTTAAGGCCTCTGTGGTTGATTTTGATGTGATCAGGCTCATGAAATTCTGTATGATCCCATTTACATTTCCTGGAAATAGACATGCTTTGATGACATACTGGTACTGTGATCCTTAACCTCACATCTGAGCAGGCCTCAATTTGTCACCTGTGGCATCCATGGCCACTATTGAAAACATTGTGTGTGTAAAAGAAATTGATGAATTAAACCTTACCCACATACAGCAAATCTGCAGCAGACAAGGTTGAAAGAATAATGGGAAGAAACATAGATACATTGATTGAATAGAATTAAAAAAAAAAAATTGTGGCAAAAGGAGAAATTCTCCTTTTTAGCTCACCAGAGCACAAAGTGCTCAAGGTGAGTTTTTGTGATCGCCTTTTGTCCGTCGTCAAGATTTGCTTGTTAACACTCTAGAGGCAATATTTTGCATCAAGTCTTCATGAAAGTTTATCAGAACATATATCTCCATCAAATCTAGGCCAAGTTCGAAACTGGGTCATGTCGGGTCAAAAACTTTGTGAGAATGTTTGTCTTAGTGATATCTAGGCCAAGTTCGAATATAGGTCATGTTGGGTCAAAAACTAGGTCACTAGGCCAAATTGAAGGAAAATCTTGTTAACACTTTGGAAGCCATATTTTAAACTTGAGCATGTTGAAACTTTGGCAGAAAGTTTGTCTTGATGATATCTAGGCCAAGTTCAAAACTGGGTCATGTCGGGTCAAAAACTAGGTCACAAGGCCAAATTTAATGAAAAACTTGTTAACACTATGGAAGCCGCATTTTTGAGCATGTTGAAACTTTGTCAGAATGTTTGTCTTAGTGATATCTAGGCCAAGTTCGAATATAGGTCATGTTGGGTCAAAAACTAGGTCACTAGGCCAAATTTAAGAAAAATCTTGTAAACACTCTGGAAGCCACATTTTAAACTTGAGCATGTTGAAACTATGTTTGAAAATTTGTCTTAGTGATATCTAGGTTAAGTTCGAATATGGGTAATGTTGGGTCAAAAACTAGGTCACAAGGCCAAATTTAAGGAAAATCTTGTTAACACTCTGGAAGCCACATTTTAAACTTGAGCATCTTGAAACCTTTATCAGAATATTTGTCCTGATGATATCTAGGTCAAGTTCGAATATTGGTAATGTCCTGTCCAAAACTAGGTCACTAGGCCAAATTGAAGGAAAATCTTGTTAACACTCTGGAAGCCATATTTTAAACTTGAGCATGTTGAAACTTTGGCAGAAAGTTTGTCTTGATGATATCTAGGCCAAGTTCAAAACTGGGTCATGTCTGGTCAAAAACTAGGTCACAAGGCCAAATTTAATGAAAAACTTGTTAACACTCTGGAAGCCGCATTTTTGAGCATGTTGAAACTTTGTCAGAATGTTTGTCTTAGTGATATATAGGCCAAGTTCGAATATAGGTCATGTTGGGTCAAAAACTAGGTCACTAGGCTAAATTTAAGAAAAATCTTGTAAACACTCTGGAAGCCACATTTTAAACTTGAGCATGTTGAAACTATGTTTGAAAATTTGTCTTAGTGATATCTAGGTAAAGTTCGAATATGGGTCATGTTGGGTCAAAAACTAGGTCACAAGGCCAAATTTAAGGAAAATCTTGTTAACACTCTGGAAGCCACATTTTAAACTTGAGCATCTTGAAACCTTTATCAGAATATTTGTCCTGATGATATCTAGGTCAAGTTTTAATATTGGTCATGTCCTGTCAAAAACTAGGTCACTAGGCCAAATTTAAGGAAAATCTTGTAAACACTCTGGAAGCCACATGTTTGTCTTGAGCATGTTGAAACTTTGTCAGAACGTTTGTCTTAGTGATATCTAGGCCAAGTTCGAATATAGGTCATGCCCGGTCAAAAACTAGGTCACTAGGCCAAATGTAGGGTTAACAACTAGGTAACTAGGTCAAATTAAAGGAAAAGCTTTTTAACACTCCGGAAGCCGCATTTTTAACTTGAGCATGTTGAAACTTTGTCAGAAAGTTTGCCTTGATGATATCTAGGCCAAGTTTGAATATTGGTCATGCCCGGTCAAAAACTAGGTCACTAGGCCAAATGTAGGGAAAATCTTGTTAACACTCTGGAAGCCACATTTTTGGCTTGAGCATGATGAAACTATGTCAGAATGTTTGTTTTAGTGATATCTAAACTAAGTTCGAATATAGGTCATGTCCGGTCAAAAGCTAGGTCACTAGGCCAAATTTAAGGAAAATCCTGTTAACACACTGGAAGCCACATTTTTGGCTTGAGCATGTTGAAACTTTGTCAGAATGTTTGTCTTAGTGATATATAGGTCAAGTTCGAATATGGGTCAAGTCAGGTCAACAACCAGGTCACTAGGCCAAATTATAGAACAATCTAGTTACAACACTATAGAGATTGCATTTTTGACTTGAGCAGCTTGAAATTTTGTCAAAAAAGTTGTCTTGATGATATTGCCATTGGCGCTGAAAGAGTCAAGTCTTAAATAGCCCATTCTCAGGTGACCGATTCCAGGGCCTCATGGCCTTCTTGTTTCATAATGTTTTTAAGAAGTTGCCTGCTGCTGATGCATCAAAAGGCATCTGCTTATGGGAAAGTGTTGACCCCAGAGGTCCAGATAAAGATGGGTATTCAACTCTTTTTCCCACAATTTCTCTCTTACTATTAAAGCAAACCCTATGTTGTGGATACTCAAAAGAATTGTCTCACTGAGAAGATTCTTTTGAGTATCCACAACATATGATAAGAGGGCCAAATAAGGATTTTAGTTGTCTTCAACTAATGGACTCTTAAGTCTATGGGGGAAAAACAGCCAGTTTCTTGGAATAACAGTTGTGTAGAGTACTGGTATGAGAAAGCCAGGAAACACATGAGTATGTGACCTAGTCGCTGTGATATGACTGAAAGATTGTTGAAAACTGTGTTTAACCCCAATAAATCACATTAAATCATGTATCATGTGTTTCCTGACTGTCTTGTACTGGTTCTCCACACAACATTCTTCGGCCAGGGTTCTGTCCATGGAGGAAACACCTACAGATCTACAGATACAATCTTTACATGTCAATGTTGTGTACATGCTCCACTAGATCAAAGCATTTCGATGCCAAGTAAAAATATCCAGCTCCAGTCCTGTGCCAAGTATTAGTGCAAACTGTTCAGGTTTAATGGTGTTAGCTCATTACTGGTATGAGTTGATATGGATATTTTAATGGCTATTATGTAATAATGTAGAAAGCTGTGGGGATTAATAGACATTCATGTATTTAAACCCCCCTATCTTACATCCAGAAAATCTGAAGCAGACAACTTTGAAAATATCTGGGCAGAAATATGGAAAATCTCTTATTTAAATGAAAGTTCAATAGAGCTGAAAACATGTTGGCAAAAGGAGGAAATGCTCAATATGAGCAATTCATCCTTTTGCTATAATGTGTTCAAAAGGCATATCTCTGCTGCAGATGCATCTTCAAGTTGGATAGGGTTAACCCTTTCCTACATACAACCATATATATGATTATGATATGTAGAGTTGTCTTTTTTGAAAATATCTGAATTTGAAAAGTAATTTTGATGCAGCCTCAGTCAACTGTTTCACTCATTATGCACTTTTTGACACATTTGCATCAGACAACATTGTTTCCAACTTGATTCAATTATGACACATTCATTTATCGAGTTAGTCCATACATAAGCCAGAATTGTTGCATGTGGGAAAGGGTTGAAGACAAAGTGTATTACAGAGAAATTGCTTGTTTTAGGAAGAGAAATTCGAATACTATGAGTGAATTATCAACAAAAAATGCTGCAGTTGCATCAAAGTGCATTTAAGAGTTGTCTGCTTTAACATGTCATAGGACAATGAATTTGTAACTTTAAGTTTAAAATAAAATAGGGGAAAAGGAGAATTTGTTTGTTTTTAACAACTTTCTTTACCTGCAATGATTTCAAAATTCATCTGCAAGAGGTCAATGTTGTGATAATGAAGGAAAGTTAAAATTAACATGAATGTTAGGTTTTTGCCTTCAACAACTTAATTTTATAAATAATAACTTTTAATCTTGATATTTAATTTACAATACATTAACCCTTTCCTGTAACATACAGACATGAAGCAGACGCTTTTGGAAACATTGTGCTAGTAGGACAAATTCCATCATTATCATTGGCAATTTCGTTCATGATGATTTTGCTCGATTCAATCATTTTACTTTCATTTGTAGATATTTTTCATATTTTTGACCTTATAGTCAGATTTGTTGTTTGGAATAATTGTGACAAGGTCAATTAATATTATTTTTTAATCTTGATAATTAATTTACGATAATATCATAATAGCTTTCATTACTGTGATTTTAAAAGATCAAAAGGAGTTGTTAAATGTTATGAAAATATAAACTTTAAAATTTACTTTATAAATTAATATGTATTAGAATATTTTAAATGCATCAAAATCCTTTCCCAGTCTTTAACCCTTTCCCTCATACGACAATTCTGCAGCAGACGACTTTGAACTTATTTTGTCAAAAAGTGGAAAATCTCTATAATTGAATGGATAACCTATGACAACAAGTGGAAAACATTGTGGCAAAAGGAGAAATTGCACATTTTGTGCAATTTCTTCTTTTCTCACTACGTTTTCAAAGAGCCGTCTGCTGCAGAGGCATCAGAAAGCGTCTATATGAGGGAAAGGGTTAACCTTTACAGCAGCTTATGAATTTAGAAAAAATACACATTTTGTGCAATTTCTTCTTTTCTCACTACGTTTTCAAACAGCCGTCTGCTGCAGAGGCATCAGAAAGCGTCTATATGAGGGAAAGGGTTAACCTTTACAGCAGCTTATGAATTTAGAAAAAATAGTTTTTTTAAAAGGAGTATTTGCTCAAAACAAGCAATTTATATGTATATATCAGCTGTTCCATGAGAAAACCAACATTATGGACTTGCGTAATGTATTGATCCGGACCAGCCTAAGCATGCCGCGCAGGCTTACCTGGACTGAGACTGTTCGCCTCCTGTAGATTTTCTGTTTCAGCAATCATTACTCTATACCTATATCCCCCTGAAACGGAATTTGTTGGCCTGGATTAGCCTGCATGGACTGCACAGGCTGATCTGGTATGATACATAACGCAGAGTCCATAATGTTGGTTTTCTGGTGGAACGGCTCATATATATTTCTGGTGAAATTTCCTACTCATCTGTAGCTACGTACCATTTTACTAATGGAACAATAATCATTCTGAGCAGAAAATTATGAGTAAAGCATACAAAGTATGTCATATATGTGAACAAATTAAGATGCATCTCCTGTGAACAACTTGAAACCATATAATGGCAAAAGGATGAATGATTGATTGGAGTTTAACACTGTTTTCAGTCATGTCATGGGCACCCAGTACACCTATCCATGTATTTCCTGACTTTCTCACACCAGTACTCACAACAACAGCCTTTCTAAGAAAAACTGGCTGCTTGTCCATATAGATTAATGGCAAATGGAGCAATTTCTTCTTTTGCTACAATGATTTCAATGTTGTAAAGAAACAATAGATTTTTTTTTAGAGAATATTAATATTTTTTCCAATATGTTTTCAGAGTCATCTACCACAGTTTTATATTGTATCATGGAAATTATGAACTCTTTTTCTGAATTACGTGTGAGAAATGCTAAGGGTTAATTGATTCTTTACGCTCTATTCATAATTAAGGTGAATCTTGTGGAAGACAGTGGTGCAGAGATAGAGCATCAGCCTCTCATACCATAGGTCCCAGGTTTGAATCCCCAGGTGAGCAGGTTCTGCCATTGGGATTTTCCACACTAACGGCACAAGTACTGGTTAAGTCTCCAGCAAGCAGACATCGAGCGTGATTAATAAAAGCTTGTTTCGCAATCTATGTAAAATAAATAAGTTTAAACTAAGATGAATCTGATCTCTTTATTTCGATATCAATGAATAGAAAGCCATGTAAATACTGGCACTAAAGTAAAGAAAAGGCAACTTTAAAAACCCTTTCCCCACATACAACAAAATCTGCAACAGATGACTTCGAAAACATTTATATATATATATATACACTAAAAAATGGAATTGCTCTGTGAAAGAAAAAAATAGTTACCAAATAGAATTGAAAAGACATTGGGAAATGGAGAAATTGATCATTATGAGTATTTTCTACTTATGCCACAATGTTTTCAAATGTTGTCTAATGCAGACGCATCAAAATGCATCTGCTAGTGGGAAAAGGTTCAAGACTAATGAAAAGTGATGATTTACTCTGTTATACTGGTAATATATATATTTGAACATTGCTAGATTAACCTTTTCCCACAATTACAACAAATCTGAAGCAGGCGAATAAAAAAGTCTAGGAAAAACAATGGACTATATATATAAATAATTGTTTCATTATTGAATTGAGTTGAAAGTATTGTGACAAAAGGAGAAGTTGCTCATATTACAAGCAATTTCTTCTTTGTCACAATGTATAAAAATGCATCTATATATGGGGAAAGGTTAATAATGTTATTGTTAATTATCTGAAAACATGTACATATATACGATGATGAAAATAAATAGATTGTTGAATGATACAAGTAAAAAAATATATATTTAAAAAGGTAAAAGATCATAAATGAATCACCTGAAGGAAGATATTTCTGTAGAATACAGTTACTTTTATTCTAATTACCCTCAAACATATGCACCTGGCATTTACCTTTCCCTATCTTCGATGTCTATCTTACTAACCATCATTATAACCTTACATTATAAAAAGATCTCAACAAAACATGATTCCCCACAAAATAAGATGCTAGGCTGGAGATAGTCCCTCAACTTGAAATATCATCGTTTTTGTATAAATTAATAGTTATTTAATTGGTTTGGGTTAAATAATGTTGTTTTCAACAAATTTTCAGTCATGTTACTGCGGCCAATTTACCTACCAATGTATGTACGTGTTTCCTATCTTTCTCGCACCAGTCTACTTTTCTCACATAGACTGTAATCCCATTGGGGGAAAACAAGTGATACATTGACTTTTGTCCAACATCAGAAAGAGTCTTGAGCTGTAATTCAAACTGGCAATCCCTGGATTGACAGCCCACTTTGGCTAGAGACTGAGCTACCAGGGCTTGGCTTAAACAAAATTGATAGACTGCAGATGGCATGTTCTAAAACCTGGCCTGGCCTGGCCCGGCTTGGCCTGGCCTGGCCTGGCCTACTGACTCAGCATTTGTGTCGGGCCAGGCCGGGCCAGGCCAGATTTTATACATATTGAGAGTACAAGCTCCGAAAATACTAGAACACAATGATAGACCTTTATTTAGAAATTAAACTGCATGTTTTATATAATGATTTTTTTTTCTGAGTTTAAATTTAGATAAACAAATTGTAGCTCAATTGAATAATAATCGGATAAATTTATATTTAAGTGCACGGATCTGGGTTTACAAATTGAATCTTATAATCAATGTGTTCAGACTCAAGTAAAACATACATAGTATATAATATATCTTTTATTTGTGATGATTTTTGTGTTTTGTCCTTTTTTAGATGTAGAAATTCCATCTTACGGTTCATTTAGTTGAACATGAAGTAGTTCAAAACTACATGCATAGTCCAATTGAAAGCATGATTTTTGTATAAGTAAATTAATTCATTATGTAATTGAACTTCATGATCATTACTTAGATGAATAAGTTGTTGTATTGAAAAACTCCCTTATCTGTATCAGTCGAGAGTAATGAATATTGAAAATACTATTTCAATTATATCATCATAAAATTCAGAGAACACTTTTGTAAACAAAATATGTTATCAGCTATGTATGCGAGATGATCTTATTAGAAAACCAGCCAGAACGGTATTATGCCCAAACATAACCATATTTGAGGTTGTTAACACGATCATAGATGGTTTTAAATCCTTATCATCAATGTTCATCAAACCTGGACAGTAGTGAGGTAAACCCTTTCCCATGAGCAATGGCACCTACATTTGCATTGTTTATAAAGGGGTCAAAATTGCCCCTAAACCAGGGTCTTCAAAATAGGTTTTTAGTTACTGTTTCACGCCAAGCCTTAGATATAGACCCTTTCTGAGGCCTCTACAGCAGACGACGTTTTAAAACATTGTGGCATAAGGAGAAATTGCTAAAAACAAGCAGTTTCTCCTTTTGCCACAATGTTTTCAACTTTGTTTAGTAATTATATATACCTATTTTAATAGAGATGTTTTATTGTTTTGCGAAGACATTTTAAAGTCGTCCGCTGCAGATTTGTTGTAAGTGGGAAAGGGTTAAGACTTGCGTTAAGGCGTACGTACAGATCAGCTTTTGTCTCCGCGTAATTTGATCTTGGTCTACATATTTCGTTATACATTTATTAATTCTCAGTCAATACCTTTTTGACCACCTAGAGCGAACACCGACCTTATAAGGACTCTGCGAGCAGTACAAATCCAGATCAGCTTTTGTCTCCACGTAATTTGATCTTGGTCTACATATTTCTTTAAACCCAGATATGTGCACTTAAATATAAATTTATTCGATTATTATTCAATTAAACTACAATTTTTTATCTAAATAAAACTCAGAAAAAAATCATGATATTAAACATGCAGTTTAATTTCTAAATAAATGTATATCATTGTGTTCCAGTATATTTAGAGCTTGTACTCTCAATATGTATAAAATCTGGCCTGGCCCGGCCTGGTCCGACACAAAATGCTGAGTCAGCAGGCCAGTCAGGCCAGGCCAGGCCGGGACAGGCCAGGCCAGGTTTTAGAACATGCCACTGCAGATGCCTAAATAGATTCTAGCTTCGTGCCTCTGGGTAGATAACAGTTTCTCATGAATGCTTGAATAACCAATTCTAGCTCATAAAGTACACATACCTATTTAATATCTCACTTTGCTAAGATATATTAACAATAATAACATATATGTACCGATTATTCTAAATTCAGGTGTCTGCTGTCAATTGATTGTCACAATGGCATGGAGTTAATACTTAAATTAATAACTATGGATTGATTTGCCTAGATGTTTTAAAGTCATCTACAGAATTGTTGTATGTAGGAAAGGGTTTAAATTTTAGTGCTGATCCCATGGTCTCTAGTAGACTGGTATTTGGCCATTATGTTAATATATATCTGTTTCAAATCTACATCAGATAACTTAGAAACCATTTAAGATTGTATTAAATTCATTAAATACATTATGAACAATTTCCCCCTTTCAAAACTTGTCTGCTGTAGAGGCATATCACAGTAGTTGAATGAATTATTTTTTGTATACAAAGAAAGATAGACATCTTGATCTAGATAAGATTTGTGAAATAACACTAAACCACTAGCTTTTGTTGAAGATATTTGCACATTATAATTCTGAAAACTGAAAATTAGAAGAAGGCTGGGCATGAAAGATAATTATTTGATGAAAAACAAATTTACAAAAAAGAATAGACAGAAAACTGATAACAAACAAGTTCTTTTGTTCACCGGATGTTTCCACCTAGCCATACACAATGAGGAAAGAGGATAACATTGAAATTCTTGCCAAAGATCATTCAGTACCCTTAATTGCACTGGAAACAAGTCTTGATGCAATTCTTCATGAGATACATTCCTGTAGTGAAACATCTGTTGAAAGATTTATTGGGAACCTAAATGCCTTTAGTTTACTGAAAGCTATTTTGAAGAATATAAATGAGTTGTTGTTTTAATCCTCTCAAACAATACATGGTGCAGATGTGTTTTGACACATCTCCAGAAGATGTCTATGGCCATAATATTTCAACTCTTTTCAATGAATTTATCAGACCTCTTTTAACCCTTTTCGACATACTTTAAATCTGCATCAGACAACTCTTGAAAACATTGTTGCAAAGGAAGAAATTTCTCATGATGAGAAATTAACTCTATTCAATGATTAAATGGATATTTATGGATATTTTCCATAATTTTGCCAATATGATTTCAAATTTGTATGCTTCAGATTGATTGTATGAGGGAAAGAGCTAGAGAGAGGTATTTTTCTATGTTTATAAAATTATCTGAGGCAGGTAGGTTGAATGAGGAAAAGGATCAACCTATTTCTACCTCATGGAAGGGTAACTGAATATCTTCAACTCTGTTTTTTTGGTAAAATATAATTTTGATCATGGGTACCTGAATATTTTACTAAGAACACTGCATCTGAAAATATATTATTTGTCTCAAAGGGTCATATACCACATAGAGCGTGCACCTTTTGTCCTGGAGATTGTAGGCTTGAACCCCAGTCGAGTCATACCAACCAAGGACTTTAAAAGTGGTAGTAATGACAATCCTTATGGCTATCCCTCTTTGGCATTCATGATTTGGTGTTAAGATATGACTGACTGTCTGGTTTCAGGAAAGCAATGATATAATTGAAGATTTTTGAAAGTGGTGTAAAACTCCATATAATTAACCAAAACAATCAAAGTGTCATAGGTCATTCTTTTCCATCAATTGATTGAATCTAAATCACATGTAATTCTTATTTCCAGGTAAAGAAACTATTCATGTATTATACTTCTCAAGGCTGATATTGGCATCTGTTCTATGTTTGAAGCCAGTGGTCAGATTGACCCTTTCCATCATATATTATAGACACGTTCTAAAGCCACTGCAGCAGACAGCTTTTTGAAAACATAGTGACAAAAGAAAAAATGCTCAAAATTAGCAATTTCTCCTTTTGCCACAATGTTTTTTCACTTTTAGTCATAGGTTATTCATTCAATTATAGAGATTTTTCTATTTTTTGACAAAATATGTTCAAAGTTGTCTGCAGCAGAATTGTCATTTGAGGTTAACATATTGAAAAGTCCATGGTCAAATATTTGCCACAATAAAGCATTTGAAATATTTCGGTGATGTCTATCTATAATCATTTAAATGATTAATGAAGACTGGATATTGGAAGTTTTAATCCTTTCCCACTTGCAGATCTGCAATTTTGTGGATCTGCAGTAGACAACTTTTGTAAAAAATTGTGACAAAAGGAGAAATTTTGCACAATGATCATTACCATTAAATAACCACAATTTTTAAAGCTATATTTAAACAATATACTTTAATTTATAAATAGAGATTTTCCATCTTATTGCCTAGATGATTTCAAGTCCTCCACTAAAGCTTTGTTGTATATATAAGAAACGGGGGTTAAACGGACTTAGAAAACAGGTACCAGACATTGCTACCTGTGGGCAGGAACCATGTCGTCTATGCATTAACAGTGTTAAGTGTTATTCAACGTTATTTTTGCTGATGATAAAAGAGAACCAGATATAAAACACATCCCTGCTTCTTACCTTGTAACTCTTCAGGCATGCATATCAATTTTGATGCAATCTACTATGGTAAACATTGTGACAAAAGGTGAAAATGCTCATTAACCCTTTCCCACTTGTAGACACATTCTGACACATCATCAGCAGACGACTTTTGAAATCATTGTGGCAAAAGAAAAACTTGCTCATAACGAGCAATTTCTCCTTTTGCCACAATAATTTCTACTCTATTCCATAGAGAATTTCCATATTTTTTAATGGATATTTTCAAAGATGTCTGCTGCAGATTTTTTGCAAATTTTTTGTATGTGGGAAAGGATTAAGAGAAGTTTCTCCTTGTGCCTCAAGGGTTTTAAAACTATTCAATAATGATTCTTCATTTACCCTTTCTCACATAAAACAAAGCTGCAATAGAGGACTTTGAGAACATCTAGCTGAACACAATTATAATGAGGGCTCTATAAATGAAATCATTGTGAATAAATTTGTCTGCTGCCGATACTTCAAAACATGTCTATATGTGGGAAACGGTTAATAGAGATTTTCCATATTTTTGCAAAGTTATCTTGAGCAGTCACTGAAATAAAGTTTTGATATTTTTGGTCTGAACATCCTAAATTGTTGGTTTTGTTACATATATTACATGTAAAATTACTCTGGCCAAAGGACAACTTTAACTGGCCCCAAACCAATTGTTATGGTCAGGAACCCATTGGACCAAGTACTTATTGAGGAAACTGTTATCGACTGCAGTTTGTTGTTAATAAGAATGGGTTTTAGACACATTAAAACATACCTTCATGTTGACTAGGATTAAATAAGAGATCAATTCAATACTTATATTTTATGATTTGTTTGATATTTTCAGTTGATGGAATACAACAGTTTTTAGAGAAACCCCAAGACAAAGATGTGATAAAGGGCCAAACTGTGGAGTTGAGATGTGTGGTTGAAAATAAGGCAGGGCAGATACAGTGGGCTAAAGATGGCCTCATGTTAGGTATGTACTTGTTCAATCCAAAGATCTTTCCCACCTATACACACAATTTGAAGAATCTGCAGCTGACATTTGGAAAACATTGTGGCAAATGGAGAATTTGCTCATAATGAACAATTTCTCCGTTTGTCACAATGTTTTCCAGATGGTTTCAAAGTCATCTGCTGCAAGTTTGTTGTATGTGGGAAAGGGTTAAGCAGTTTACCCAATACAATATGATATATTAACCCTTCCAAAATACAAATGCATTTTGGAAAAAAAACTTGTGTCCAAAGCAGAAATTCCTCATAATGAGCACTTTCTTATTTTACATAATGTTTTCAATTTTATTCATGAATTAAACTTTTATAAATGGGAGATTTTTCCATCTTTTTGCCTAGAATTAAAAATGTCATCTGCTGCATATTGTTTGTATGAGGGAAGCCAAGAGAAGATATTAGAAGTACTTGTGTAAGATACCCTGAAATCTCAGTAGACCATTCGACAAGGTAATTTCCTCACACTGATATATTGGCTGGACAGATGATTGTTCTAACTTCTGTTTTGATATACTTTCGTAACTACATACCAATAGGGGATTAATTACAACTTTTTTTATGCTCCCAGACTAGTGAGACATTATGTCCACCAGATAATAACTTTCTTTCTAATAGTTGAATTCTGCAGATATTTGGTACAAATAATCACCAAGGCAAGTTGATGTGTAAAATGAGTGTAAGAACTGTCCATTGGCTTATTCTAATCAGATGTTTTGCCCTTAAACTTAAATTATCGCTATGACAAGAGTAAGAATCATGTCTGCCAGTTTAATACTAAATCAGATGTATTGCCATTGAGCTTAGAAATATTCAATCCTATATGGATTTTGTTGTAACTACAGGCTTGAATTCAATGAAACTTTATTTAACCATTTCCCTCATACGACAATTCTGCAGCAGACGACTTTGAACATGATTTGTCAAAAAATGGAAAATCTCTATAATGGATAACCTATGACTAAAAGTGGAAAACATTGTGGCAAAAGGAGAAATTGCTTGTTTTGAGCAATTTCTTCTTTTGTCACTATGTTTTCAAAAAGCCGTCTGCTGCAGAGGCGTCAGAAAGCGTCTATATGAGGGAAAGGGTCAAAGCCTTAGTACCAAGATGAGGTGTGTAAATTATCAGCTTTTTCAGATAATATAATTTTTACTGGATCCAATCAGGTAGCATCCTTTTAATTGATAATTTATTGGAGTTTAAAGCTGTTTTCAACAGTATTTCAGTTATATCACCTAGCAAGTGTTTGCTGGCTTTCTCTCACCTGCATTTCTTAAAACATTTTTACAAGAAAACTCCTTCTAGGGTTAACTGGCGAATAACATGGTTTAAATCTGAAAATATTCATGAATACTGGAAGAAGATGAGATTTTCTTTAGCCTGATTGAGAATGAAGAAAGTACATGGCCATGCACACATGCATATTTTATGTAATGCAAGTAGCATCTTGAATTCATTATTACATTAAGGTTGCTATGGGAGCTATGTGACAACTCACATTTAGATGAATCTTGCCTAATTGGAACAGACTTGCATTGTTCCAAGTATTAGAGTCTGTCCTAGCTCTATAACCAGTTCAATTATAAATACATAATATTATATGATTTTTAACGCTATCCCACATACAACAAATTTGCAGCAGATAACTTTTAACTCGGAATGAAAGTATAATTGCTGCATATTATTTTAAAACATTGTGACAAAAGGAGAAATTGCTCATCTTGAGCAATTTCTCCTTTTGTCACAATGTTTTCAAAAGTTGTCTGCCACAGATGCGTCTATATGTGGGAAATTGTTATATAACCCTTATACTGCTATTTGTGACTTTTGCATATTTTGTGACAGGCTACGTTATCTCTGTTTCCAACATACAACATTTCCGTATTAGATGACTTTGAAAACAATCAGTTATTAGTAAGTCACTATAAAAGAAAATAGATCTATTGAAAAAAGAGTTGAAAAGATTGTGTGTATAGTAAAAAAAGAAACTGGTCCGTATTAGCAATTTCTACTTTTGTCACAATGTTTCAAAAAGGCATCTGCTGCAGATTAGACAAAAGTTGGATGGTGTTGAACTACAATTGCTCACAAAATAGACCACCATCAGTCTCCACATTCATGCAGGTGCTAATCCTGATCTGAAGTATTCACTAATAATTTATTATGTCTCCCCCATTACATGGGGGTGACATATTGTTTTTGCCCGTTCCGTCCGTCCTTCCGTCTGTCACACTTGTTTCCGCTCAATAACTGAAGAACGCTTTGGCGTAGGAACTACTTGGTATGCAGGTTGGTCATGACCAGTAGCTGACCCCTATTGATTTTGATAACAGAAGGTCAAAGGTCAAGGTCATGGTGACCTTCTGAGGTAAAAAATGGTTTCCGCTCAATAACTGAAGAACACTTTGGCTGAGGAACTCCATACTTGGTATGCAGGTTGGCCATGCCTAGTAGAAGACCCCTATTGATTTTGAGGTCAGTACGTCTAAAGTCAAGGTCACAGTGACCATGAGCTTAAAAGGTCACAGTGACAATGAGCTGATAAATAGTTTTTGCTTGGGCCAAGGAACTTCATACTTGATGTGAAGGTTGGTCACCACCAGCAAATGACCCCTATTGATTTTAAGGTCACTAGGTCAAAGGTCAAGGTCACAGTGGTCAAGGTCACATCCGTCACACTTGTTTCCGCTCAATAACTGAAGAACGCTTGGGCATAGGATCTTCATACTTTGTATGCAGGTTGGTCATGACCAGTAGATGACTCCTATTGATTTTGATGTCAGAAGGTCAAAGGTCAAAGGTCAAGGTGACCTTGTGAGGTAAAAAATGGTTTCCGCTCAATAACTGAAGAACGCTTGGGCCGAGGAACTCCATACTTGGTATGCAGGTTGGCCATGCCCAGTAGAAGACCCTATTAATTTTGAGGTCAAAGTCAAGGTCACAGTGACCTTGAGCTGAAAGGTCACAGTGACAATGAGCTGAAACATTGTTTTTGCTTAATAACTATAGAATGCTTTGGCCATGGAAGTTAATACTTGGTGTGCAGGTTGGTCACCACCAGTAGATGACCCCTATTTATTTTGAGGTCACTAGCTTAAAGGTCAAGGTCATGGTAACCTTCAGCTGAAAAATGGTTTCCTCTCAATAACTAAAGAATGCTTATGTTGAGGAACTTCATACCTGGTGTGCAGGTTGGTCCTAACCAGTAAATGACCTTTATTGAATTTGTTTGATTTTGAGGTCACAAGGTCAAATGTCGAAGGTCACGGTAACCTTCAGCTGAAAAATGTGTTTTACTCAATTACTCAAGAACGCTTATACTCAGGAACTTCCTACTTTGTGTGCAGTTTGGTCCTAACCTGTAGATGACCCCTATTGATTTTGATGTCAGTAGGTCAAAGGTCAAGGTCGCGGTGACCTTTGGCTGAAAAATGGTTTCCGCTCAATAACTGAAGATTACTTGGGCCCAGGAACTTCATAGTTGGTGTGCAGGTTGGTAACCAGCAGCAAATGACCCCTAATGATTTTGAGGTCACTAGGTCAAAGACCAAGGACATGGTAACCCTCAGCTGAAAAATAGTTTCCGCTCAATAACTGAGGATTGTCACTGTTGCTTCATCTCCAGTCCAAAACTAAAAAATTCATCTCCATCATTTCTTTTCCTCCCCTAGAACCACACAAATGGGGAGACAAGCGCTTTTTCAAAAAAGCAATCTCTAGTTAATATCTAGTAAAAAGGCCTCCATGAATATGTTGCCGATGAAACCAGCTGCAGATATTCAGTGTTGATAAGGGTTAATAGTTGTCGGCTTTGAAAACAATTGAAGAAGATTAAATGTAACAACTGGAAAGTGTTCATATAGAGTTGAAAACATTGTGGGTTTTCATCCGACAATCGTTTCAAACGTTATCTACTGCAGAAGCGCCAACATTTTGTCTGCCTGACTGGAAAATGGTTAAATAAATGTACATCTCCAATCTTAACATTTTCCCTCATACAAACGCGTTCTTCATTAACCCTTTCCTACGTATAACAAATCTGCAGCAGACCGTTTTTAAAACATTTTGAGAAAGTAGTAATTATTCATAATAAGCAATTTCTTATTTTGCCGCAATGTTTTAATTTCTTTTCAATAATTATTATTTCATTAATGGAGATCTTCCATATTTTTACCAAGATGTTTTCAATGTTGTCTGCTGCAGATTTGTTGAACGTGGGAAAGGGTTAATGAATACAACACTGAGTGTTTAATGCTGCTTCATTATGTATTGAAATAGTTTTTACAGCTCATTTACCCTTTCCCTCATACGACAATTCTGCAGCAGAAGACTTTGAACCTATTTTGTCAAAAAGTAGAAAATCTCTATAATTGAATGGATAACCTATGACTTAAAGTGGTAAACATTGTGGCAAAAGGAGAAATTGCTCATTTTGAGCAATTTCTTCTTTTGTCACTGTTTTCAAAAAGTTGTCTGCTGTAGAGGCGTCAGAAAGCGTCTATATGAGGGAAAGGGTTGACATTTCCAACCTGCATACACAAATATGATATATCTACAGCAGAACACTTTTAAAAAAAACATTATGGCTAAAGGATAAATTACTGAAGAATGTTTTCATCTGAATTAATTACTTATAATTTCAATTAAAGAGATTTGCCAAATTTTGCTGAGAATTTTTCAGAGCCGTCTGCTGTTGATTTGTTGTATGTGGGAATGGGTTACAAAAAACAGCCTCATGCAGTCCCCATTGTAGAAAGTAGATTCCTGGTAATGATTAATGTTTTAAGAGAGCTGATTACTACAACCTGACCTTTGTGGATGACCCCTGTCTGTGATTGGAGGGCAATCACTGCTTTACTGGTTATAACCATTTACACCGTTCATCAAATCTGCTGCAGGCGACTTTGAAAACATTTACTCCAGAAATGAAGATATATTTACCATTCTAAAATAGAGTTGAAAACATTGTGGCAAAAGGCGAAATTGCTCATTTGCTGTAGATGCGTCACAATGCGTCTATAGGTGGGAAAGGGTTTATTATTTCCCACATGTATATACAACAAATCTGCTACAGCCGACTTTGAAACCATTTGGAGGGTAATATGAAAAATCTGAATAAATGAAAATAGAATTAATTATAGGAGACATTGTTCATGATGAGTATTTTCTCCTTTTGGGACAATGTTTTTAGCTCCATTCAACAATAGTCCTTTCTTTTAAAAGGAGTTTTCATATTTTTACCTGAACGATTTCAAAGTTGTTTGCTTCATATTTGATGTATAATGTGAAAATGGGTTGAGTCCCCCCTCATAAAGAAAGCATCCTTTTTAGTTGAGCTTCAGGAAATTCATCTTAAGCTGTTTCAAATAGTGAAATGATTAAAAATCTTATATATTTACTTAAATTTCAAACTTGGATTCTTACCTACATTGAGACAGTTTAAGGACTTTTGAAAAAATTGTGGCATATTCATATATTCTGATTGGCTGTGATTTGAAGAGCTTAAATTGACCAATAAATAATTCATCAATTAAATTATATTTTATTTCTGAAATTTATGCAATTTGATTTGAAGGTGTTTTTGACAGGACAGACATTGCCCCTTGCAGAATAAATGCAATAAATCATCTTATAAATAGATGAATATCGTTAAATTATTAAATTATTTGTGCATTTGATGAGAACACAAAAATAATTCAGTGGATGTATGCGGAATAGAACCATAAACGCATCTTGAAATTGGAACGTTTACTTTATTACTGCATTAAATGTTGAGACATCTTTTTGTGATTACTCGATGGGTTAATTACGAGATCCGGATTTTCAGTGTATGAATATTTAATATGGCAATTTGGAGTAACTGCCACAAAAAACGATGCCCGCGTTTTCGCAGTAAGCGTGCCATAAAAACTTTCAATTACTAACATGCATGCAAAAGTCCACCTTAAAGAATGTGCATTCAACATGGAAAACACTGAAAATAAAATAAGAATAAACATACAGGTTTTTGTGTAACCCTTTACCAACCCTGTGTGTAGACTACAATGTGGGCTAGCAAAACCAGCCATAACACATTTGTGACCTGGTGTAGATGTGGTGTAGTGATGATGCACTGACCAGTGTAAACTGTACATGTAATGTATAGAGATGATGTGTAAACTGTAGATGTAATGTATAGTGATGATGTGTTGACTGTATATGTAGTGTATAGTGATGATGTGTAAACTGTAGATGTAATGTATAGTGATGATGTGTTGACTGTATATGTAGTCTATAGTGATGATGTATTGATTGTATATGTAGTGTATAGTGATGATGTGTTTACTGTATATGTAGTGTATAGTGATGATGTGTTGACTGTATATGTAGTGTATAGGGATGATGTGTTGACTGTATATGTAGTGTATAGGGATGATGTGTTGACTGTAGATGTATAGTGTAAGTGATGATGTGTTGACTGTATATGTAGTGTATAGGGATGATGTGTTGACTGTATATGTAGTGTATAGGGATGATGTGTTGACTGTAGATGTATAGTGTAAGTGATGATGTGTTGACTGTATATGTAGTGTATAGTGTTGACTGTAGATGTATTGACCATATATGTAGTGTATTGTGATGATGTGTTGACTGTATATGTAGTGTATGGTGATGTGTTGATTGTATATGTAGTGTATAGTGATGATGTGTTGACTGTATATGTAGTGTATAGTGATGATGTGTTGACTGTATATGTAGTGTATGGTGATGATGTGTTGATTGTATATGTAGTGTATAGTGATTATGTGTTGACTGTAGATGTAGTGTATAGTGATGATGTGTTGACCGTATATGTAGTGTATGGTGATGATGTGTTGATTGTATATGTAGTGTATAGTGATTATGTGTTGACTGTAGATGTAATGTATAGTGTTGATTGTATATGTAGTGTATAGTGATGATGTGTTGACTGTATATGTAATCTATAGTGATGATGTGTTGACTGTATATGCAGTGTATAGTGATGATGTATAAATAGATGAATATCGTTAAATTATTAAATTATTTGTGCATTTGATGAGAACACAAAAATAATTCAGTGGATGTATGCGGAATAGAACCATAAACGCATCTTGAAATTGGAACGTTTACTTTATTACTGCATTAAATGTTGAGACATCTTTTTGTGATTACTCGATGGGTTAATTACGAGATCCGGATTTTGTCTGACTGTATATGTAGTGTATAGTGATGATGTGTTGATTGTATATGTAGTGTATAGTAATGATGTGTTGATTGTATATGTAGTGTATAGTGATGATGTGTTGATTGTATATGTAGTGTATAGTGATGATGTGTTGACTGTATATGTAGTCTATAGTGATGATGTTTTGACTGTATATGTAGGCTATAGTGATGATGTGTTGACTGTATATGTAGTCTATAGTGATGATGTGTTGACTGTTTATGTAGTGTATAGTGATGATGTGTTGACTGTATATGCAGTGTATAGTGATGATGTGTTGACTGCATATGTAGTCTATAGTGATGTAGTGTAAACTGTAGATGTAGTGTATAGTGATGATGTGTTGACTGTTTATGTAGTGTATAGTGATGATGTGTGTTGACTGTATATGTAGTGTATAGTGATGATGTGTTGATTGTATATGTAGTCTATAGTGATGATGTGTTGACTATATGTAGTGTATAGGGATGATGCATTGACTGTATATGTAGTCTATAGTGATGATGTGTTGACTGTATATGTAGTGTATAGTGATGATGTGTTGACTGTATATGTAGTATATGGGGGGGGGGGGGGGGCAAAGGGGTGTATTTTAGATTGTCAAAACACACCAAGCCTTTTAGTTCTTGGTATGACCTAGCAGAGGATCAAACCTGTGACCTCCCACAGTCCTGAGGCAGACGCTTTACCACTATACCGTCGAGGCATTCTAAAAGGAACTCAAAGTAAGACAAAGTTGAGTCAATCAGGGAAAGGGTTTTAACGCCCCCTTTTACTGGACAGTTATTAGACAGTAAGCCCTTGTATGGCCAGAAATCTAATCAAGGAAGACCAGAGAAAGATTTTAATACGAAATGTGTTTTGGTGAAGGCCGGAGGAATTAATCAGGATTGTGTTGCTGTCCACATGAATATGGCCCTGGGTAAACAGATTAACCCTTTACCTGATACAGGCAACATTTGACACCTCTGCAGCAGACAGCTTTTTGAAAATGATCATGGAAAAGGAGGCATTGGATACAATAATATTCATTTTTGTGATGGCCAGAGCAAATCAATTTGGATAGTTTAACCTTTTCGCACATGCAGACACGTTCCGAAGCATCTGCAGCAGACGACTTTTGAAAACATTGTGACTGAAGAAGGAATTGCTCATATGAGCAATATCTCCACTTGCCACAATGTTTTCAACCCTATTTAATAGTATTCATCGGTGAGATTTTCCATATTTTGGTCTAAATATTTTCAAATTGATCTGCTGCAGATTTATTGTATTTGGGAAATGGTTAAGCCTTTCCCTAATACAGCCGACATTTAACGTCTGTTTAGCAGAAGACATTTTGAAAACATGAATGCCAAAATGACACAAACTTTAGTTAACGAACATTGAGGCCACATTATTGTGCCATCAGTCTGTAGGGTATGCTAATGTTGAGGTATCCCTTCTCCATTATAAATGTCTGTCATCCTGTTTGCCACACTTTGAAGTTCTTAGTTAAAGTCACTAGTTATTTGCAGGTAACACATGTTTCGTTGTGTTGTGGCCGAGTTATGCTGAGTTACGTGAGAAGAATGTTGTGTGGAGTACAGGTGCGAGAAAGCCAAGAAACACACACATGTAGAATTCGTTGCAGAGATATATTTGAAATAGCATTGAAAATGGCGTTTAGCTCCAATCAAGCATATAATGTACAAATAAATTGATATATGAATGATGTGAATATGGACAAAGAGAAGAGCTCTCACCTGCGGCAGATGACATTTCAAAACATTGTGTCAATAAGAGAATTAGGTCACAGGCAATTCTCCTTTTTCCACAATGTTTTCATCTCTTTTCAATAATTAAAATTTCATTTATAGAAAAGAATTTATTTCTACCAAGGTGTTTTCTAAGTTGGCTGCTAAAGATTTGTTGTATTTTGAAAGGGTTAGAAGATCAGCATTTTGATTACTTGTATTGTTACTAGCTGGAGGGTGTCAATCAGGCTGCGTTTTCTCCCAGAGGATGTTTATTTTCCTCCGCTTTTCTTCAATATTGGGGTTGATATTGTGTGCTTGTTCTAAGAAAATCCAAGACAAAATTAAATTGGCCATGTCACAGAAAAAACCCTCTTACATTTGGGATCTGATGATCACCAAGGATCCTTCGTAGTGTCGGATCAGGATCTTCTGTTTGTAATATACAAAGGTGGTCTTAAGCAAAGGTTTGACTAGTCGTAAAAGCTAAATGTAGGCTCCGATGTTTTAACCTTAAACTGACTATAGTGTTATCAATTTCATTGTAATGGACAATTATTTCATCATTTCATTTCATAGTTGTATCACAGTGGTATGACATGGACAAATTCCTATGAAGGCTCTGACCATTGCAGAATCTAAACTCAGTTGTGAACCACAGCAAAGCACCTTATTTATATATAGATTTTACTTTTTTTTGCCCAGAATTTATTTTTAAATAGGCTTTAAGCCATCTGCATTAGATTTATTGTAATGGAGAAATGCAAGGCACATAATGTTGATTGTTCATTTAAACCATGAAAGAATGTTTTCAAACTTGTCTGCTGTAGATTTGGTGTATGTAGGCAAGGGCTAAATTATTGATCAGTCAGACCTATACAAAACTAGCACTTTGAGTAGGAGTATCATTAGAAACTGTCCTAGGACTTTTTTCGCCAAAAAAAGAATGAATTAAAACATGAGGCTTTTCGTATGTTGTTGCATTGATAAATTAAACTATCTGAATCTCTCCCCATATTTTGAGACCGCCTCGATGGTGTAGTAGTAGAGTGTTCGTCTAGGGAGTGGGAGGTTGCGGGTTTGATCCCCAGCCGGGTCATACCAAAGACTTTAAAAATGGTAGTAAAGGCTGCCCTCCTTTGTGCTCAGGGTTGAGGGGTTAGCATTACAGTCAGCTGACTAGCTGGTGTTGGGATAAATGGACTAGTAGTACTGGTAACTAATCCAGGGAACACCGTGATATAAGTGACAAATTGTTGAAAGCGGCTTAAAACACCAAACAATCAATCAACCCCATATTTTGAATAATTTCATGAATAATGATCAAGGTCTAAATCAGATTGTGAAACCCTTTCTCACTTGCAGACACATTTTGACGCATCTGCATCCGACCAATTTTGAAAATACAGTGACAATTTAAAATAACAAACTACTCATGCAATAATGAGCAATTTCTCCTTTTGCCACTATCTTGTCAACTCTGTTTAAAAATGATACTCTTATTTATGGAAATTGTTCATACTTTTTGCCAAATTGTTTTCAAAGTCATCTGCTGTAGATTTGTTGTAAGTGGAAAAGGGTTTTTATTCATGATTGAATGATGTCCAGGTCTTAATCACGTTTTCATGTTAAGCCTTGGAGTTTTTGATTGACTTGGGATGTAATTAGCTTTGACTTCTTATGTCATACAAAGCTGAATGCATAACGATTTCTACCAGGAATGTAGATCTTATCTGATTCTACTGTTGTTTCATGTACACTATCAGAATCTGAAGTAAATTGACCAAAGTCAATTATCCCTTTTCAGCATACAACACATCTGCAGCAGATACAAGTATCAAGGTAGAAAAAAAGGAAATTCTCTATGAATGAAAGCACACAATATAACTATTGAATAGAGATACAAACTTTGTGGCAAAAGGAGAAAATTCTGATGATCAACAATTCCTGCTTTTGCCATGATGCAGGCCTGCCTTAATGTTTTTGAAAGTTTTGGTCTGCTGCTAATGCATCTGCATGTGGGTAAGGTTTAATGCAAAGATTTTTTTTGTGAATGTAACTAAAATTGTAACAATCATTGTATGAATAATATTGAACATAAATCATAATAAAATTTCATAAAAGTTTCTCGCTGCCTTACAAAATTGAACATTTATTTCAATTACTGTGTGATTTACGTTAAGGTTTTTAGAAAATATCACTGAATGATGCATCAAACAATAAACTGTTGCTTGTAATTTATCCCATTCTTACGTCTGAAAGTTGTGTTCATGAAACTTTAAGAGTCATCTTGTATGAAAATGTCTGGGGAAACTAGAGCTGTTTGAAGTCTTCGTTGTAGGTACTCAAACTTAGACAATTATGTTGAGAACATGACACATTGAGTTAAATTGAGTTATGAGAGAGATATTGTTGAGCAAATCATTTTAGTGCCTAAACGTTTGCCATATTTTCTGCAAAACTAAAAGAGCCAGAGTAACAAAACTGAACAGGAATGTTCACCAGCATGAGTTATCGCCCTTGAATTACTTAAATGTATAGGACTCTTACTGGTACCCATAAGTAATTGTGGTTTGGTACCAAATGCTCAGAATTAACATAGGATCTGCTTGCTAATATATCTACAACTTGCAAACACTAATATTTTTAGCTCTTCTTAGCTCAGTCTACTCAAGGTGAGGTTTTATGGTCACCCTGTGTCCGTCAGAGGTTTAAGCAGCATCAATTTCTTCTTATATTTTGTCCTCCTAAATGACGGGCCATTTTCAACCAATTTCAATTGTGAGGACTATGTCCATTAGGTGTCCTCTTTCAAAATGGTTTAACCCTTTCCCTCATACGACAATTCTGCAGCAGACGACTTTGAACGTATTTTGTCAAAACATAGAAAATCTCTATAATTAAATGGATAACCTATGACAAATAGTGGAAAACATTGTGACAAAAGGAGAAATTGCACGTTCTGTGCAATTTCTTCTTTTGTCACTATGTTTTCAAAAGACGTCTGCTGCAAATGCGTCGGAATGCGTCTGCAAGTGGGAAAGGGTTAAAGAGTTAAATTATGTTTAGAACTCGGGTTTAAAGTTTTTGTGTTTTCCTCCTTGGCAGGATGACACTTCTCCATTATCCGTCTGGCCGTCTGTCTGTCATACTTTGATTTTGCTTGTAATTATTAGTTATCTGTATGTAATGCAAGTCATGTGTTCCATATCAATTAAATGGTGATTTAATATGATGAAGGATAATTTTTATCCTTCATAAAATCGACATTGCTATTTCACAATACAGTTGTATCTATCAACAATGGTGTGTTTGGATGGCAATCAGATTCTTGTTTATAAATTCTTTTCTGCCACAAAGTACCAAAAAGCTTAGAAATGCCATTGCACCGCACATTTCCCTGCTAATTTTGACTTTGTGCCAACAATGTGTACAGCATGGCATGTGAACATGTCTCATATTGCATTTATTTTCAACCCTTGTTCATTTATTGTAAGTATTGTGTAGTATTTTTGGTCTTTTAACCCTTTACCACATTACAGTAAATCCGCAGATGAGTCTTGAGTATTGAAAGTATAACAATTGAAAAAGTTTGAGCAATTTCTCCTTTTACCACAATGTTTTTTAAAAGTTTAAAAGGCATTAGAAAGTGTCTTATGTGTATTAAAATGATATAGCATAACTATTGAGTAGAGTTGAAAAGTTCTCCTTTTGCAATAATATTTTCAAAATAGGTCTGTTGCAGTTGCATCAAAAGTGTTTACATACATGTGAGAAAGGACTTATACCACTTTAATTCTAAATTCAGAAAATAACATTATGGTTTTAACCAATACAAAAGTTGTTATCAAAATTAGATTAATTTAGAATGGTTATTGAATATTGCAATGAAGATGATAGACTCATATATCTAGATGTTCAAACTTTACTTTGTGTTGCCTGTATTTTCTCCACAAACTATGTTTGTTAACTCTTTCTCATGAGCCCCTGTAGCTCAGTCAGTAGTCAAGTTGGCTGTCAATCCAGGGGTTGTGAGTTCGAATCTCAGCTCGGCAAACATTCTTTTTGACACTTGACAAAAGTCACTGAGACATATGTTATTTGTCTTTCACCAATGGGCTAAAAATCTATGTGAAAAATTAGTCAGTTGCTTGGTAAGTATGTTGTGTGAGTAGACTGGTGTGAGAAAGCCAGGAAATGCTTGAGTAGGTGAACTGGCCGCTGTGATATGAAAAAACTATGACTGTAAAATTGTTGAAAACCCTAATCAATCATGTGCGGAGACATAGTGATTCTATATATAGCAGACAACTTTGAAAAAAATTGAATTATTTTGTTTTGCTTATTTTTTGGGTCTAAATATTATAGCGGAATCTAAATAGAGTTTTGTATGTGCAAAATGGTTCTTTCTAATGAAATAAGTAATAGCAGTTATCGACGGATGCTTTTTGTTAGTCTATAATATAGTATTATTAGTTCTTTTAAGACATCATTCAATTTCAGGACAGTCTCATCTAGGAATCATTTAGACTAATGTTGTAATAAAACGGCTGTCTATTATTCAAGCAGTTGAATTCCATAAACAGGCAAAGAACCCTTATAATTATTACCTAAATCTACACAAGAATTGTCTGATTTATATTCTTTAACCTTTCCCACATACAACAAAACTGCAGCAGACAACTTCAATTATCTTGGTTGAAATAGGGAAAATCTATTTAAATGAAATTAAATATAAAGTTGACTGCATGCTGCACTTGGGTCAAAATGTGTCTGCAGGTTTGAAAGGTTTAACTTGTGAGCAATTACTACTTTTGCCACAATGTTTTCAGAAGTCGTCGGCTGCAAATTTGTCTGCATGTGGTTAACGGAATAGAAAAATACTTGTACTAAAAAAATAAACTTTTTACACATGATGTAGAGTAAATCCCTATTTTCTATTTTTTTTCACTATTTTTAACCATTTCCCACTTGTAGACACTTTTTGACGCATCCATAGCAGACGACTTTTGAAAATATTGTGGCAAAAGAAGATATTGCTCACAAGCTTTCAGCCATTGGGATTTTCCATAGTTTCGCCTAGATGTTTTCAAAGTCATTTGTTGCAGATTTGGAAAGGGGGGTTAATAACAGTGTTCTGTCTTGTATGTGGGAAAGGGGGGTTAGTAACAGTGTTCTGTCTTGCAGATTTGGAAAGGGGGGTTAATAACAGTGTTCTGTCTTGTATGTGGGAAAGGGGGGTTAGTAACAGTGTTCTGTCTTGTATGTGGGAAAGGGGGGTTAGTAACAGTGTTCTGTCTTGTATGTGGGAAAGGGGGGTTAGTAACAGTGTTCTGTCTTGTATGTGGGAAAGGGGGGTTAATAACAGTGTTCTGTCTTGTATGTGGGAAAGGGGGGTTAGTAACAGTGTTCTGTCTTGTATGTGGGAAAGGGGGGTTAGTAACAGTGTTCTGTCTTGTATGTGGGAAAGGGGGGTTAATAACAGTGTTCTGTCTTGTATGTGGGAAAGGGGGGTTAATAACAGTGTTCTGTCTTGTATGTGGGAAAGGGGGGTTAGTAACAGTGTTCTGTCTTGTATGTGGGAAAGGGGGGTTAGTAACAGTGTTCTGTCTTGTATGTGGGAAAGGGGGGTTAGTAACAGTGTTCTGTCTTGTATGTGGGAAAGGGGGGTTAGTAACAGTGTTCTGTCTTGTATGTGGGAAAGGGGGGTTAGTAACAGTGTTCTGTCTTGTATGTGGGAAAGGGGGGTTAGTAACAGTGTTCTGTCTTGTATGTGGGAAAGGGGGGTTAGTAACAGTGTTCTGTCTTGTATGTGGGAAAGGGGGGTTAGTAACAGTGTTCTGTCTTGTATGTGGGAAAGGGGGGTTAGTAACAGTGTTCTGTCTTGTATGTGGGAAAGGGGGGTTAGTAACAGTGTTCTGTCTTGCAGATTTGGAAAGGGGGGTTAGTAACAGTGTTCTGTCTTGTATGTGGGAAAGGGGGGTTAGTAACAGTGTTCTGTCTTGTATGTGGGAAAGGGGGGTTAGTAACAGTGTTCTGTCTTGTATGTGGGAAAGGGGGGTTAGTAACAGTGTTCTGTCTTGTATGTGGGAAAGGGGGGTTAGTAACAGTGTTCTGTCTTGTATGTGGGAAAGGGGGGTTAGTAACAGTGTTCTGTCTTGTATGTGGGAAAGGGGGGTTAGTAACAGTGTTCTGTCTTGTATGTGGGAAAGGGGGGTTAGTAACAGTGTTCTGTCTTGCAGATTTGGAAAGGGGGGTTAGTAACAGTGTTCTGTCTTGTATGTGGGAAAGGGGGGTTAGTAACAGTGTTCTGTCTTGTATGTGGGAAAGGGGGGTTAATAACAGTGTTCTGTCTTGTATGTGGGAAAGGGGGGTTAATAACAGTGTTCTGTCTTGTATGTGGGAAAGGGGGGTTAGTAACAGTGTTCTGTCTTGTATGTGGGAAAGGGGGGTTAGTAACAGTGTTCTGTCTTGTATGTGGGAAAGGGGGGTTAGTAACAGTGTTCTGTCTTGTATGTGGGAAAGGGGGGTTAGTAACAGTGTTCTGTCTTGTATGTGGGAAAGGGGGGTTAGTAACAGTGTTCTGTCTTGTATGTGGGAAAGGGGGGTTAGTAACAGTGTTCTGTCTTGTATGTGGGAAAGGGGGGTTAGTAACAGTGTTCTGTCTTGTATGTGGGAAAGGGGGGTTAGTAACAGTGTTCTGTCTTGTATGTGGGAAAGGGGGGTTAATAACAGTGTTCTGTCTTGTATGTGGGAAAGGGGGGTTAGTAACAGTGTTCTGTCTTGTATGTGGGAAAGGGGGGTTAGTAACAGTGTTCTGTCTTGCAGATTTGGAAAGGGGGGTTAGTAACAGTGTTCTGTCTTGTATGTGGGAAAGGGGGGTTAGTAACAGTGTTCTGTCTTGTATGTGGGAAAGGGGGGTTAATAACAGTGTTCTGTCTTGTATGTGGGAAAGGGGGGTTAGTAACAGTGTTCTGTCTTGTATGTGGGAAAGGGGGGTTAGTAACAGTGTTCTGTCTTGTATGTGGGAAAGGGGGGTTAATAACAGTGTTCTGTCTTGTATGTGGGAAAGGGGGGTTAATAACAGTGTTCTGTCTTGTATGTGGGAAAGGGGAGTTAATAACAGTGTTCTGTCTTGTATGTGGGAAAGGGGGGTTAGTAACAGTGTTCTGTCTTGTATGTGGGAAAGGGGGGTTAGTAACAGTGTTCTGTCTTGTATGTGGGAAAGGGGGGTTAGTAACAGTGTTCTGTCTTGTATGTGGGAAAGGGGGGTTAGTAACAGTGTTCTGTCTTGTATGTGGGAAAGGGGGGTTAGTAACAGTGTTCTGTCTTGTATGTGGGAAAGGGGGGTTAGTAACAGTGTTCTGTCTTGTATGTGGGAAAGGGGGGTTAGTAACAGTGTTCTGTCTTGTATGTGGGAAAGGGGGGTTAATAACAGTGTTCTGTCTTGTATGTGGGAAAGGGGGGTTAGTAACAGTGTTCTGTCTTGTATGTGGGAAAGGGGGGTTAGTAACAGTGTTCTGTCTTGTATGTGGGAAAGGGGGGTTAATAACAGTGTTCTGTCTTGTATGTGGGAAAGGGGGGTTAGTAACAGTGTTCTGTCTTGTATGTGGGAAAGGGGGGTTAGTAACAGTGTTCTGTCTTGCAGATTTGGAAAGGGGGGTTAGTAACAGTGTTCTGTCTTGTATGTGGGAAAGGGGGGTTAGTAACAGTGTTCTGTCTTGTATGTGGGAAAGGGGGGTTAATAACAGTGTTCTGTCTTGTATGTGGGAAAGGGGGGTTAGTAACAGTGTTCTGTCTTGTATGTGGGAAAGGGGGGGTTAATAACAGTGTTCTGTCTTGTATGTGGGAAAGGGGGGTTAATAACAGTGTTCTGTCTTGTATGTGGGAAAGGGGGGTTAGTAACAGTGTTCTGTCTTGTATGTGGGAAAGGGGGGTTAATAACAGTGTTCTGTCTTGTATGTGGGAAAGGGGGGTTAATAACAGTGTTCTGTCTTGTATGTGGGAAAGGGGGGTTAATAACAGTGTTCTGTCTTGTATGTGGGAAAGGGGGGGTTAGTAACAGTGTTCTGTCTTGTATGTGGGAAAGGGGGGGTTAGTAACAGTGTTCTGTCTTGTATGTGGGAAAGGGGGGTTAATAACAGTGTTCTGTCTTGTATGTGGGAAAGGGGGGTTAATAACAGTGTTCTGTCTTGTATGTGGGAAAGGGGGGTTAATAACAGTGTTCTGTCTTGTATGTGGGAAAGGGGGGTTAATAACAGTGTTCTGTCTTGTATGTGGGAAAGGGGGGTTAATAACAGTGTTCTGTCTTGTATGTGGGAAAGGGGGGTTAGTAACAGTGTTCTGTCTTGTATGTGGGAAAGGGGGGTTAGTAACAGTGTTCTGTCTTGTATGTGGGAAAGGGGGGTTAGTAACAGTGTTATGTCTTGTATGTGGGAAAGGGGGGTTAGTAACAGTGTTCTGTCTTGTATGTGGGAAAGGGGGGTTAATAACAGTGTTCTGTCTTGTATGTGGGAAAGGGGGGTTAATAACAGTGTTCTGTCTTGTATGTGGGAAAGGGGGGTTAATAACAGTGTTCTGTCTTGTATGTGGGAAAGGGGGGTTAGTAACAGTGTTCTGTCTTGTATGTGGGAAAGGGGGGTTAGTAACAGTGTTCTGTCTTGTATGTGGGAAAGGGGGGTTAGTAACAGTGTTCTGTCTTGTATGTGGGAAAGGGGGGTTAATAACAGTGTTCTGTCTTGTATGTGGGAAAGGGGGGTTAATAACAGTGTTCTGTCTTGTATGTGGGAAAGGGGGGTTAGTAACAGTGTTCTGTCTTGTATGTGGGAAAGGGGGGTTAGTAACAGTGTTCTGTCTTGTATGTGGGAAAGGGGGGTTAGTAACAGTGTTCTGTCTTGTATGTGGGAAAGGGGGGTTAGTAACAGTGTTCTGTCTTGTATGTGGGAAAGGGGGGTTAGTAACAGTGTTCTGTCTTGTATGTGGGAAAGGGGGGTTAGTAACAGTGTTCTGTCTTGTATGTGGGAAAGGGGGGTTAGTAACAGTGTTCTGTCTTGTATGTGGGAAAGGGGGGTTAGTAACAGTGTTCTGTCTTGTATGTGGGAAAGGGGGGTTAATAACAGTGTTCTGTCTTGTATGTGGGAAAGGGGGGTTAATAACAGTGTTCTGTCTTGTATGTGGGAAAGGGGGGTTAATAACAGTGTTCTGTCTTGTATGTGGGAAAGGGGGGTTAGTAACAGTGTTCTGTCTTGTATGTGGGAAAGGGGGGTTAGTAACAGTGTTCTGTCTTGTATGTGGGAAAGGGGGGTTAGTAACAGTGTTCTGTCTTGTATGTGGGAAAGGGGGGTTAATAACAGTGTTCTGTCTTGTATGTGGGAAAGGGGGGTTAATAACAGTGTTCTGTCTTGTATGTGGGAAAGGGGGGTTAGTAACAGTGTTCTGTCTTGTATGTGGGAAAGGGGGGTTAGTAACAGTGTTCTGTCTTGTATGTGGGAAAGGGGGGTTAGTAACAGTGTTTCATCTTGTATGTGGGAAAGGGGGGGTTAGTAACAGTGTTCTGTCTTGTATGTGGGAAAGGGGGGGTTAGTAACAGTGTTCTGTCTTGTATGTGGGAAAGGGGGGTTAATAACAGTGTTCTGTCTTGTATGTGGGAAAGGGGGGGTTAGTAACAGTGTTCTGTCTTGTATGTGGGAAAGGGGGGGTTAGTAACAGTGTTCTGTCTTGTATGTGGGAAAGGGGGGTTAATAACAGTGTTCTGTCTTGTATGTGGGAAAGGGGGGTTAGTAACAGTGTTCTGTCTTGTATGTGGGAAAGGGGGGTTAGTAACAGTGTTCTGTCTTGTATGTGGGAAAGGGGGGTTAATAACAGTGTTCTGTCTTGTATGTGGGAAAGGGGGAGTTAATAACAGTGTTCTGTCTTGTATGTGGGAAAGGGGGGGTTAGTAACAGTGTTCTGTCTTGTATGTGGGAAAGGGGGGTTAGTAACAGTGTTCTGTCTTGTATGTGGGAAAGGGGGGGTTAGTAACAGTGTTCTGTCTTGTATGTGGGAAAGGGGGGTTAGTAACAGTGTTCTGTCTTGTATGTGGGAAAGGGGGGTTAGTAACAGTGTTCTGTCTTGTATGTGGGAAAGGGGGGTTAATAACAGTGTTCTGTCTTGTATGTGGGAAAGGGGGGTTAGTAACAGTGTTCTGTCTTGTATGTGGGAAAGGGGGGTTAGTAACAGTGTTCTGTCTTGCAGATTTGGAAAGGGGGGTTAGTAACAGTGTTCTGTCTTGTATGTGGGAAAGGGGGGTTAGTAACAGTGTTCTGTCTTGTATGTGGGAAACGGGGGTTAGTAACAGTGTTCTGTCTTGTATGTGGACTATTGAGATATTCATGAGTAAGTTTATGAGAAAAGTGTTGCCCTGAAAAGTGCTTGTGGAGTATAATTGAAATAATGATCGTCTCATCCACTTAATACTTTTTACTGAAATAATAACTTTTTTTGTCCTTTCCTCTTCCCATTAATAAGATTGTTTCTTCTTTTTGTTCTGACTTTATAAGACCCTCATCTGTCTTGATAGTCTGTTTTATTAACCCTTAATTTTCACCTACAATAAATCTGCAGTAGTGATGTAAACTCTTTCCAACATGCAGCAGAAGACAACAAAATTAAAGGAAATTTTTTAGAAAACCACTTCAGAAGACACCTTTATTTTAGAATAATGTTACCGAGTCCCGGTAGCTCAGTCGATAATGACGCAGGCTGTTAATGCAGGGGTTGTGAGTTTGAATCACGGCTCGGCCAACTTTCTTTCCGACGTTTGACAAAAGTCATTGCGACATGCGTCATTCGTCTTCCATCAATGGGCTCAGTCTATATGGAAAAGCAGCCAGTTGCTTGGGAAGATTGTTGTGTGGAGTACTGGTGTGAGAAAACCAGGAAACACATGAGTAGGTGAACTGGCCGCCGTGATATGACTGAGAAATTGTTAAAAACGGCATTAAACCCCAATCAATCAATTAATCAATTAGGATAGAGTTGAAAAACATTATGGGAAAAGGAGAATTCTTTTGTCACTATGTTAATTTTCATAATTTGCTGCAGAGTCGTCAGAAAATAATGCTAGAATATAATGATCTATATTTCCTAGTTATTATTCTGTACTTTTAAGCGTTTTATACATGCCACGATTCTGCAGCAGACAACCTTGAAAACATTGTGGCAAAAATATTGAAAATCCCTATCAATTATGGAAGTTGAGTTATTGAGTTGAGTTGAAATTAGTGTTACAACAGTGCAAACTGCTTGTCAGCTGCAGATGCTTCAAAATGCATCAAATGGGAAAGAGAATTAAAGCAATAAAATACAATTTTATGCATACTCGAGTGCATTTAAGATAAGCGAATAATACACATCAAGATTAGACGATTGTGTTTAAATTAATTAAGATAATGGTTAATTGGTAGATTTTATATTGGTCCTTTCAACTCTTTCCCACATACAAACTTTCGGCAGCAGACAACTTTTTAAAACAATGTGACAAAAGAAATATTGCTCATAATGAGCAATTTCTCCTTTTTCCGCAATGTTTTCAACTTCATTCAATAATCTTATTTAACATTTATAGAGATTTCCTATAATTTTGATTAAATTTTTTCAAAGTCGTCTGTTGCAGATAGTTTGTATGTGAAAAAGATTTAAAAGGACCAATTTAAAATCTACCAATTTGTAAACCATTATCCTGCATTAATACATGTCTATAAGTGGGAAAGGGTTAAACCTCAAAATTTAATTGGAAATATCTTCTAATGTTTTTCAATTTCATCTTGAAAAATAAAATTGGAAGCCTGGATTTGATGAAAGTGATAGTAGCGGTTATTATTATATTTCATTCAGGTCAGTGAATCCCATGCTGAATGTATGTCAGTAAGACCATTCTTATGATTACCCACAGCATTGGGTTTGATTAAGCAACATGGGAGATATTGACAAAAAAGAGCTGTTACTGCCTTATACAGTCCAACCTGTGTCCAAAGACCACCCAAGGAAAGAGAACAGTGTGGTCTTTGTTCACAGGTGGTCTGGTTTTTAATTACAGGTTTATTAATGCAGAAAATTAGTAATTAGGAACTTAATAGTGTGGTTGCTATAGACAGGCAATTGCTGTACAAAGGTTGTCTTTAGCACTGATTTGACTGTATGTAGGGATCTGATGAAAAGGAAAGAGTAAGAGGGCAGTGGTTCAGGTCAGTGAATCCATGCTGGATGTCTGTCAGAGAACTCAACAGTATGTCCGTCCTTGGGGCCTGATTTGTTTCCAGTCCATTTAGAGACCAGTCTAAAGCTGTCAGATCACATTCCTCCAGATGCTGATTGGCTGATAGTTGGTGGCTTTCACTAAGACCATGTTAATGAACATCGGGGATTATCATCGCAGACCAGTTTTTGTCTGAGATTCCAATGTCTTAATCCTTTCCTTCATATAACAAATCTGTAACTCCCATCTTTGGAAACATCTATGGAAGTTCTCCACAAAACTAATGTAAGTATAATTATTAAAAAGAAATGGTGAAATTATCTTTGGTCTAACTCCAAGTGAGCAAAGTCAGGGTCGGGTAACTAAGGTAGTAGAGCAAGCTGAAATAGGGTGTATCAGGAAATGGTTTAAGCCTTTCCCTCTTGAAGATGAATTTTGACACACCTGAAGCAGACAAAATTTGCCTTGATGCTTTTAACTGACAATTCAATAATTTCATAGAATTGTTCCAGAATTTGCCGTCATGTTTTCATGCCTGTCATGTTTTCACAGCGGTCATGTTTTCCCGTCATGTAAAGGTAAGCACCAAGGCACTAAGCTGAATTAACCCTTTCCCACATATAACAAGTCAGCAGCAAACAACCTCATTATCATCTAGGCAAAAATATAGAAAATATACAAAAATGAAAGTATATTTGAATTAACGCGTTGTTGAAAAAGGAGAAATTGCTCATTTTGCTAGTCTTTTAAAATGTAGTCTACTGCAGCTTCTGCAACCAGGAAAGGGTTAAGTTTAGCTGTCCAGTAAATTGCCTCAGACAGGGGTATGAAATCTATTCACACTTAAACTCTCTTCAACATACTACACAATCTGTAGAAGACAAACTTCGAAAACATCTAGGCAAACATATGAAAAATCTCTATAACCCTTTCTTTCCCTCATATAGACGCTTTCTGACGCCTCTGCAGCAGACAGCTTTTTAAAAACATAGTGACAAAAGAAGAAATTGCTCAGAACTAGCAATTTCTCCTTTTGCCACAATGTTTTCTACTTTTAGTCATAGGTTATCGATTCAATTATAAAGATTTTCCATTTTTTGACAAAATATGTTCAAGTGGTCTACTGCAGAATTGTCGTATGAGGGAAAGGGATAAATAAAAGTATGATTATTGAATAGAGATGAACACATTGACATTGATAACAATGATGAAAGTCATCTGCAAGTGGAAAAGCGTTAATTTCGGCCAATGACTAGATCTGGAGGGTCAGATCTCAGGTAACCATGACCACATGCCTGTCATCTGCCAGTCTTTCATCACATCCGACCTTGAATGGTACAAAGGTCAAGGTAATTGCCAATTGAATGTCAATCACTGTGGCTGGATGTTATAATGAGTATTTTTGTTGGTTATTTTGAGCATAAACACCTGGCCAATTTTAGACTTCATTTTCAGCTGACAAACGAAAAAAAAACTTTTCAAAAAAGAAATCAATGATTTTCAATATAGGGAACAGGATTTTTACATTCTGGAAAAGAAAAAAAAGGTAGAAATGGAGATTAGAATTGTAAATGCATCAGGATGTTTAATCGATTAAGCAAGTAACTGAATGTGACATCATTCCAACCTACAAAACCTCTCATTCCAGCTGCTTGTTAACCTTCATCCTTTCACTTGGCACATATATGACAATCTTCAGTTATGCAACACTTTCAACATCAATTGTGAACCCTGTGGTCCATACATCAATCTGCACATTTGTGCAGTCTCACCTTGGTCTATTGTCTGTGTGAATTAACTGTCACAATGGTGAAGACATCACAGTCAGTTTACATGGAAATATATTGTGCGAACTGACAGTCATGTTTAAATTTCTTTTTAAAACTTTTGTAGCAATATTGTATAAATGAACATTGTGGAAAAGTTAAAGTGGCATTTCTATCCAGAGGGAATGAATGAATGAATGCATGTTGTTTTATGGCGCATCGACAGCTAAGGTCATTTAGTGCGCAATTAAATTTAATTATTCATGATCCCTGGGTAAACAAACCAGTACTAGGCTAGAAAATGTGCCTTGCCCAAGGGCACTCCACCATGACCATAGTGCCGAGACTGGGGATCGAACCCGGGACACCCAGTTTCGAAATCCCCGATGCCAACCACTCGACCACAGGGAAGAAAACTCATGTAAAAAAAGTTCAATCGATTTTTTTAAAAGTAAGAAGCTGAATTGGTTTGGGATTAACCACAAACATGTTACCCAAGAGCCCACACTCACAAATTATACTTTTCTCCAAGATTTCAGGATTTTAAAAAATGGAGCCGTTCATGTACATTTTCATTCCGGAATGTATTTAAAGGTTGGATGTCATATACAAACCGTGTTGAGATAAAATGTACATAACTGTTATAAAAACACACTCAGTTCAATGAGGCATATACATTGTATACACATTTAGTATGTGTATCTTTTAAAGTAATATAAATGCTGTTTATGGAAAGTTACAGACAACTAACATTATCTTGTTTCCATAGTTTTCTGTGACATACCTGAAATTACTTACGCAATAAGTAAATGTTTATTGTTTGGTGTTAAACTCCGCTTTCAACATGTTTTATAATATATCACGTAGTTTCCTGGGTAAGTTACCAGTGCTACTGGTCTATTTATCCTGACATCAGCCAGTCAGTCGTAATGCTAACCCAACGACCCTCAGCGCCACGGAAGGCAGCTTTACTATCAATTTTAATGTGGTATAACCCGGCAAGGGATCAAACCTGTGACCGCCCGCATCCGAGGTGGACGCTCTACCACAACATCATCGAGGCGGTCAAGTAAATGTTCATCTAGTACTAAACTAATTATGCTGTTTATTAGATGATTTACGGTATGTCACAAGGAAATAAGATAATGTAACGAAGTTTTCTGTGACATACCTGAAATCATCTATATCACATAATTGTATAATGCTTTAACACTAGATAAACACACTTATTGTGTATCTTTGCTTCAATGAACTGAGTTATTTTTATAACAGTTGAATTGTGTACACTTTATTTCCCCCCTTTCCTCCTTTCCTCACGAAACATTTTGAATTTCTGAAAAATTGAATTTTCCAATATATGTCACCTGCTTTTGAAACAGCTGAGGAAATTGAGGTTAACTTATTAATTGTTAAAATTTCATGCTTAGTTTTCGTGGGAAGTAGAAATATTTCAAGCAACTTCTCTTAGTCTGGCAATGTTTTCAAAATTGGTCTGGGTTGTTGTCTGCATTAGGAAAAGGGTAAATCAGCAACCTCAGGTGAAAGGGTAAACAAACATCTAGGGATAACTGTTCTGTAAAATTTCTTGCCAAATATTTGCCAAATGTTCATCCATTTACTGAAGAGTTAATGGAACAATCCCTGCAGACTTTTCATAGTGATCAAAGACAAGCTATATTGAACCATTGATAATGTTATTAAAGATTTTGGAGATTTTGATCCTGTGATAGTTCTCAGAATTACCTCATTTTTAGCTCTACTGGCTAAAGGCCAGAAGGGCCTATGTCGTGGCGATTTGTCCGTCATCCATGCGTGCGTGCGTCTGTCCGGACGTCCGTCAACAATTTCTTGTTAACACGATACAGTCTTTATTTTTTATCTCAACCAAACTTATACAGTAGTTAGATATCCATGAGAGCTTGATTCCTTTCGAAAACAAGCCAGATCCGCCCCATGCATGACTGAATTATGGCCCTTGAAATTGTCAAAATTGCTATAATAGGGCTTGTTAACATGATACAGTACTTATTTTTGATTGTATCTCAATCAAACTTATATAGTAGTTAGATATCCATGAGAGTTTGGTTCATTTCTAAAAAACGGCCAGATCTACCCATGCATGGCTGGATTATGGCCCTTGAAATTGTCAAAATTGCTATAATACAGCTTGTGAACACAATAGAGCTTCCATTTACTATCTGATCTTCACCAAACTTAGATGGTATTTGAATATTGATGACATATTGGTTCCTTTTGAAACAAGCCAGATCAATGCCAGTAGAGCATAGGCCCTCATGGGCCTCTTGTTGGAATATAAGATGCAAAATTGTATTTATGAGATGTTGCTCATGTGAATAGACACTGATATTCTTCATCTACCATAAAAGCTGGACTGTAAGGGGCTTTTATAAAAATGGTAGTAATGGCTGCCCTCCTTGGCACTCAGGGTTGCGGGGTTATAGCATTACGACTGACGGGAGGGTTTAGTGTCAGATTAATTGGAAGCCGCGTTAAACACCCAAGCAATCAACCTTCAGATATGCAGTAGGTTGCTCTGATGTAACAACACATTTTATTTTGTAGATATGCGATTGCAAAGATAACATAGCTATAAGTGAGGTTTTGAAGTCACCTTATGTAAATGACTGAGAACACCCCAAAAAAGTTGTGCGAAATTCTAGACTGCTTTACGAATGCAAACATAAGCAAAAGTAAAATATGTAACATAAATTCTGCTTATTCTAGGTAACCAAATAAAATTACAAGTGTCTGAATGACAGTCAGTTAGCTCAGTCGGTAGCGACGCGGACTGTCAATCCAGGGGTTGTGAGTTCGAACCCCAGCTCGGCTAACATTCTTTCCGACGTTGCTTGGAAAGTATGTTGTGTGGAGTACTGGTGTGAGAAAACCAGGAAACATATGAGTAGGTGAACTGGCCACCATGATGTGCCTGAAAGATTGTTGAAAACGGCGTTAAACCCCAATCAATCAAACTGTCTGAATGACAAGTGGTAAAAGGAGACATAAAGAGCAATACATGTATCTCCTTTTGCCACAATGTTTTCTATGCTGTTCTGAGGTATTAATTATTCAGAAAAAAACCAAACATGAGATATCAACCCTGTAACCCACCAGCAGACCCTCTGTAACATGAGATATCAACCCTGTAACCCACCAGCAGACCCTCTGTAACATGAGATATCAACCCTGTAACCCACCAGCAGACCCTCTGTATCATGAGATATCAACCCTGTAACCCACCAGCAGGCCCGCTGTAACATGAGATATCAACCCTGTAACCCACCAGCAGACCCTCTGTAACATGAGATATCAACCCTGTAACCCACCAGCAGACCCTCTGTAACATGAGATATCAACCCTGTAACCCACCAGCAGACCCTCTGTAACATGAGATATCAACCCTGTAACCCACCAGCAGACCCTCTGTAACATGAGATATCAACCCTGTAACCCACCAGCAGACCCTCTGTAACATGAGATATCAACCCTGTAACCCACCAGCAGACCCTCTGTAACATGAGATATCAACCCTGTAACCCACCAGCAGACCCTCTGTAACATGAGATATCAACCCTGTAACCCACCAGCAGACCCTCTGTAACGCCTCTGCAGACGACGACTTTTTGAAATATTGTGGCAAATGAAGAAATTGCGCTGCATATTTATTTTCTACGGAGAATTTGCTGTGGCATCAGAAGGGTGAAATTTATCCAATTTTTAGCTCGCCAATGCACGAAGTGCACCTGTGAGCTTTTGTGATCGCTCACCGTCCGTCGTCGTCCGTCCGTTCACATTTTCATACAAACGACTTCTCCTCCTACACCAATTAACCAAATTCAAAATAATTTTACAAGAATGTTCCTTGGGTGGATCTCTTTCAAACTTGTTCAAAAAATTCTATTCCATGCAGAACTTTGGCTGCCATGGCAACAAAAAAGGGGAAATTAACCAAAACTTAAAAATACTTCTTGTCTAAAAGTAGAAGGCCCATGCCTTTGATATTTGGTATGTAGCATCATCTAGTGAACCTCTACCAAGATTGTTCAAATTATAGCCCTGGGGTCAAAAATTACCCCTCCTCGGGGGTCACTTGTTTAACATAGACTCATATAGGGGAAAAACTTAAAAAATCTTCTTGTCTAAACGTAGAAGGCCCATGCCTTTGATATTTGGTATGTAGCATCATCTAGTGAACCTCTACCAAGATTGTTCAAATTATAGCCCTGGGGTCAAAAATGACCCCTCCCCGGGGGTCACTTGTTTAACATAGACTCATATAGGGGAAAAACTTTAAAAATATTTTTGTCTAAAAGTAGAAGGCCCATGCCTTTGATATTTGGTATGTAGCATCATCTAGTTAACCTCTACCAAGATTGTTCAAATTATAGCCCTGGGGTCAAAAATTACCCCTCCCCGGGGGTCACTTGTTTAACATAGACTCATATAGGGGAAAAACTTTAAAAATCTTCTTGTCTAAAAGTAGAAGGCCCATGCCTTTGATATTTGGAAAATCTTCTTGTCTAAAAGTAGAAGGCCCATGCCTTTGATATTTGGTATGTAGCATCATCTAGTGAACCTCTACCAAAATTGTTCAAATTATAGCCCTGGGGTCAAAAATTACCCCTCCCCGGGGTCACTTGTTTAACATAGACTCATATAGGGGAAAAACTTTAAAAATCTTTTTGTCTAAAGGTAGAAGGCCCATGCCTTTGATATTTGGTATGTAGCATCATCTAGTGAACCTCTACCAAGATTGTTCAAATTATAGCCTTGGGGTCAAAGATGACCCCTCCCCGGGGGTCACTTGTTTTACATAGACTTTAAAAATCTTCTTGTCTAAAAGTAGAGAGCCCAGGCCTTTGATATTGGGTATGTAGCATCATCTAGTGGACCTTTACCAAGATTGTTCAAACTATAGCCCTGTGGTCAAAATGACCCCTCCCCTGGGGTCTATTGTTTTACATAGACTCATATAGAGAAAAAACTTAAAAAATCTTCTTGTCTAAAAGTAGAGGCCCCAGGCCTTTGAGATTTGGTATGTAGCATCATCTAGTAGACCTCTACCAATATTGTTCAAATTGTAGCCCTGGGGTAAAAAATGACCCCTCCTCGGGGGTCACTTGTTTAACATAGACTCATATAGGGGAAAAACTTTAAAAATCTTCTTGTCTAAAAGTAGAAGACTCATGCCTTTGATATTTGGTATGTAGCATCATCTAGTGAACCTCTACCAAGATTGTTCAAATTATAGCCTTGGGGTCAAAGATGACCCCTCCCCGGGGGTCACTTGTTTTACATAGACTCATATAGGAGAAATACTTTAAAAATCTTTTTGTCTAAAAGTAGAGGGCCCAGGCCTTTGATATTGGGTATGTAGCATCATCTAGTGGACCTTTACCAAGAGTGTTCAAATTATAGCCCTGGGGTCAAAATGACCCCTCCCCTGGGGTCTATTGTTTTACATAGACTCATATAGAGAAACAACTTAAAAAAACTTCTTGTCTAAAAGTAGAGGCCCCAGGCCTTTCATATTTGGTATGTAGCATCATTTAGTGGACCTTTACCAATATTGTTCAAATTATAGCCCTGGGGTCAAAAATGACCCCTCCCCGGGGGTCACTTGTTTTTCATAGACTCATATAGGGGAAAGAACACTGAAAACTTTTTAACTTTTGATTAAATCAGGTGAGCGATATAGGACCATCATGGTCCTCTTGTTTAAAATATTCTACTATAATTAGCTTGCCTGATACCAATATAATGTGGTATAATGTCATCATTGGATAACTCGCTACAAATTATATCATATTGATTGGTTGTTAAACACGACAATCTATATGAAAAGGGGCAAAATGACAACATTTTAAAACATTCTTATAAAAGTGCTTGTCTGATTTCAAGATAATTAAGCAGAACTGTTCATTCAGTGTTTTAAGTCTTATTGATTGGTTGAAAGTCATAGAAACCAGGTGGCATCTAAAAAGGGGGTATTGAACGTTTAGCTTCAACATCCTTATCCACTGGAGAAAAAAATCAAGGAATATTCTTTTGGTGGTCTTTTTAGATCACCTAGAGCCAAAGGCTCAAGGTGAGCTATTCTGATCACTTTTTGTCTGTCGTCCGTCGTCGTTAACTTTTAGCTTTAAACATCATCTCCTCCTGAACCACAGAACCAATTGCATGCAAACTTCACAGGAATGTACCTTTGGTGGCCCTCTTTCAAAATTGTTCAAAGATTTAAATTCCATTGAGAACTTTGGTTGCTGCGGCATCAGAAAGGGGGCAAAATGTCCAAACTTTAAAAATCTTCTCCTCTGAATCTGCATGTCAGATTCCAATATAGTTTGGTAGAAATGTTCCTTGGGTGACCCTCTACAAAGATTGTTCAAGGCATAGTATTACTGTTTGGTTGAAAAGCATGGCAGTCAGGAAGCATCAGAAAAGGGGCAAAATCATCTCGTTAACTATTAGCTTTAAGCATCTCCTCCTAAACCACAGGACCAATTTCATCCAAACTTCACAGGAATGTTTCTTTGGTGGCCCTCTTCCAAAATTGTTCTAAGATTTAATTTCCATTGAGAACTTTGGTTGCTGCAGCATCAGAAAGGGGGCAAAATGTCCAAACTTTAAAAATCTTCTCCTCTGAATCTGCATCTCAGATTCCAATATAGTTAAGTAGAAATGTTCCTTGGGTGACCCTCTACAAAGATTGTTCAAGGCATACTGTTTGGTTGAAAAACATGGCAGTCAGGAGGCATCAGAAAAGGGGCAAAATGACAAAATTTGGAATTTCCATTTTTTTTTAAGTCCTTGTCTGATATTAAGAAAATTGAATAGGAATCTTACTTCAGTGATCCTCTACTTGATTTTTACAAGCCGTATTGATTGATTACAAAATCATATAAACCTGACGCGTCATCACAAAAGGGGTAAATTGAACTTTTAGCTACAAATGACAACTCCTACCATTCCACTCGACCAATTTCAACGTTACTTCACAGGAATGTTCCTTTGATGGTCCTCTTTCAAAATGTTCAAAGACTTTTGTAGACAATGTAGAACTTTTGTTGCTGCGGCATCAGAAATTGAGAAAAATACCCAAACTTTAAAAACCTCCATCTCCATAATCCACTTGTCAGATTCCAAGATAATTTGGCAGAAATGTTCTTTGAGTGACTCTACAAAAACTGTTCAAACCATATTGATTTCGTTGACAAACAGAGCAGCAAAGCCGCATCAGGAAAGGTGCAAATTAAATGACAAAACTTTATAATTCCATTCTTATTAAAGTTCTTGTTAGATTTCAAGATACAAATGGCTTTTACTGATAAACTATTTCTTTTACAGAGTGTCCACTCCTTGCAGTTTTATTTGAACTCCTGATTAAATTTTCACAGATATTTGCAGTTAAATATTTGCTTCTAATTTACTATCATTCAGGTGATCGATTTAGGGCCATCTTGGCCCTCTTGTTCTTAATTATGATCAAAGATAGGTGTAGAACTCGTATTTGATAAGGGCAGTCCACCATGTTTGCTCTAAGTTGGATCAACATACTCACTCAGGATGCCCAAAATCAAGTCCCACATGTACTAGATCAATGTGGATTCCTTATTGTTAAAATGGTGAAGGGATAAAAGAGATAGGTAGTATCTATGTCAGTAGTGCTGGCATAAAAATGTCACTAGTTCTCAATGAGCAAAAATGCAGAGCCAATTACAACCCCGCCCTCCACTTTACCTTTATCAGTTTGTGTTCTTTTGTGAGTCTTTGTACCACCTATGTGTGGAATTTAGCCGTCCTGATAAAACTGTAGAATGAATGTAGTGGCATTTAAAAATAATATGGGAAAAAGCTATACATAAATAATCTAAGAAATTTGAACCCCAAAAAAATCATCTTTATTCTATTGAGTTCTCGTGTGGTATTGGGAAATAACAGAAAGATATTGTACATGAATTGCTCTGTTGAGTATGTAATTATGGGTTGGCACTTTTTTGTTATATAGTAATCATGGAATGGTATCATAGTAACACCTGTTATATACATCATAAATCAGAATGTTTTTTTTCAACCGACACAAAGGAATATTACAGGTAAAAATAAAAGATAAAATGTGATGTTATGTTTTGCCCTCCTATTATTTCACTTAAGACACCTAGACTGGAAACGGTGTCTATTTTAACTTTAACCAAATCCTTATAAACTTCTGCAGCTGACGACTTATGAAAGATGAGGGTAGAAGGATGAATACTCATTATGAGCAAATTCTCATTTTGCCACAATGTTTTCAACTCTTTTCAGTAATAAAGTTATCATTTATAGAATTTCAATAATTTTTCTCTTGATGTTGTCAAAGTTGTCTGAAGCAAAAATAAATATGGCATTACTAATTACACCTTAAATTGATACAAAAAACAGATGTGTCTGATACTATGATTTCATTTAATTACAGTAAACAATATTGAGGCCTTTACCCTTTCCCACATGCAGTTGTATTCTGATGCCTATGAAGTAGACAACTTTTGAATTAATTGTGGCAAAAGAAGTAATTGCTCATAATGAGCAAGTAACCTCCATTGGCCAAATGACTTCAACTTTATTCATTATATATTTTTTACTTGATATCATTAATGTCGACTGCTACAGATTTCTTGTGTGTGGGTACAGGGTATCCATTTTGATATGGAATTGCTATCTGCATTGAAAACTGTTTAAGGTAACACTGATACAATTAGAAATGTGAATATGTCACTTTTTTTAAAATTCAAAAGAATAAAAGCATTGTGGGAAAAGCAAAAATTCCTTTTTTTCCACAGTGTTTTCAAAAGGTGTTTGCTGCAGAGACGTCCAACTGTTGTCATGTCAGGGAAAGCGTTATATTGAAGCAGAAGTATTTGATTCTAAGATTTCACTGAATTACATTAAACAGTGTTGTATTATGTCCTTAACCAACACAAGATGAATCGATGGACCCATTTTGATCCACACCATCTGTCCAGTCTCCAATTTCTGTCATGTCTACTCTTAAATCATTTATACATGTCCAACAATCTTTTATACATTTGATGGAGCAATCATTTTAACCCCCTTTTCCCTCATGCAACAAATGCAGCAGATTTCTTTGAAAACATTGTGAGCAATGTCTTGATTTGCAACAATTTGTTTTCAAAAGTCATCTGCTGCAGAAGTGTCAAAATGCGTCTGCAAGTTGGAAAGGGTGTTCCCTGATACAGACATCGTGGAATCAAAGACGTCTGCTGACATTGAGGGACCAAATGAACTATGTTTAATAATCATATTATTCCTTTCCAGCTAGCATACAGCTTTTGGAAACATGTTGAAAAGAGGAACAAATTGCTCATGATGAACGGTTTCTCCACTTGTCTAAATATTTTCAACAATTTATAAATATTCTACTTTTATTAGAGAGATTTTCCATATTTTTGCATGGAAGTTTTTAAAGTTATTTCCTGCAGCTGTGTTGTATGTGGGAAAGGGCTAAAGCAGGACAAATACCTTTGATGAAAATTAGTGAAATTAGAAAGGACAAGAAAAACAAAGGGCAGATGGATATGACTTGCCCTGTAAACATCCCCCATGAAATCTTGTATCAAATTCCATAGAATTATCCACACATGTCAAAGTAATTCCAAAATTGACTTTTGGTATAATAATACGATGTCACATTAACAATCAATTTTTCTTAATCAAAAATGTTTGTTTAACCTTGGTAACTAGCAGTCTTATGATACACATTGTGATATCAATGATGAAATACAGTATTGTATGTCAGTATTATTATCATATTTGAAACAGGAATTTGTCAATATTGTCAAGTAGAGCCCTCATGGCTCAGTCAATAACGACAAGGGCTATCAATTTGGGGGTCATGAGTTTGAACCAAGGTTCGGCCATTTTCTTTCTGATGGTTTTCAAAAGTCAAAGTGATTTGGAAGTCATTTGTGTTCCACCAATGGGCTTAATTGTGTATGTGGAAAGGTAGCCAGTTGCCTGGGAAGAATGTTGTATTGTGTAGATGTGCAAGAAAGCAAGGAAACACAAGGAAAGCAAGGGAACTGACCTCTGTGATATACCGGAAAGACTGTTGAAAACGGCATTAAACTCCAATCAATTGATCAATATTGTCAAGTAATAATATTGATAAATTTAAGAGCAGCCCTCAGTTTCACGAATGTTCTTGTTTTGCTATCCTGGCACTTCTCATATTTGGACAATGGGTAATAAAATGCATTTCAAAATAGTTAAATGGTATTGATTGAAAAGCGCGGAGAGGTGCATGTGGCTTAACTAAATCCTTTCCCATAAATTATAACAAATCTGCAGCAGACAACATCTAGTTAAAAAAGTCAAATATCTCTCTCAATGAAAGTGTAATTATTGAGTAGGGTTGAAAACATCAAAGGAAAAGGCAGACAAAATTCAATAGTTGTCTTGCTGCAGAAGCTTCAAAACACATCTGCAAGTGAGAAAGGATTAAAAAAGAATCTCCTTTTGTCCAATGTTAAAATGATTACCTTAGATATACCAAGAGGCTAAGGGAGAAATTGTTTAATATGAGCCGTTTCTCCTTTTGTCACAAAGTTTTCAAAAGCATCTGTTGTGGATGCGACTGCATGTGGGAATAGTATAACCTTCTCCCATATACAAGCACATTATGACGCCTCTAGATCTTTGAAAACATTGTTACAAGAGCATTATTGCCACAATATTATTGACTCTATTCAATGATTAAAGTTTTATTCATAGAGGTTTTACCACATTTGTTACCAGATGTTTTAAAAGTTGACTGCTACATTTTTTTTTTTATTGGGGTTTAACGGCGTTTTTAACAATTTCTCAGTTATATCACGGCAACCAGTTCACCTACTCATGCTACAGATGCATCTGCATGTTGAAAAGGATTAACCTTTTTTCCTCATACGACAATTCTGCAGCAGAGGACTTTGATCATATTTTGTCAAAAAATAGAAAATCTCTATAATTGAATGGTCCTAACCAGTATGACAAAAAGTGGAAATCATTGTCGCAAAAGGAGAAATTGCACGTTTTGTGCAATTTCTTCTTTTGTCACCATGTTTTCAAAAAGCTGTCTACTGTAGAGGCGTCAGATAGCGTCTATATGAGGGAAAGGATTAACTGAACAGTTACCTCCTTGTGTAGGCCTCCCTTACTGTTGGGACTAAAAGCAATCTCCAAGACAAGGGCATAAAACCTGTCATTGCCATTCAGACAGAAGATGGGCACTAGATTACTAGAAATGTGACTGCATGCAATTTCCTGACGTTATTATGTTTAAATGTTATTTGCCAACGGTAATAAATGAGAATTAGTTTTCCAAGGTGGAACTTTTAATGATCGCATGATGTATGGTTAATCCATATAAAGTGCAATAACTCCTATGTCAATTGTCTTCCTTGAGATTGAAAAACAAATCACACACCACTCAGTCATATGGGTTCCTACCAGAAAATTAGTGGTATTTAACCAGAAACCTGTCCCAAGCTTATTGGGTTAGTAAATTAGCATATCTAAAGTTATGGCCCTTTCATGTTGGCCATTACTTTTCATTGCTTTGTCCCTTCTGTTAGCATTTTACCTGATTTGATATCCAAATGCAGATGCTGTTTAATACGATACATCAGCAGCAAACAACTTTTGTCACAATGTTTTTCAACTCTATTCAATAATAATATACTTTCATTTTTAGAGATTTCTATATTTTGTAATTCAAGAAGAGCACTTAATAGTTGTGGCATTAAGCTTTCCCACAATGCAATTGCATTATCAAAATTTTGCTTTAAATTTGTCAGACTTATGTTACATCTTAGCTCATCTGTTTTTCAAAGAAAACAAGTTATTGTGTTACCTGTGGCGTCGTCATCATAAAACTTTAACCATACCTCATTACTCAAAAACACATATTCAAATGACACTTGGTACACATCTTCTTAGAGACAATACACATGTCACATAACTCTGGCTCTAATAATTATACAGTTATGCCCCTTTTTGGACTTTCATGCAAAAACTTTAACCTTGCCCAAAATAAAAAAAATGAACATTTTCAAATGAAACTTGGTACACATGTTTCTCTGAACTATACGCATCTATTCTATAAACCAATTCTTATAACTCTGGCATTAGTCTTTACGCAGTAATGCCCCTTATTTGACTTATAAAAAAACCGTGGCACTCTTGTTTATTAGATATTGTCCATGCAGCTGACTCTTAAAATGTAATATCAAGTAAAGGGTTAACCCTTTTCCTCATACAACAAGATCTGCAGCAGACAACTAGGCAAAATCTTTATAAATGAAAGAATAATTGTTTGATAGAGTTGAAGACATTGCGGCAAATAGAAAAATGGCTCATCTGTTTGCCTTAATGTTTTCAAAAGTCATTTGTTACACAGGCATCAGAATATGTATGTATGTAGGAAAGGGGGTTAATGACCAATTATTGTGTTTTTGTTAGATCTAGCTAGCCGTTGGAGAAGAAATCTCGACTCATGCCGATAATGTAATTATGAGTGGTAAATGGTCGGGTCCTGTACGAAATAGTCTGGGCAGACTAGAACCAGATTCTGTACAGAATAAAATACAGAAACTGTGCAGCAGTCTCTGTACAGAAAAAAATCTGGTTCATTGAGACATAGTTGAACCAGATTCTATAAATAGATTTTTCAAATGGAGACAAAGAGCAAAATCTGTACAGAATTTCGCGAAATATTTAAATTAGGCAGAAAAAAAATCGGTGTAGAAAAAATTCTGGGTGCAGAAAAATTCTGGCCAGAAAAAATTCTGGGAGCAGAAAAAGTCTGGCCAGAAAAAAATCTGTACAGAATTAATTCTGTATGGAGAAATGCTAAAAATGTGTAGTAATATTTCCTTTTCCACTTGAAGACACATTTGCACCAGAAAACCTGTGATAACATTGTTGAAAAAGGAGGGATTGTTTGAAACAAGCAATTTCTCCTTCTGCAACAATGTTTTTCAAAGATATTCAACTATTGGACATAATTGAAAACATTGTGACAAAAGGATAAATTAATCAATGAAAAATTCGCAAAAAAAATGGTGTAAGTAACATAATATTTTATTTAAGTTTAAACACAAACATTTTCAATATCAAACGAGATATTTTCTTTTAAACAACCTTTAGGATTATGCACATCTCCTCTTGGTATTCAATGTCATAAATGGTTTTAAATCATAAACTGTATCTTTTGTTTCTTAACGTCTTGTTTCTCTTTCCTTGCTTGCCCAGGAATTTCTTGCTTGATCCATTTTTCAACTGCATGCCAACAATAATGTGAGTAACAGCATCTGGAATTTAAAAAAAAGAAGTTTTTAAATTTTGCTATTATTTTACTCCTTTCCCATTTAAAATTTCATTTTTGACGACTTAAAATATTTTTGCATAGACATTTGCAAAGGCGTATGCTGCAGATTTGTTTTGTGTGGGAAAGTGTTAACTGAAAAAACACCTCAAATAAGTCCTACTGTAAAAATTTAGATTTTATCCTACACTATCCGAAAATGAGTGTGTCCGAATTCGACGCTAGTTATCAATGCAAGCTCTCAACATCTGGTTTCGAAAAAGGTGGAAATATCAAATATTAAGAACAGAATAACGTAAGATTATATTTGATAGGTATTTTTCAACAAATAATCATATCTATTAGAATTATAAACCAAAAACTACGATGAAGATTTAAATATTTCTCTCACGGATTTAACCCAGAAAAACAGATGTGTCGAAGATCATGAAAATATATCTTTTGAAGATTGAGAAAGTATAAATTTCATTAGAAAGATAATATGTATTGCAATAGTAATGTATTACTGTTTTAACACGCATTATTTTGAGGTATTTATTGAATTAATCGGGACTTTAAAACCGATTTGTCGCTGTGTTGACAAAGACATAAAATGGCGGCCAATCGCGTAGCGAACACGATTCGTACTAGAATTGCTATGCATTTGTCAATTTCAGGCCGATTTCATGAATTTCTATATTAAAATAAAGCTCAGATTATAAGGTTTAATTTGATATTGATCAGAAAAAACATACCTGGTAGTAGAATATGAGGCGAACACCGCACATTCATCGTCTTGAAATTGCAGTCATTCAAATTTCCGGTTCACCGTTATAAACACACGTTCGTAAGTGTGACCCAATAAAATAACAAAGATATTTTCTGGAAGTTTAAACATTGTTCTGTTCCAATGGATAACAATATTTTAATACGCTACACTCTTTGATAATATTTTAAAATTAATAAAATACAGAAATCACAATCCCTCATTCCCTGTGTCTTTTAAACCAGGCATTATTCAAAACACAAACAAATTCTAGATGTTCAATGTATTTCTAACTTTAGTTGAAATGTTAAGCTTTCAGAATATGTATGGGTTTTTTATATACATGTGCCAAATGTGACTTCAAAGTTTAATTAATTGCTACAAAATGTGAAAATTTGGAAAAATTTATTTCTCCATGTCATATTTTAACCAGATAACAGGTGTACAGGTGGAGTTGCTTATCTACGTCCCTCAATATTTAAAAAAAACACGCATGATTTAAGAAATTTTCTAAGCTCAATTATTCTGGTTCACTTTTTGTCTAAGTCCATTTTTCTGGTTCGCTTTTTTTTCTAAGTGCGAAAAATCTGTCTGATACAATAATCTGTACAGACAAAAACCTGGTTCAGTAAGATTCTGTACAGAAAAAAACAAAAAGTCTGTACAGAATTTATATCAGATTCTGTGTCTGTGTTTATTCTGTACAGAAAACAGAAATTCTGTATGTATTCTGCCCAGAATTGGTACAGACTCTGTACAGAATTGGCTCAGAGTTTTCGTACAGGTCTGCAGTACTCGCAGAGTACTGATAATTGGATTAAAAACTAATCAAAGACAATTAGGTTACCGCTCAACCTTATATCAGCGTATCAGTTTTTGACCAAATATAGACAGGAAAATTAATTGCTGGGGCTAATAGCGGGGACAAATGGAGGGTCACACCCCAACAATCAGTGATTGTGTCCTGTCGTGTAATTGATGAGATATTTCAGGGTCACATGGCTACGTTTATTAACTTGCATGTCTCATCAGTATCTAATTAACTTTTAGATAGGAAACCCTTTCACACTTGAAGACGCATTTCAGCACATCTTCAGCAGACTACTTCTTTGAAACTTTGTGGCCAAATTTAACGAGGATAATTGCTTAATTATTGGGAAATTTCTCCTCTTGACACAATATTTATAAAAAAAAAAAAAAAAAAAAATGGTACACCATGAAATGTGTCAACTCTTTCTATCAGTTTATTTATGTTTTAAATTTTCGTTTGAGGTTTCGCAATTAAGAACAATTTAAGAAAAAAATGTATTTTAAAACAATTTGAATTGAGAAGCATGATTTCAAGACAAATATCCAAACATTGTGGTAAAATAAGATGTCAATGTTGTAAAAGTTCCTGTGATAGATAAGATAAATTGAGTGTCTGTAATGCGGGAAGGAGTGTAAACTATCAAAGATTGCCTGCCATGTCCCCATAATCTGCGATCAGACAGACAAAATTACCAAGTCCCTATGTCTATGGATAAAATATTGGATGTGGTCTATTGCTTTAAGCTATTTCTCCGATAGCAGACACTAACAATTCTGAGAAAGACCTAATTGATGGAAGATATAACAAGTTAATTTATAAAGCAGCATGGACAGGAGTTATTAGCTCTACTGGCCAAATGCCAGAAGAGCTCTATATGCGATGGCGTTGTGTCTGTCGTTTGTACGTCTGTGTGTCCGTAAACAATTGCTTGTGAATGCGATAAAGTCTTCAGTTTTGATTGTATCTCAATCAAACTTATACAGTACATGCAGTTAGATATCCATGAGAGCATGATTCCTTTTGCAAACCAGCCAGACCCGCCCATGCAATACTGGATTATGGCCCTTGAAATTGTCAAAATTGCTATAAAAGAGCTTGGGAACACAATAGAGGCTCCATTTACTATCTGATCTTCACCAAACTTAGATAGTAGTTTTAAAAATATTGATGTGAGCTTGGTTCCTTTCGAAAGCCAGCCAGATGTGCTCTTGCATGACTGGATTATGGCCCTTGAAATCGTCAAAATTGCTATAATACAGCTTGTGAACACAATAGAGCCTCCATTTACTATCCGGTCTTCACCATACATACATGCTCTTGATTGAAAATGACAAAAGAACCATGCAAGTAGAGCATAGGCCCTCATGGGCCTCTTGTTTACATTGCTTTTAACAATATTTTAGTTACATCAAGCCGTAGAAAATGTAAAATACACAGACATTTATCTCTGCTTTGATATTAGAATTGGACTCAATTTATTTCTCATTATTAGGCAGAGATCTTCGTTTGATTTTAATATGACATGTTTATCTGTTAATTGCATAAAAAAAAAAAGCACTAAAATCCATTGTTTTTTTAACCAGTAGGTGTGCTTAACAGGAACTACCAAAGTACGTAGCAGATGTGCATAATTAAGTGAAGTAGTTTGTGTCAAATTTTAGTATATCGGTAGACCCCCCCCCCCCCCCCCCCCCGTACAGTATTTTGCATTCAATTTCTATGTCATTCAATACATGGACATAGCAAAGAGAAATTAAAAAGTGTTCTTGTTAGACTTCAGCAAAGTGATATTGCAAAGTGTTCTTGTTAGACTTTCGGAATCGGTAATTACATGTCCAAATATAATCTGCAGTTAGCCCCTTGCTGTCAGCACTTTCAGTGCTTTTATTTTTCAAAGTTATTTGCTGCACGACTGACTTGATGTATTTTTTGAAGAATAATTGATAGGAAATCCTTGTCAGCCTGTGCCTGCTCACAGTTTGATCAGGATCTTCCCTATTTGCCATCTAGTTGAACAGTTATATGACCAAAAACCATCTGTAGAAGAATGCAAGTCAATTGTTATTGCCATTCATTTATAACACTTTCCCAAATATAGGTCAAATTAAGCCAAATACATTCCACGGTTTGCCTAAAATAAGTGATCACCAGAATGAATTCAATATATATCACATTGAGTTTAGATTCATTGTAAATGTGTATTGGATGCACTGGAAATGATTGATTTGTAGTATTTTGACCTGGTTTGAAAGTGAAAGTGGAGAATGTGAAACACTGGTTTTGGTCCAATATAACGGTAACCATTTTCGTCTGGAGAATTCTTTCTTGTATGACCCCCCCCATTTTCTTTGGATTGTTTTAAAGTTGAGGGGTAACTCTTTTTAATGATATATGGTGTTCTACATGAGAAACACTTAGAAAAAGTGACATTTGAGGGCTGAAACTGGTTGATTTTTATGGAAACAAAGAAGGAATTTATTTGGTGTTTTGAAACCTATAAAAAATCTGCAGCAGATAAAAACGGCTTTGAAAATAAATACCTAGGCAAATAGGGAAACAATGTAATATTATTGAATAGAGTTGAAAACATTTTTGCTGAAGAAGAAGTGATCTTCATGAGCAACTACTCCCTGGGCAACAATGTTTCTTAAAGTTGTCTGCATGATGGAAAGTGCTCATTATGAGTAATTTCTACTTTTGTCACAATGTTTACAAAAGTCATCTTCTGCAAGTGTGTCAAAATGCATCTGTAAGCGGGAACTTTAAAGGATTAAAAGAACCTTTCAAATGTTGATTTTCATTTGACATGGTCCAATTTTCCAGTATAGGACAACAGTTACTGCTAGAACTAAATGTTTTTGTGGAATGGGTCATTGCAGACTAGACTATAAATAACCCCTTTCCAACATGTAGACCGATGTTCAACAATATGTAGCAGACAACTTTTGAAAACCATGAGACACAAAGGATATATGTCATATTGGACAATTCTTGCCTTTGTCACAATGTTATCAACCCTATTGCATCCGTTTACTGATTTATAGAGATTGTCCACATTTTGTCTTGACGTCTTTGAAGTCGCCTGCCGCAGATTTGTTGTATGGTCGAAAGGAAAACTAAGTAATTTAAGATCTTGTATTACTACTGAGACTGAATGTTTTCAGTTATAATCTATGATGATAAAGATGGTATTACTCAAATGAGCCTATTACAGTTATCTCTAGATTTACTTAACCCTTTCCATCATACAACAAAGCAGTAGCAGACGTTTTTGATATATCGAAACTATAATAGAAAGAATAGTTATTGAATGAGCAATTTCTTCTTTTGCCACAATGATTTCTAAAGTGTCCACATTAAAAAAGGTCTGCAGCATAAGACTTTGACACAAATAATAAGACAAAAAGTATGAAAGCTGTTTTTAGATAAAACTATAAATTATGAATAGAGATGAAAAATCATTATAGTAACATGTGAAATTGCTCATAATATGGAAAAGGGTTATCCTTTGGTGTTTTTTTGCAAAATTTCAGGCTATTCATAAATACACATTTATATGAAAGGAAAAACTATGTCTTAATTCAGGGATTTGTGTTTCTTTAATTCCTCCAATTCAAAAAGAAATAAAATCCAACTACTTCTTTTTATCCAAATTTGAGTAAAAAGGATATTATGAAATAGATAAACATCTTCCTAACATACAACAAATCTGCAGCAAATGGCTTTGAAAATATTTAGTAATAAATTTAAAAAATCTCTTGAGTTTATAAAAATTAATAAATTTTTATACTGTTTAAAAGAGGTGAAAACATCGTTGATGAAAGAGAAATTATTAAAAATGTCAGATGCATCAAAATGTGTCTTCAATTAAGGAACAAATATCATATATCTGAGGGTTACATATAAAGTTTATATATTTTTTTATTGACATTGAAGACAAATACGATAGGAGACTGAGAGTAAATAAGGCGAGACACAGGAGATATTTCAGAAGAAGAGATGCTAAATCTAATATTTACTCTGTGATTCAATATTTGTTGAATGCATTAATGACAAGCCAGACAAAAAATGATGGTATCATTACTGTAAATGCAAATCTTGAAGGCAAGCTTGTGTTTTGACCACACAGATTTGTTTAAATCTTCAGTTTTAATGCCTTTGATCATGGTTCTAGGTGGATATTGTAATTCCTAAAACCCACAGCTTGTTTCCCAACGAGTTGATGCAAGTAGGCTTTTGTGCTAAAACATTACATAGAAATATTAGGATAACCCTCTTTGCTTGACACAGATTATTTAAAAGAAATAATAAAGATGGTAAAAAAGACAGAAATTAGGTAGGAAAACCACCAGTAGAATTGAGATGCCCCCATTGGGATTTTGTGTTAATGGAAAAGTTCTGACAGGCATTTTGATGGGTGCGGATAGGGGTTATTATTTCCTGTGATTGGAATCCTTGTGACCCCCACTCCCCTTGTGAGTCTTGATGACTACCTAAACCCTTTCCCACACACTGCAAATCTGTAGACAAACATCTAGACAAAAATATCGTAAATCTCTATCAATTAAAGATTTACTGTTGAATAGAAATGAAAACATTCTACTTTTGCCAAAATATTTTTCAAAATTCTTCTGCTGCAGATGCATCAAAATGTGTCTGCAAGTAGGAAACGGTTAACACTTTCAATCATACAGAAAACTTTTAAACACATTATCGTTATAGGAGGAATTGCTCATAATGAGCCATTTCTCTTTTTGCCACAATGTTTTCAAGTCTATTCAATAACTATACTTGATTTATAGACATGTTGATTCATTTGACTAACTGTTTCACAGTTGTTTGCTGCAGATTTGTCATATGAGCCGTCATGCGAGAAAACCAACATTGTGGACTCGGTTTAAAGTATCAATCCGGATCAGCCTAAGCATATCATGCAGGCTTACCCGAATAGACACTGTTCACCTCCTGTGGTTTTTATGTTTCAGGAATCTATCCCGCTGATACGGAATGTTTCTGCCTGGATCAGTCTGCTCGAACTGCGCAGGCTGATCTGGGTCGATACATTATGCAGAGGCCATTATGTTGGTTTTCTCACGGGATGGCTCATATATTGAATGGGTTTAAAAGGACTTTAGTTCCACTTAATGTTTCTGTCATTTGCTTCATGATGTTAATTATTTATGACATAATTATGATTTAGCATTTCTTTCAGATTTTAAATATATCAACACTAAAAGTGTCATAACAATTCAATGGAGATAATATATTGTTAAAAGAATGTTCAGCTTTTAAAAGACTTGAACTTGATCTAATTGATGCATTAGTGGGGTTTATAACAACCCCCCCTCGCACAAAGTATACAAAGTATGAAGGGGGTAGGTATATTGGAGTCGCCCTGAGGTTGATCGGTTGGTCGCAATTTTCCTTGTCTGGAGCATAACTTGAAAACTACTGGATGAAATTTAATAAAACTTCATACCATAATACAACACAGTGAGAGGAAGTGCAGTGTACATGTACCATAACTATATTTGACCTTAGGTACAGAGTTATTGTCCTTTGTTACTTTTTTTTGTCCAGAGAAGAAACTGAAAACTAAAGGATGGAATTTAATAAAATTTCATACAATGGTAGAGCACAATGAGAGGAAGTGCAGTGTACAGGAACCATTACTCTATTTAACCTAATTACAGAGTTACTGCCCTTTGTTACTTTTTCTTGTCCAGAGATAAACTTGAAAATAACTGGATGGAATTTAATGAAACTTGTTTCAATGGTAAAGCACAATGAAAGGGAGTTCAGTGTTCAAGAACCATAACTCTATTTAAGCTTGTTACAGAGGTAATGCCCTTTCTTACTCTTTTCTTGTCCAGAGAATAACTTTAAAACTACTGGATGGAATTTCCTATCAGGGCAGTATTCAGGGATATTAATCGCATTTAGTGATAGCTCTAGTTTTACCCTTTCCCACTTGCAGGCGCATTTCTACACATCTACAGCAGATGACTTTTAAAAACAATGCAGCAAATTGAAAAATTGTGTGCAATGAGCAATTTCTCTATTGGCACAATTCTTTCAACTCTTTTCAATGACTATATTATCTTAATGTGAAATTTTGTCTTTTCATCTCTATCCAAATCTTATAATTTTTAATTGATAGAGATAGTCCTTCTTTTTACCAAGATGTTTTGAAAGGCACCTGTTGAACAACTGTTGCATATGGGAAGGAAATGCCTTAATAAATCAGCTAGTCTGATTATCACAAATTTTAGCTGATTTAGGTTTATACCAAAGAAAGCTTTACACAAAGCACCATCCTTGTATTTCTACATGGCAATCTGATGGAGCGGAATCACAGTTGCAATCTTAGGAGAGGCCCTTACGGAAATTTCTTATATGTGACATATATGAGAAAGTTATATGGCACATATATGTCCCTTATACTTGATTTCATATATGTCCCGTATATGGATTTTAGATGTAAATGAGATGCAAATGAGATGTAAGTGCCTTATAAAGCACATACATGTTCTAATATATATGTCACATATATGTCCCTTATAAGGGACATATATTGGTCTTATAAGAGACATATATGTCAACCACATATATGTCCCTTATAAGGGACATATATTGGTCTTATAAGAGACATATATGTCAACCACATATATGTCCCTTATAAGTCCCATATATGTCCCTTGTACAGATAAATTGCACACATTCAGATCTGGATGACATTGTTGAAAAAGGAGGGATTGTTTGAAGCAAGCAATTTCTCCTTTTGCAGCAATGTTTTAAAGATATTCAACTATTGGACAAATTATTGAAAAATATTTTACGCACAACAAATGGATAAATTGTCACTAAAAAATTCGCAAAAAAAGAAGGGGTAAGTAACATAATATTTTAATCAAATTTAACAGAAACATTTTCAATATCAAATAAAAACAACAATACAGCAAACAATGTCTTGTCCTTCTTCCCTTGCTTGTCCATGATCTCTTGATTTGTCCATTATGCAAGTGATTGCCAACAAAAGTGTACGTAACAGGCTAACGGCTAGCATCTGAAATTTAAGAACATTTTGCTTTTAATCAAAATATCATATGTTACCCTTTCCATTTGCAGATAACATTTGAAAACAGCCATTTCTCTTTTTTTCACAATGATTCATAATTAAACTCCATTCAAATTTCATTTTTCCAAAGACGTTTTCAGCAATTTGCTGCAGATTTATTTTGTGTGGGAAAGGGTTAACTGGAAAATAAAAATCAAATAAGTCCTTCTGTTACAGTGTAAAAATATAAAAATGTATCCTGCATTATCCGAAAATGGATATATCCGAGTACTACGCTAGTTTCGTAGTTATTCAAGTGAGCTCTCGCTTTTCTGTTTAGAAAAAAAACAGTAATCCCGTAAAAATATCGGATATTAAGAACAAAAAAACGTAAGATTATATAGGCTAGCATAGGTATTTTTCAACAAACACGCATCGAGGTGTTTAAAGTTAATCCAAAACAGTTTTTGTATTGTTGACATAAATGCAAATGGCGGCCATCAGCGAACTCGTGGCTGATACGGACTAGAATTGCTATATTGTCTTCAATTTTAGGCCGATTAAAAAAAATATATATATCAAAATAAAGCTCGGATTATAAGGTTTAATTTGATTATGATCATAAATACACAAACCTGGTAGTTATGATGATATCACCGAAGCTGCACAGCAAAGTTTATAGTGTTGTAACCGGATGTTAAAATCGTAACCGTTTGAAATGGTAACGGTTTGAAATCGGTGTCAATATGCCCGTTATAAACACACATTCGTAAGCGTTACAATTTAATCAACTGAAATATCACCATCTTAACATTTGTAGCAAGTAAAACTAAAAAATTACTAAAGATATAAAGATAATACAGATAGTTTAGACTGTAAGTTTAAAACATTGTTCTGTTGCAAATGGATAACATATAGTCAATGTAAGCTTGCCTTTTGGCAAACTGATTCTTTGGTTTAGGTTAAGAAATCACAATTTCTGTGACTTTTTAAAAAGTCATTATTCAAAATAGAATCTACATAGACATTTCAGTTGGTCATTGTATCTCTATAAGTTTAAATTAACTTAAATTAGCATGTAGTCAAGATATTGCCAAGATTGTAAATTAAAATATATATTTTTTTTATATTTTTTGTGTTATTTGTTTTATATTCTAAAAGACAATCATTTTGATACCCATATTGCAATATAAAAATATAATTTATGTGGAGTTTCATATTTTGTAAAAAAAGTTGATATGTGTGGACTTAGACTTTTCTGAAACATCAGACACTGCAAATTCTAAGTTCTCACTTATATGTGGAATATCATGCCATTTCAAGTTGATACTGTCTCAACTAATGACTGCCATATACGCAACATATATGTATTGGTGTTCTTATAACTCACCTATAAGGGACTTATATGGGACATATATGTATTGGTGTTCTTATAACTCACCTATAAGGGACTTATATGGGACATATATGTGAAGTAGAGCCATACTTATATTTGCCATATACATATAACTCACATAGTCAGCTTTTCATGAGACTTATATGTCCCATATATGTCTCTTATAAGGCACCTATAAGGGACATATAAGCTGCATATATGTTTGTGCTTTTAGATTCCGTAAGGGGGGTCTGGTCTGTTTTATATGAGATAACAAACTGAATTTATACTGATAATTCAATCACTAGATCTACAGAAACTTGGAGGGTCAAGATATATGTTGACAAATCAAGAACCTTGCTCCTTTTATAAGCCCGGTCGGGTCATACCAAATACTTCATACATGGTAGTAATGGCTGCCCTCCTTGGCACTCAGGGTTGCTGGGTTACCATTACGACTGAATGTATATTGTTTTATGGCGCATCGACAGCTAAGGTCATTTAGCGCGCAATTAAATTTAATTATTCATGATCCCTGGGTAAACAAACCAGTACTAGGCTAGAAAATGTGCCTTGCCCAAGGGCACTCCACCATGACTGTAGTGCCGCGACTGGGGATCGAACCCGGGACACCCGGTTTCGAAATCCTCGACGCTAACCACTCGACCACAGCGGATTCCCCCCCCCCCTTCTCATGCAAAAGTACTTGCCTGATTTTGAAAATAATTTGGCACAAATGATCCTTGGGGGTACAGGGATCATTTTGCTTAACCCTTTCCCTCATACGAGAATTCTGCAGCAGACGACTTTGAACATATTTTGTCAAAAAATGGAAAATCTCTATAATTGAATGGATAACCTGTGACTAAAAGTGGAAAACATTGTGGCAAAAGGAGAAATTGCACGTTTTGTGCAATTTCTTCTTTTGTCACTATGTTTTAAAAAAGCTGACCGCTGCAGAGGCGTCAGAAAGCGTCTATATGCGGTGAAGGGTTAAAGGTTTAAAGTGAAAAATTTGAAAACTATTGAAGTTCTATTAAATCAGGTGAGTGATATAGGAACATCATGGTCCTCTTGTTTAATGAAAACAACGTACAAAAGAAGACATTGCTTATTACGAGCTATACGTCTCGTTTTGCATTAATGTTTTCGAAAGTGGTCTGCTGCATATGCATCAAAACGTGTCTGCATATTGAAAAAGGTTAAAATGTCATAATTGTATAGAACCTGTCTAAATTTAGGAACACATGTGGATATATCTCTTTGGTTACATGGCATTAAAAAAGTTGTGACCATTGCATTATTGATAGATTTTGGTTTCATTAGGATTGTAAGCACAGTATGAGAGAATTTCATTGACAGTTCAATAAGATTTACAGATATCAATAAAATCAATTAACTTTACATGGCTATTTTCTACATCATGGACCTCAATCCTTTGATACAGTAACTGTATCAAATCTGCAGTATTGAGAAGACAGGGTTCTTTCCTTTGATGGTATCTCAGAGACAATAAGACATGGACTGAGGCATTATTAGAGATAGAAATCTTTTGAGAGAAATCTGTTTTGTATGAGAATATTGTCAATTCAAAATTCCTTAAGCTTTGAATATGATTGTTGTAAGAAGATCAACATTAAAGAAACATTATTCTAAGAACAAAAGTACAGTCAATGATATTATAACTTTCAAGATTCACTGGTCAGAATTGCTTAAATGTTTGGTTATGTTATAATTTACAAGTTAATTTGCACCAGCCAAAGGAAATTGTTCACTGGTTCTTGCCACAGGGACCATAGAATACTACTAAGTTCTAAGACTGAAAGAACCACACTCACCATGGCTACATGGTTGATACTTTTGATAGACAACAGCGTTTCATTTTCTATGAGAAATATGTTGACAAATTGAGAAATTTTACAAATATGATGAAATAAATTAGATGCATTTTGATGCCTCTGCAGCTGACAACTTCTGAAACATCATGACTAGACGAAAAGTTTCTCTTTTTGTCACAATGATAAAAAATCAATTCAATCATTTCATATTCTTTTATAGTGTTCCATATTTTTGTCTAAATACTTTCAGAGTCGTCTGCTGCAGAAATGTGGTCTGTGGGGAAGGGTTTAATGAACCAACTCTAAATCATATGGCTATTTTGTAAGTTAAGTTCCCCCCAATCTCTGATATGATTATTATAAAATCAAATAGACAGTATTCTAGGTATGATGGTATCGGAGTGGCATCCATGGTAGATATCAGTGATAAAAGTATGACATTCAATTGAGAGAAGTCTGTTTTATATGAGAGAATATTATTGACTGACAATTCATTAGATCTGTAGAGAGGGTCAAGAAATATGGTCTCAATAAAACTGTCATAGAACCTACCTAGTTTTGTTAGGGAAGAACCTACTTTAATCCTTTCCAACATATGACAAATTTTCAACCAGGACTTGAAAAACATCTCTGAGAAATATTGAACATTTCTTTAATGACAGTAATATAATTATAATGTGGGAAAGGCTTAATCTTTTTCAAAACGGATTTTAAAAAGTTTTGATGTCACTGCAGCAAACAAATTTTGAAAACATTGTTAGAAAAGAATAACATCCCAACATAAAGAATTTCTCTTTTTCTCACAATATTTTTTACTCAAAATTCTTTTTTCAATTTTCTGCAGCTAAGAGGTTACATTTTTGTCAAGCCCACTTGCGGTGAGCTCGACACTGCTGTCACAATGGCGGTTGAGTGTATGTATGTGCATGCATGAGTCTGTCTGTCAGAACTTTGTCGAGCCCGCATCTTAACCATGCATCATAGGACTTGATGAGGCTGCCTGTCGCGTATAAGACCCAGGCCTGTACCACAAATGTCAAGGTCACACTTAGAGGTCATAATACTGTTTGATAGAACTGTACCTTGTCTGGGCCACATCTTAAACATGTATCATAGGATTTCCAGTAAACTTGGCAACGTGATGAGACAGCATGTCACGCACAAGACCCAGGCCTGTATCTTAAATGTCAAGCTCATTCTAAGAGGTCAAAGGTCAAAATGAGAAACAATGCATCATAGGACTACCTTGTCTGGCAGACATCTCAACCATGCATCATAGGATTCCCAAGTCACTGGGAATTCCTAGATGTCAAAGGTCAAGATCCAAATTCAAAACGTCTGAAGAAAAAGATGAGAAAATCTGGAATGGTATTTTTTCATGATGTGCAATTCTTCACTTTTCCTAGAAAGTTTTTTGAAATTGATCTGTATAATATAAAAGGTTAAATATTTTATTGTATTTCTTTTTCAAAGATAAAAACACTTCAGTTAGATGGTCTTTTAGAATGTAGAAACTGATTGAAATGATTTATGACATTGCATAGTGGAAGTAAACATGACATTTCATTAATAACAGCCTGTTTTTATAAAATTTCATTGATAATTCATTACATCTATGTAGAATATACACAAATATTGATGATTAAATAAATGAAGCATGGGTAGTTTTGTAAAGGAGAGGTCAGACTAAAATTCCTGATACATATGGAACTGTTACAATTAAGTGGCCTGTGAGTGGAGCCATATCCATAAAGCTCCAAATTGAGCTCAGAATTATGAGGATATTTTTTCCTGTGGAGCTTTTTGGACATGGCCCCTTGATAAGAAGTAAATGGGTCCTTGCCCAATAATATTTCTTTACATCTTCAATTAAACCCTGACTAAGTCAAAGGAGTCTTTTAAGTTTCTACAACATAGAGTTTCAAGGTCATATAATAGTGGTTTCACATATCTATATACAGACATATTTTGATGCATCTGCGACAGACAACTTGTGAACAGTTTTGGCTAAAATAAGTAATCTAGCATTTATTTATAGTGATTTTTTAACATTTACTGTAATACTGAAAATATGTTTAAAAATGTTATTGGAAATTCTGAAAGGGCAGAAATTGCTCAAAAGTGCCGAAAGTTGCCTGCAGGAGAGTTAACAGTTCCACTCTGTTTGAGGGAAATATTTTAAGAAACTCTGAATGCTCATATTACACGAATGAAAGATTTGTGATAATCTTTGACCTTCTTCGGCACTGTTTCCACAGAGAATTGATCTCACTCCAAGAATTGATTTTATCACTAAAATTTTAATTTTCTCATCTTAATTTGTTTGATGTTAACTGATTTTCCCATAACACATTTCCCCCATGGCCCTTAGACATGTCTTTTCCTTTAACCCTCTCCAACATACAACACATCTGCTGCAGATGTCTTTGAATAATATGAATATATACATAAATAAAAGTTAAATTATTGAATAGAGTTAAAAACATCATGACAAAAGGAGAAATTGCTCATTATGAGCAATTTTTCTTTCCCTAAAATGTTGTCTGCTGCAGAGGCGTCAGAAATCTTCTGTATGTGGGAAAGGGTTAATGTGCACTATTAGAGACATACAGAGGGGTAAAAATAAAGACATTGAATGACAGTACCCTAAAATGGATCATTTCAACACTTAGAACTGAAGCTATGTTATGTCACTGAAAAATGACTTTGTACTTAACCTTAATTGCCCACCAAAGACAAATCTGAAGCAGACCACTTTAAAAATATCTAGGCAAAAATATGAAAAAATCTGTTGAAATGTGAGTATAACTATTGAATAGAGATGAAAATATTGTGGCAAATGGAGACATAACTCATTATTTGCAATATTGTTTTAAAAAGTCACCTATATGTCTATATGATGCATTAAAATGTATCTGCATATGAGAAAGGGTCAATGCCACCTAATGGTGACTTACCCCTAAACCCTATATAGACGCTTTCTGACGCCGAGGTACCAGACGTCTTTTGAATACATTGTGGCAAAAGGAGAACTTGTTCATGATGAGCAAGCAATATCCCCTTTTTCCTCAGTTTTTCAAACGTTTTTCAAACTTTTTATAATGGAGTCATCCTGTTGTCTGGCTGTCGGGCAGTTTTCCTTGTCAGGAGCATAAGTTGAAAACTACTGGATGGAATTTGATAAAACTTTTTGTTTACCTAATTATAGAGTTATTGCCCTTTGTTACTTTTTCTTGTCCGGAGAATAACTTGAAAACTAATAGATAAAGTCAAATAAACCTTCATACAATGGTAAAGCTCAATGAAAGGCAGTGCAGTGTACAAGAACCATAACTATTTGAGCTTATTGCATAGTTATTTCCCTTTCTTACGTTTTTCTTGTCCAGAAAATAACTTTCATTGCCCTTTCTTACTGTTTTCTTGTCTGTAGAATAACATTAAAACTACTTGATGGAATATGATAAAACGTCATACAATGGTAGAACATAACGAGAGGAAGTGCAATGTTCAAGAACCATAACTATATTTTACCTACTTACAGAGTTATTGCACTTTGCCCTTTCTACTTTTTCTTGTCCAGAGTATCACTTAATAGCTACTAAATTGAATCTAATATAACTTCATACAACGGAAAAGCACAATGAAAGTCCGTGTAGTGTACAAGAACCATAACTCTATTTGAGCTAATTACAGAGTTATTGCCCTTTCTTACCTTTTTCTTGTCCGGAAAATAACTTTAAAACTACTTGATGGAATATAATAAAACTTCATACAATAATACAATACAGGGAGAGGAAGTGCAGTGTACAGGCACCATAACTTTTTACAGAGTTATATTGCCCTTTATCCATCAGCATTTATATTGCCCTTTATCCATCAGCATAACTCAAATACTTTATTGATTGCCATGTAAGCTTGGCACTGCACAACGATAAGAAAAGCTTTATTTTGTAATTTTTCTAATTTTAAGAAAGACAATCCAAAAATTCACAAAACAAAAATAACCAGATCCAGAACATTGTCATTTTTGGAAGATGATTATTATGTAATAATAATCTTCTTCCTATGGGATTGCACACCTTAATGGAATATGCCCTATAACACACATCCTCTCTATAAACTATATGATCTCTTCATACATACGCTAGTCAATATAGTTCGCAAAAAATCAATGTAAATTCATACTTTAAGTGTTTTCATGTACAATCAGTTTGATGTAGAAACTGGTTTGGACAATTAAATTTTCAAACAATTCATGTTTTTGTGGCTTTGAAAATTAAAATTGATTTTGATTTTCCAAATACACATCTTTCTGTGGTAAACATGTATATTCTTACGCGCCACGCTTTTGTGAACAACACCGATACACCGGATCAGATATACATTACACGAACTAGGTCAATTTGAGGACATACCGTGTCGTAAGGTAGTTTCCCCAAAATATGCTAATCTATCCTTAATTACGACTTTCAGTTTTGTTCTTTATATTTCCTCTAGCATATTCATTTATAGGTTTTTACATCAGTTATATATATATTATATGTATATATATATTTACTAATTGAAACGTTGTGGGAAAAAAGGAAAAAAATCCCTCTCAGATATTTTCAAAATCGTCTGCTGCATTTGGAGTCCTGGGATAAATTTCTTATGTTTTGTTACAATGTTGTCAATAGCTGTGTGCTAGGGAGAAATGTTAGTTATCTGGTAATTCACGAATGGTGTGTTCTCCCGAACGACTACTCGACTAAATATGTATAAGGGGATTAGGGGGGCATTCTAAATGGTAAATTACAGAATGATTATATAAAAAGGATTGATTGATTAGGCTTTAACGCCGTTTTCAACAATGGTTCAGTCATATCACGGCAGCCAGTTCACCTATTCATGTGTTGTCTGGCTTTCTCACACAAGTAATCCACACAACATTCTTTCCAAGCAACTGGCTTCTTTTCCAAATAGACTGTTAGCCCATTGGTGAAAGATGAATGACGCTTGTCACAATGACAGAAAGAATGATGGCCGAGCTTCGATTCGAACTTACAAATGCTTGATTGACAGCCCGCGTCGCTACCGACTGATTTACCGGAGGAAAGTTGAAAGATGTGGAAATCACTTTTCCTGAATTAGTATGGTAAAATCGAACTCATGCATACTGGATAAGCACCCTAACATGTTGCCTCTTTAGATATTGTAGCTCTTGAAACAAAATGTTGTGGGAAAAGAAGCCTTTGGTTTTAATATGCATTGGGTGGTTTTTTTTAACAATTCGTTTCATTCAATCAGATTTTATCCGAATATCTAATTGTTTTAAATTGTAAAATATTTGGAAGTGTTTGAATCCACGCTTGACGCGTAATACACATCAAATAAAATTATTTCTATAAAAATCTGATCATCGTGATATTATTTAGATTTTACAACACTTTCTTAATGTTTTTGTTATGTGAGAATTGATTTAAATTAAGGGCACACCTATACTTAATTAAGCTTTCATGCAAGGAGAAAACATTACGTTCTACGTTGTATCCTCATTCAGACACAGTTTATCGAACATTGTTGCAAATGTAAAATTAATTCATGTTTTCATATTTTCATTCATAGCACTTGTATACGTTCATTCATAGCATTCGTTCACTTGTGAAAAGCAAATTTGAAAGACAGTGGCTGTCATAGATTTTTTTTATGACGAGCAAGTTCTCCTATTGTTACAATGTTTTAACTATATATTTATGTTCTCACTTTTGTAATGTTTAATATTAAATGTACTTGCTCTTCAAATTTGGAAGAAATAAAGAATATCTATCTATATATCTTTGTCCTTATACAGACGCATAGAAAGATAGTATTAGCTATTGACGGATATGACTGAATGTTATTCTTTTCTGTACTTTTCTGTCTAAATATGAAAAAATGCTTTCTATATTTTTTACAAATATTTCTCTCTATATTTTTTACCAAAAATATATTTTGTTTCAATGCAATTTCTAAATGAATTGTATGTATGCAATACTCCTCACTTCTTGACAGTGTTTGCTAACTATTGTGAATATAATATAATGTCCAGCTGTCAACAATTTTGAAGTTTTATTCTTTCTTTCTTATTGTATTTTACTGATGAAGGCGTTCTTCCATTTGTTTGTTTTATTCTTTTTATACAATTTTACCTATTCCGAAACTGCAGCAAAATAAAGAAGTTTTAAAGACTTAAATTCTTTCATTCATTTATTTTCCAACATATTTGCTCTCGTTTGTTCCTATCCTATATCCTAGCCATGATCTGTTCATACCTTGCATACAATGCATTATCCCATCTGCACCTGGCTGACATCACTCTAAAATCACCTTCCAGCAGTACTTTCAGTACTTTGATTAGATGGGGTATTTAAATATTTCACTGCCATTTCCTATCAGGGTGCTGTTCAGGAGTATTAATCAATTCAGTGATAGCTCTAGTTTCAGTAATTATACCTTAATAAATACATCTTTTTGAAGTTGTCTGCTGCATAATTGTTGTCTGTGCGAAAGGGTCAAAATTCATTACATGTATTACAACCCACTGTACATAATTATATAGTATAAAAGCAAAAAGGAATATCAGCAGCTTCTCGTAGTTTGGGTTCTTATTGACTGGTTTGACATCATTAATATTGATACTTTTTCTAAAGGTCTTTGTAAGGGTCGCAATACCTTTATGAATAATTATTTGTATATAAAATAATTATTAAAGAATATAACTTGTTAATCCTCCTTCCCTACATACAACTAATCTGCAGCAGAGAACTTTGAAAACATCTTGATAAAACACATGTAGAACTTCTAAAAATGAAAGTGTAACTTTTAACTGAAGAGTTGAAAAAAATATAGCAAAAGGAGAAATTGCTCAACATTCTTCCTGTAACCAGAAAGAGTCAACATCTGAGAAAGGTGATCATTGGTGTAAAATTTTAGGGGAAATACTAAATTACAAAAAGAATGCCTCAGTGGTGAAGTGGTAGATCGTCCACCTTGGGTGCAGGAGGTTGCAGGTTCGTTCCCCGGTCAGGTCATACCAAAGATTTTGAAATGAAACTAAAAAATTTCTGTCCTTGGCGCTAAGGGCTGTTAAGGCATTATTAAGACTGATAAATTGCCCTGGAAATACAGGATATAACTGAACAATTGTTGAAAGTTGCTTACAACACTGTACAAACACAAAGAAAGAAAGTAGTTTCTAATCTAGATTCTATAATACATCTTTTATTTATCTTCATGCTTGATAGAAAAAAACATAACTCCATACACAACCATTATAGGGAACCAGGGTTAACTAGATAAATAGGAGAGATATTTGTGTTGTTCCTGTGGGAGGCATGCATCTCTATTAGCCAGTTCCCTGCTGTTTGAATTTAAGAAACATTTATCAGATCTGACTGAACTATGATTGATTGACTCTGCTGTTGATACTGTATTTAACCCTTGTTGCTCATCTAACTGTATTGAATAATGGCTTTGTTCATTTTGTGTCCTGTCTGTGATTGTTAGCTTGCTAAGGACTCGGACAACAAATCTGCAGCTGAAATTTTTAAAAACATGTAGGCACAACATAATTTGGTAAATCTTTGAAGAAAAAAAAAAAAGATTTTTAACCAGGTTTTCCGAAGGAAAAATCTGGTTATTAGTTTGGCGAAGTCGGCGGGCGGCCGGTTTAGCAGGCGGGCGTCAACTTTCCTTGTCCAGACCATAACTTTGCCATGCATAGAGATATTTTCAAATAACTTGGCACAAACATGCACCATATCAAGATGATGTGCCAAATGCAAAACTTTTGTCTGTAGCTTCAAGGTCAAGGTCACAGTGACAACAAATAGACATCAGTTGAACTTTTCTTGTCCAGACAATAACTTTTTCATCCATAGAGATATTTTCAAATAGCTTGGAACAGATATACACCATATCAAGACGCTGTGTCATATATGCACAATTTATGTGTTTAGCTTCCAGGTCAAGGTCACAGTGACAGAAAATATACTTTACTTGAACTTTTTTTGTTCAGACCATAACTTTACCATGCATAAAGATATATTCAAATAACTTCGCGCAAATATGCTCCATATTAAATAACTTTATGAGTAAGTTTCATAACCTCGGGCCCTGGATCTAGTCTGTTTGCAAAGGCATAAACGTGTTACTATCAAGTAAAGGGTTAAGGCAGATTATCAACCTGGCATTAGGGATCCTAAAATGTGGCTGCTTACAACAAAAGGTTGCTTATATAATATCTGTTATCTATTATATGTTCTTAATAAATGAGGCCATCAACACACGATTGACTGTATTGAACTGATATTTGTTAGATAAAATTGTGATATATTTAATTTACAAAGTAATTATGAATATTCATCAATAGAAATATTCTGTGTTACTTGAATTATTAGCTTTGATTAACTATTAACAGAAAGATTTGACAGATCTGTTAATTCTTAATCAAATACCTTCCATTATAGAAAACCTGGTTTCATGGAATTTCCATGTCTTGTTTATTTTGCCTCAAAAAAAATTCAAAAAGAGCTTGCAGTGGATTCATCAAAAAAGCATCTGCATGTTGGAAAGAGTGTTAAAATCTAAACCTTTCTGATGTTGGAAAGTTTGTTCAAATCCTAACCTTTCTGGTGTTGGAAAGTGTGTAAAAATCTTAACCTTTCTGATGTTTGAAAGTGTGTTAAAATCTTAAACTTTCTGATGTTTGAAAGTGTGTTAAAATCTTAACCTTTCTGATGTTGAAAAGTGTGTTAAAATTTTAACCTTTCTAATGTTAAGATGTTTTTTAAATATTTTAATGATGAAGCAGATAATGGTTGTAAAAAGCAATCAGTGTTTTCAATATGATAAACAATGTCTGTTTCATCAAACAATGTCAACAAACTTTGATGTGTTATGCCATTCACAATGGTTATACCCTGGGAATTATCTACTTCAAACATCTATCAAACTGGGCAATTTTGTTTTTGGTAACATTTAGTAAGGCATTTACAGAAAATATAGTAAGGAAGATCTTGGAGGGATGATTTAGGAGTTATGATTTCTTTGCCTTCGATCTTTGTCTTCAAAACATCTAGTCAAATATATTTAAAATCTCTTAAAATGAAAGTATAATTATTGAATAGTTGAAAACATTGTGGCATAATGAATACTTTCTCCTTTTGTCACAATGATCTTCACACGTCATCTGCTGCAGATGCATCACATTACATCTGCATGGCTGTTGGGAAGTTATTTCTTATTCCTTGTGCTATTTATATGTTGTCAGCTTTAAAAAATATCAAAGTAAAGCAGCCTGGCATTTAAGGGCAAATATAGTTTACAATGTGTCGGCTTTCTCCATGTATAACAACAAACTTTTATTACTTGATAAAAAATGTGGATGGATATTGCATTATTGGTTGCATGAACTTCAACCAATGAAAAACAGAACGTCAATTAGATGTAAACCAATTCAAATTTGACTATGCACATTAATTAAAATGTTCAGCATGGTTGCAGTCCAAAATATTGCATGGTTGAAATGAAGGTAGCCTATATGTCATCGCTAGTTGGTGTCCATCCATAACATTGTTGGTGACTTATTGCCATATTAGAAAAATTCAATATATATAGATTTAACCCTTTCCCACACACAGACTCTTTCTGACACTTGCAGCAGGCGCCTTTGAAAACATTATGGCAAAAGGAGAAATTTCTCCTTTTTCTACAATGTTTTCAACTCTTTTCTAAAACTTAACTTTTATACATGAAAGATTTCAATATTTTTCTCTGGATGATTTCAAAGTCGTCTGCTGCAAATTTGTTGTATGTGGTTAGAGTTAAAGTAAATCTGAAGACTGTTGATTTTTAAAATCATGTACTTTTCTTAAAAAAGGTAAAAACATTTCTCTCAATTTGCTATGCTTTCTATTTTCAGGTTATGAAAGACACATTCCAGGATTTAGTAGATACAGTATAGTGGGAAGAAGTGGTCAAGAGTTCAACTTACAAATCGTCAATGTCCGTCTGGACGATGACGCCCGATATGAGTGCCAGGTAGCTCCGGTACCGTCCTCTAACAATCCAGGTCTTATCGCTGGGGCTTACCTCCAAGTACTAGGTATGTATTATCAATGGTAAACCTTTCCCGGTCTAATTGCTGGGGCTAACCTCCAAGTACTAGGTATGTATTATCAATGGTAAACCTTTCCCGGTCTAATTGCTGGGGCTAACCTCCAAGTACTAGGTATGTATTATCAATCGTAAACCTTTCCCGGTCTAATTGCTGGGGCTTACCTCCAAGTATTAGGTATGTATTATCAATGGTAAACCTTTCCCGGTCTAATTGCTGGGGCTAACCTCCAAGTATTAGGTATGTATTATCAATCGTAAACCTTTCCCGGTCTAATTGCTGGGGCTTACCTCCAAGTATTAGGTATGTATTATCAATCGTAAACCTTTCCCGGTCTAATTGCTGGGGCTTACCTCCAAGTATTAGGTATGTATTATCAATCGTAAACCTTTCCCGGTCTTTTATTGCTGGGTCTTACCTCCAAGTTCTAGGTATGTATTATCAACCATAAACCTTTCCTGGTCTTATTGCTGGGGATAACTTCCAAGTACTAGGTATGTATTATCAACCATAAACCTTTCCTGGTCTTATTGCTGGGGCTAACCTCCAAGTACTAGGTATGTATTATCAATCGTAAACCTTTCCCGGACTAGGTATGTATTATCAATGGTAAACCTTTCCCGGTCTAATTGCTGGGGCTTACCTCCAAGTATTAGGTATGTATTATCAATTGTAAACCTTTCCTGAATGCAGATACTTTTTGGAGCATCTTCAGCAGATGCGTTCTGAAAACATCTTAGATTTCTTTTTTGAAGACTTCTATAAATGAAACCATAATTATACCCCCAAAAAACAAAGTTTTGGGGGGGTATATAGGAGTCACTGTGTCGGTCGGTCGGTATGTCGGTCGGTCGGTCGGTCGGAAGCCATATTTTGTCCGGACCATATCTTAACAATGCAACATAGGATTTGAACGAAACTTCATAGGATGATACAACACATTGAGAGGAAGTGCGGTGTACAGGAACCATAACTCTATTTTATCTAAATACAAAGTTATTGCCCTTTGTTACTTTTTCTTATTCGTAGAGTCTTGTCCGGAGCATAACTTTAAAACTAATTGTTGGAATTTAATAAAACTTCATAGGATGATACAACACATTGAGAGGAAGTGCAGTGTATAGGAACCATAACTCTATTTAATCTAAATAAAGAGTTATTGCCCTTTGTTACTTTTCCTTGTCTAGAGAATTACTTAATAACTAACAGATGGAATCTAATAAAACTGCATACAATGGTAGAGCATAATCAGAGGAAGTGCAGTGTACAAGAACCATAACTCTAATTTACATAATTACAGAGTTATTGCCCTTTGTTACTTTTTCTTATTCGTAGAGTCTTGTCCAGAGCATAACTTTAAAACTGATTCTTGGAATTTACTAAAACTTCATAGGATGATACCACACATTGAGAGGAAGTGCAGTGTACAGGAACCATAACTCTATTTAATCTAAATACCGAGTTATTGCCCTTTGTTACTTTTTCTTGTCCGGAGAATTACTTAATAACTAACAGATGGAATCTAATAAAACTGCATACAATGGTAGAGCATAATCAGAGGAAGTGCAGTGTACAAGAACCATAACTCTAATTTACATAATTACAGAGTTATTGCCCTTTGTTAATTTTTCTTATTCGTAGAGTCTTGTCCAGAGCATAACTTTAAAACAAATTGTTGGAATTTAATTAAACTTCATAGGATGATACAACACATTGAGAGGAAGTGCGGTGTACAGGAACCATAACTCTATTTTATCTAAATACAGAGTTATTGCCCTTTGTTACTTTTTCTTGTCCGTAGAATTACTTAATAACTAATAGATGGAATCTAATAAAACTACATATAATGGTAGAGCATAATCAGAGGAAGTGCAGTGTACAAGAAACATAACTCTACTTTACATAATGACAGAGTTATTGCCGTTTGTTACTTTTTCATATTCGTAGAGTCTTGTCCGGAGCATAACTTTAAAACTAATTGTTGGAATTTAATAAAACTTCATAGGATGATACAACACATTGAGAGAAAGTGCAGTGTACAGAAACCATAACTCTATTTAATCTAAATACAGAGTTATTGCCCTTTGTTACTTTTTCTTGTTTACAGAGTTATGGCCCTTTTGTTGGTCGGTCGTAAACCATATTTTGAGTCAAGGTGCTGTTTTGGGGGTATTTATCATCTTCAGTGATATTTCTAGTTATTGAATAGGACGAATATTGTGGCAAAAGGAGAAATTGCTCATTATAATCAATTTCTCACTTTGTCACAATGTCTTAAAAATGTGTCTGCATGTGGGAAACGATTAAAGGTTCAAGGATTGATCAGTCTGTTATATTTATTCATTTTGTGTTGAATGTGTTGATATTGCAGACAATAATGAAGTCTATATCAAGGGCTTAGCATGAAACAGTTGTAACTAAAAATCTATTTTGAAAACCCTGGTTTAGTGGCAATTTTGACCCCTTTGTAAAACAATGCAAATTTAGCACCTAAATTTCCATTGTTTACCAAGAAAAATGATTTAACACTTATAAAGACTTTATGGCGAGGTGATAAACCTTGGTAAAAAAATACCAATTTTTATTATAATTACAACCAAGTCATGCCAAGCACTCGATATGATCACGAAATTTTATGCCCAATGGACAGTATACTCATCTTATACAAGGCTATGATGGCTTTTAGATTCAATTTTAAACCCATATGCTGTAAACTGACTCTTAGACTCTTCGATCTGAAATGAAAGTATCAATACTGAAAAATACATTGATTCTAGATAGCTGTTAATGGGGACTTCTAACAACTTTTTTAACATCATAGAAAAAGTAGCAAATTTTCGAAACAAGCAATTTGTCAGAGATGTTCTAGGATGCTTCCAAAGAACTGAATCAACTATATTCAATAAACGGCTATTAAATAGAAATTAATGAAATTAACCCTTTTAATGCTGAAATTTTAAAATGAACTTCTCCAGCTTTGCATTTGGAAGAGTGTCCATAGCAAATTTGAGGAATTTGAAGATAAGATTGTTGAGTTAAGCGGACAAGAGTATAGAAGCGCCAGCAGGATCTGCACTGGCTGGCCTTCCACAGGCTTAACCATTTCCCCACATACATACACTGGCTGGCCTTCCACAGGCTTAACCATTTCCCCACATACATACACTGGCTGGTCTTCCACAGGCTTAACCATTTCCCTACATACATACACTGGCTGGCCTTCCACAGGCTTAACCATTTCCCCACATACAGACACTGGCCTTCCACAGGTGTAACCATTTCCCATTTCCCCACATACATACACTGGCTGGCCTTCCACAGGTGTAACCATTTCCCCACACATGTACACTGGCTGGCCTTCCACAGGCTTAACCATTTCCCTACATACATACACTGGCTGGCCTTCCACAGGCTTAACCATTTCCCCACATATAGACACTGGCTGGCCTTCCACAGGTGTAACCATTTCCCCACACATGTACACTGGCTGGCCTTCCACAGGCTTAACCATTTCCCTACATACATACACTGGCTGGCCTTCCACAGGCTTAACCATTTCCCCACATACAGACACTGGTCTTCCACAGGTGTAACCATTTCCCATTTCCCCACATATAGACACTGGCTGGCCTTCCACAGGTGTAACCATTTCCCCACACATGTACACTGGCTGGCCTTCCACAGGCTTAACCATTTCCCCACATACAGACACTGGCCTTCCACAGATGTAACCATTTCCCATTTCCCCACATACATACACTGACTGGCCTTCCACAGGCTTAACCGTTTTCTCACATACATACACTGACTGGCCTTCCACAGGCTTAACCGTTTTCTCACATACATACACTGACTGGCCTTCCACAGGCTTAACCGTTTTCTCACATACATACACTGACTGGCCTTCCACAGGCTTAACCGTTTTCTCACATACATACACTGACTGGCCTTCCACAGGCTTAACCGTTTTCTCACATACATACACTGACTGGCCTTCCACAGGCTTAACCGTTTTCTCACATACATACACTGGCTGGCCTTCCACAGGCTTAACCGTTTTCTCACACACATACACTGGCTGGCCTTCCACAGGCTTAACCGTTTTCTCACATACAGACACTGGCTGGCCTTCCACAGGCTTAACTGTTTTCTCACATACAGACACTGGCTGGCCTTCCACAGGCTTAACCATTTCCCCACATACATACACTGGCTGGCCTTCCACAGGCTTAACCATTTCCCACATACAGACACTGGCTGGCCTTCCACAGGCTTAACCGTTTTCTCACATGCAGACACTGGCTGGCCTTCTACAGGCTTAACCATTTCCCCACATATAGAGACTGGCTGGTCTTCCACAGGCTTAACCATTTCCCCACATACAGACACTGGCCGGCCTTCCACAGGCTTAACCATTTACCCACATACAGACACTGGCTGGTCTTCCACAGGCGTAACCATTTCCCCACACACGAACACTGGCTGGCCTTCCACAGGCTTAACCATTTCCCCACATGTATACAAACACTGGCCGGCCTTCCACAGGCTTAACCATTTCCCCACATACAGACACTGGCTGTTCTTCCACAGGCGTAACCATTTCCCCACACGTACACTGGCTGGTCTTCCACAGGCGTAACCATTTCCCCACACACGTACACTGGCTGGCCTTCCACAGGCTTAACCATTTCCCCACATACAGACACTGGCTGGTCTTCCACAGGCTTAACCATTTCCCCACACATGTACACTGGCTGGTCTTCCACAGGCGTAACCATTTCCCCACACATACACTGGCTGGCCTTCAAAACGGCGTAACCATTTCTCCACATACAGACCCTGGCTGGCCTTCCACAGGCGTAACCATTTCCCACATACAGACACTTTCTGACCCCTCTTTAACATACAACCTTTGAAATTATCCCGGTAAAATGAGAACTTGATCAACATGAACAATTTCTCCTTTTACCGGGATGTTTTCATCTCTTTTCAATAATCGGTCTTTCATTGATAGTGTGTTTAGATATTTTGGACCACATGTTTTCAAAGTCGTCTGCTGAAGATTTGTTAAAAAGGGTTAAAAAGAATTGGTTCAAACAGTCAAAGGGTTTATGATATGGATTTCAAACAGAGAAACATGGTGATTATAAGGATAAATACCTTATCAAAAGTTTGTTCCCTGTTCATGTCCTATTTGAAGACATCCTGCATTTATCTTTCACCTGATATAAATTTTATGCTCCAAAATAATTTCTGGGAAGAATTTTAGTCACTCTTGTCTGTTTGTGCAGAGACCCTCTCCTGTCTTCTTTTTAGCTAACCTGTGCACAAAGTGCTAAAGGTGAGCTATTGTGATCACATTGTGTCCGTCATCCTTCTGCCGTGTATCGTCAACAATTGCCTTGTTAACATTCACAGGCTACATTTTGCATCCAATCTTCAGAACATTCATCTCCATCAAATCTTGGACAAGTTTGAAACTGGGCCATATGAGGTCAAAAACTAGGTCACTAAGTCAAATTAAAGGAAAATCTTAGTGACACTTTATCAGAATGTTTGTGTTGATGATATGTAGGCCAAGGTCATGTTGGGTCAAAAAGTAGGTCACTAGGTTAAATTGAAGGAAAACATTGTTAACATTCTAGAGGCCGCAGATTTTGCTTCAGCAGTTTACAATTTTGTCAGAATGATTGTCTTAATGATATCTAGGTCAAGTTTGAATATAGGTCATATTGACTCTAAAACTAGGTCACTTGGCCGAATTGAAGGAAACAAATTTCAACACTGGAGACTGCATTTTTTATTTTGGCAGTTTGAGATTTTGTCATGTGTTTTGCATTAGAAATCTCATTGCATAACTCAAGTGAGTGATCTAGGCCCTCTTGTTTTACTGCAGATCTGAAAAGTTGAAAACAGCATGAGAAAAAAAGGAGAATTTGACCATCTTGCCATGTCCTCTGTTTCAGATCATGAGATGTAGGGTTAAAGTTGCCTAATTAGTTCCATATAGCAAAGAGTTGTTATAGCTTTAGACATAGACATTTTTGTCTAGTAATTTCCCAGTTTAGGAAACTAATCTAGTAATTTACCAGCCCTGAAGATGTTGAGACCTGTTGATTAACCCTTTCCCTCATATAAACACTTTTGGACGCCTCTGCAGCAGACAGCTTTTTGAAAACATAGTGACAAAAGAAGAAATTGCACAAAACGTGCAATTTCTCCCTTTGCCACAATGTTTTCCACTTTTAGTCATGTTATCCATTCAATTATGGAGATTTTCTATGTTTTCACAAAAAACGTTCAAAGTCGTCTGCTGCAGAATTGTCGTATGAGGGAAAGGGTTAACACATTATCCCATAGAACAACCTACCTTTTGATGACTTAGTCGGCTGATGACATTTGAGAACTAGCCGTGTATATATACAGAGGTCTAGACTAGGTGGATTGAATTACTCTTCTCCCCACAATATCTCTTATCAACCATTCAAATCCTATGTTATGGGTATTCAAAAGAATCCTCTCAGTGAGACAATTTGAATACCCACAACATAAGATTTGATGCTTAAATCATAAATTTGTTACCTTAGGTCGATTTTAACCAAGTTTGACACATAAATAGCAATCTTGATGTTGTCATTTGATGCCTCTTGGATCAAATACAAAGTCATGTTAATTAATAAAGACATTTTCTTATATATCGAAAAATCATATTGAAAGCCTTGTTTTGTGCCTTTGCCACAATCTTGTAAATCCTCTCCCATTTGTAGAAAGGTTGTGTATGGCTTTAAGGGGAAAATGGAGAAATTGCTCACAATTTCAACTTTAATCAGTAATTATACTTTCATCATATATATAGAGATTTTTTTCGTATTTTGCCAACATTGTTTTTAGCTCACAAGAGCACAAAGTGCTCAAGGTGAGTTTTTGTGATCGCCTTTTGTCCGTCGTTCGTCGTCCGTCGTCAACATTTGCTTGTTAACACTCTAGAGGCAACATTTTGTAATCAATCTTCATGAAAGTTTATCAGAACATATATCTCGATCAAATCTAGGCCAATTCTGAAAGTGGGTCAAGTTGGGTCAAAAACTAAGTCACTAGGCCAAATTTAATGAAAATCTTGTCATCACTCTTGAAGCCACATTTTTGGCTTGAGCATGTTGAAACTATGTCAGAAAATTTGTCTTAGTGATATTTAGGCCAAGTTCGAATATGGTTCATGTCGGGTCAAAAACTAGGTCACAGGGCCAAATTTAAGGAAAATCTTGTCATCACTCTTGAAGCCACATTTTTGGCTTGAGCATGTTGAAACTTTGTCAGAATATTTGTCTAAGTGATATCTAGGCCAAGTTCGAATATGGGTCAGGTTGGGTCAAAAACTAAGTCACTAGGCCAAATTTAATGAAAATCTTGTCATCACTCTTGAAGCCACATTTTTGGCTTGAGCATGTTGAAACTTTGTCAGAATATTTGTCTAAGTGATATCTAGGCCAAGTTCGAATATGGGTCAGGTCAGGAACAATCTAGTTAACACTACTAGATCGCATTTTTTACTTTTTGTGAGAAAGTTTGTCTTGATGATATCTAGGCTAAGTTCGAATATGGGTCATGTCCTGTCAAAAACTAGGTCACTAGGCCAAATTTAAGGGAAATCTTGTTAACACTCTGGAAGCCACATGTTTGGCGTGAGTGTGTTGAAACTGTCAGAATGTTTGTCTTAGTGATATCTAGGCCAAGTTCGAATATGGGTCAGGTCAGGTCAACAGCTAGGTCATTAGGCCAAATTGTAGAACAATCTAGTTAACAGTACTAGATCGCATTTTTGACTTTTTGTGAGAAAGTTTGTCTTGATGATATTGCCATTGGTGCTTAAAGAGTTAGTCTTAAATAGCCCATTCTCAGGTGAGCGATTCCAGGGTCTCATGGCCCTCTTTTGGGTTTTAGCTCACCTAAGCACGAAGTGCAAGGTGATCAAGCTTTTGTGATCACTCACCGTCCGGCGGCGTCGGCGTCTGTTAATAATTTCTTACAAATGACTTCTCCTACTAAACCAATGGACAGATTTCAAAATAACTTCACAGGAATCAGGTCCTTAGGTGGTCTTCTTTCAAAGCTGTTCTAAGAAATTAATTCCAAGTAGAACTTTGGTTGCTGCGGCATCAGAAAAGGGGAAAATTGCCAAATCTTAAAAAATCTTCTTGTCCAAAAGTACTTGTCCGATTTGAAAATTATTTTCCACAAATGTTCCTTGGGGTACCCTCTACCAAGATTGTTCAAATATTTCCGATCCGTTGAAAAACATGGTCACCAGGGGACGAAGCTTATTTTCCTTATATGTGCATTGTTAAAACTTTAAACAAATTCTTGTCCAAAAGTACTGGCCCGATTTGATAATTATTTTGCACAAATGATCCTTGGGGCACCCTTTACCAAGATTGTTCAAATATTTCCGATCCGTTGAAAAACATGGCCGCCAGGGGGGCGGAGCTTGTTTTCCTTATATGTGCATTGTTAAAACTTTGAAAATCTTCTTGTCCAAAAGTATTAGCCCGATTTGAAAATTATTTTCCACAAATGTTCCTTGGGGTATCCTTTACCAAGATTGTTCAAATATTTCCGATCTGTTAAAAAAACATGGCCGCCAGGGGGCAAAACTTGTTTTCCTTATATGTGCGTTGTTAAAACTTTAAAAATCTTCTTGTCGAAAAGTATTAGCCCGATTTGAAAATTATTTTGCACAAATGTTCCTTGGGGCACCTTCTACCAAGATTGTTCAAATATGTCCTATTCGTTGAAAAACGATAGCAATGGAGCACTGCTGAGCCTCTATTTATGTCTCATCAAATGTGTTATTATGCTTGACATAACCAATCACAAAAAATAAATCAGGTGAGCGATCCAGGGCCATCATGGCCCTCTTGTTTAGAAGTAGTTTTCGTATTATTCATTTACAACCACGTTATTAATGTATCGAACACTATTTACACGGTAATCCTGATAGTTTTAAATTCATATTCATCTAAACTCTTTCAGCACCGAATTGTTTAAAGTAGGATATTCCATGTTCAAAATCGGGCGACTCCATTTCTCATGTAATAAAAGTGTTGGACTATTTTAAGAGATAAAAGGCAAACAATGCTGATTTCAGGTGAGACAGTTTGTTACGAGCTGTCACACCTGAATCTGTATTGTTTGCAAAAACCTCAATATTGCCTTTGGCGCTGAAAGAGTTAAGAAAAACGCCAGTATAAACAAATAATTGTTTTCAGTCCTATATTGAATAAGATCCTTTGTAAAACAGAAAAACAGGCCCTTCATCATTCTCATGAAAATTAATACTGTTAGTTTTACTCGTAAATGCAATGTATTACAAAAACGGTTTATTTGTTTTGCTTTATATTGCAATAAACATTTTGAAATGCAGAAATATTAATATTTGCACTTCCGCACTTACAATTGCAATTACAATAAATTTCCATATTTCCCCTTAAAACTTGATTACAAATTTGTTACATGTATATGGTATCCCGCAATTTTTTTAGCTAACCTATGCGTCGTCAACATTTGAGCTTCTACATTTTGCATCCAATCTTCATGAAAGTTTATCAGAACATTCATCTCCATCGAATCTTGGTCAAGTTTGCAACTGGGCCATATGTATTAGCCCGATTTGAAAATTATTTTGCACAAATGTTCCTTTGGGTACCCTTTACCAAGATTGTTCAAATATTTCCGATCCGTTGAAAAACATGGCCGCCAGGGGGCGGAGCTTGTTTTCCTTATATGTGCATTGTTAAAACCGGGGGTGGGGGGGGGGGGGTGGAGCTTGTTTTCCTTTGTTAAAAGTACTGGCACTATTTAAAGATAATTTGGCACAAATGTTGCTTGGGGGACCTTCTATCAAAATTGTTCAAATGAATCCAATCCATTGAAAAACATGGCCGCCAGGGCAGGGCTTGTTTTCCTTATATGTGCATTGTAAAATCTTTAAAAATCTTCTTGTCCAAAAGCACCTGCTTGATTTAAAAATTATTTGCCACAAATGCTCCTTGGGTGACCTTCTACCAAGGTTGTTCAAATAAATCTGATCCTTTGAAAAAACATGGCCACCAGGGGGTTGCTCGTTTTCCTTATATGTATAGAGTAAAAACTTTGAAAACTATTGAAGTTCTATTAAATCAGGTGAGCGATATAGGGCCATCATGGCCCTCTTGTTTTTATAGTCCTCTGCTGCAGAATTGTTGTATGTGGGAAAGGGTTATATAATGTTTCCCTGTCTGAATCAAGTTTTACAGTTGACCTGAAAGAAAACTCATGGTAGATTGATCTGTCTTGAACATAATATCTGAGGAAAATTGTCACATTTTTAAAGCTTGATTAGTTTTGTTACAGAGTCAAAAACATTATTGGGAAAGAAGATATTGATCATTATGAGCATTTCCTCCTTGAGCCATAATGTTTTCAAGAGTTGTTAGCTGCAGATCCTTCAAAACTCTGCATCTAACAAAAGGATTTAAAAAACAAATTTTAATTAAAGGAGAATTCGCTCAATTTAAAATATACTAAAATTGTCTGCTGCAGACTTATAGTAGTCGAGGAAGCAGTAATAAGACAGAATTCCTATGTATCAAAGTAGTGGTTTGTTGGTTGTAGGCTGGCATCAGATATTGACTTGCGTTGTTAATACAGAGAGTCTCTTCACGCAATTCATCTTTATATCGTATATTGGGGAATTTTTCTCGTCTTTTCTGTGACATTTAATCCTCTCACATTGTAATGAAAGAATATTTAATCCCTTTCCAATATTTAACAAATCTGCAGCAGATTTTTTTTCTGACTTGCAAAAGCATATTGACACATCTGCAGCACAACTTCCTGCTTGCAAAAGCATATTGACACATCGCTACAGCAGCTAACATCTAAAGACATCGTGTCAAAAGGAGAAATTGCTCATGATGAGCAATTTCTCCTTTTGACACAATATTTTCAACCCAATTAAATAATTAGACTTTTATATCTAGAGATTATCTATATTTTTACCTGGATGTGTTCAAAGTTGTCTGCTTTAGATTTATTGTATGTGGGAAAGGGTTGTGCTCTTATCTGGAACTCTGATGCTGCTGGCTTATGTTGTTACTTTTACAATTCTGTTCCAGTTCCACCAAACATGCCAGAAATCATTGGACATCCAAATGGTACCACTGTTGAGGTGCTCCATACGCAGAGTGTGCTACTACTGACATGTATTGCTAGAAATGCCCGACCAGCAGCGGAAATAAAGTGGCTCCGAAACGGGGAAGAAATAACGTCTGACATCCAATACACTGTTGAACCAATCGACAATGACAAGCGTGAAAGTTCACGAAGTGTTCTAACGATACAGACCAAATATCCTGACGACAATGATGCGATCTATACATGTCAGGCGATGAATAAAGCCTTGGTTAGCGGCCCCTTACAGATCCATGTAAAGCTAAATGTGCAATGTAAGTATCGGTTAACTATTTGTGTTGCCCACCTTGATAGAGTGACACAAAGGGATCACTTCTCTGTTGTCTGTATGTTAGTCATGCTTTCACTAACTGACATACTGGCAGGTAATTCCGTCAACCTTACTAAGTACTAAGAAATTCAAAGGCATATTTCATAAATTTTGTTTCCCAAATAAAAATACTAAAATATTTCATTTCTTAACAAGTATCGTTTGTCTATAAGGTAACTATATCAACTTTGTCATTTACTTAAATACATTCCATCATTCATTTGTTACAAAATAGTAGGGAAACAAAAATTAAGGAATATGCTTTAAAGTATTTAAGTCTTACTTGGCACTAAGTAAGGTTGGTGGAATTGGACCTTGGCAGGCAACTCATGTGCATTAAAACAGATTTGTCTTTGAATCATTACTTCATGCAGCCAACCTTTACTGCTTCTGCAGGAGATGATTTTAAAACCTTGTTAGAAATAGAAATGGCTCATTAAGCATCTACTCCCTTTCATTAAAATGTTCATCCTTCCCTATAATATATAATACATTCAAAATAGAGTTGTTTTAAATTAAATGGCTCTAAAGCTTGCATAATGATATCATCGAAAAAAAGTTAATGCTCATATCTTTATCTTACTGAATCTACATCTCTGATGTACACTAATTAACCCTATTCCACTTGCTATAACATGTTGGAAACATGGTGGCAAAAGGAGAAAGTGCTCATAATAAGCAGTTTCTCCTTTTGCCACCATGTTTTAAATTTAATAAATAATTGTATTTTTGTATACATATTCTCAAAGTGGTCCACTGTAGACATGTTATTTGTGGTGAAAGGGTTAAACAGAGTCCATTATGTAAAAAAAAAGATACAATACTAGAAACATGAACATTGTTACCCAACAGATGTTAAGTCTCCCATTATCCTGGAAACTAGCTTAATTATTCAACCTTAAGGTAAACAGGCCATATGTTGTTAAAGACCATTAAAAAAAGATTGTTCTTAACATGTTTACTCTTTTCCTTATTTACCCAAAGACTGGGGAGGGGGGCGGGATGTTTTGTAAGTTAGACACCAATTCCATTTCTGTGCTCCTGACATCAATTGTTTATTTTGCCATATTTCAATTTTTCCCTGTAGTGAATATTGAATTTGTTTGGGTATGATAAACATCAAAGCATTGAAATAATTTCATACAAGCTAGCTAAAGATGACATAGCTTTGATTTATAACAATGAGTTAAGAACTCTTAGATTGATTGGCATTATCTAAGGAAGACTTCCATTTCACTGTAAGTTTTATCAAGGCTGTTTAGAAAGGAGATAGGAAGATATCAACCTTATCAGGGTCATTGCACTCTCTTGATTAGCAGTAATCTAAAGCTTCTTAGAAACATTATTACACACAGGTATTACTGGAAAATACTAGACACAGTTTGAGGCATATGCAGCAGACGACTTTTGAAACTTTTGTGGAAAAAGGAGAATTTGCTCATTATGAGCTCCACTGAATGAGCCAGTCCAGCTTTTCATCCGTTACATTATGATGAAACTTCAGTCCAGCTTTTCATCCGTTACATTATGATGAAACTTCAGTCCAGCTTTTCATCTGTTACATTATGATGAAACTTCAGTCAAGCTTTTCATCCGTTACATTATGATGAAACTTCAGTCAAGCTTTTCATCCGTTACATTATGATGAAACTTCAGTCAAGCTTTTCATCCGTTACATTATGATGAAACTTCAGTCCAGCTTTTCATCCGTTACATTATGATGAAACTTCAGTCAAGCTTTTCATCCGTTACATTATGATGAAACTTCAGTCAAGCTTTTCATCCGTTACATTATGATGAAACTTCAGTCCAGCTTTTCATCCGTTACATTATGATGAAACTTCAGTCCAGCTTTTCATCCGTTACATTATGATGAAACTTCAGTCAAGCTTTTCATCCGTTACATTATGATGAAACTTCAGTCCAGCTTTTCATCCGTTACATTATGATGAAACTTCAGTCCAGCTTTTCATCCGTTACATTATGATGAAACTTCAGTCCAGCTTTTCATCCGTTACATTATGATGAAACTTCAGTCCAGCTTTTCATCCGTTACATTATGATGAAACTTCAGAACAAGCGTCTGCAAAATTCCTGCAACTGTTGTTGCCACAGCATGAAAAAGGGGTTTTAAAAAAAAAACACTTCAAAAGTTTTCTCCTCAGAAACCACTTGCCCAATAAATATATATTTCTACACCACAGAGATATTCCTATCAAATTCCCTCAACCCTCTTGATTTGTCAAATAAACATCGCCATCAGTGGTGCGACATTTTCTTCTTGTATGGCTATAGTGCAAATTTAAGAAAATTATCCCAGAAACCGCAGGCCCAATTTTGGTTTTATTTCACAGGATTTTTCCTTTGGCAATCTCCAAACAAATTCCTTCATTTCATATTGATTGGTCTAAAGACATGGCCCCAAGGGACAGGACTGTTTTTTCTAATATGGATATTTAAAAAAAATAAAAATCTTCTCCTCAGAATATGTAAGCCTGCTTTTTAAGTTATTTTGAAGAAATGTTCCATGGGTGATCCTTTACAAAATAATTCCAAACCAAAGACAAGAACAGCAAGGAGTGGCGCTGTTGTACCTTTATTGTATGTGATGAAAAATTTAGAATTTCACACCTTAGAATATATTTGTCCAATTTTGAAATCACTCATTAAAATGTTCATTGCTCTTGCAAAGATGTTTTCAAAGTCGACTGCGGCAAATTTGTTGTATTTTGAAAAAAGGGGGTTAAAATAATCTGATTCGTCAGCTCGATTGTTAGATTGTTTCACACAATTGATAGCTTGCAACAAATAAATCTTCACAAAATGTTGCTGCAACAGCATCAAAGATAAAATTACATCTCCCAATCATTCATTGTACCATTCCTATTCAAGAGAGATGAGATCATGAAATATTTGGAAAAGGGAAGATTTTTTTTAGAAAGTTACATAAGAAAGAAAAAATAGAATATTCACAGGAAGCAGATTGTTGTATGATATTGCCAGACAGAATCGGTCATAGATGTTTAAAATATGTCAGTCAAGCCTTGATTGCACTGTCAATGGCTGTCATCAGCCAATCAGAATGAAGAATTACTGGTTGCTATCCCGTCAATATGCCGTCTACTCACCTTAGATAATGGTGATATATTTACCTCCATAGTGGTTAGGGAACCAACATTTACAATGGCTTCCCTGAAGAGATGATGCTTTTCTAGAAATATATCTTGCATTTAACCTTTCCTTCACACAACAAATCTGCAGCAGACAACTTTTATAAGTAAGCACTCTATAAATGAATTTATAAATGGGCCATCTTGAAAAAAGTTTCTTTTGAGTATATCAGATAAATGGTAATCTAAATAGGCACTTGTTAAAAAGTTTTATTGGAATATTTCAGATAAATGTAAATCTAAAATAGGCACTTGTTAAAAGGTTTTATTTGAATATTTCAGATAAATGTAAATAGAAAATAGGCACCAATTAAATAGTTTTACTTGTCTTTTTTAGATAAATCTGAATACAAAATAGGCTTCCATGGAGGTTTTTGAGTATTTCATATAATTATGCCCCCGGAATCACCGATTCGGTGGGCATCTAGTTTTTGGCCTGTCTGCACGTCTGTCTGTCTGTCTGTCTGTCTGCACGAAAAAAACTTTAACCTTGGCCACTACTTTTGAACCATAACAGGTACGGCTACCATATTTCACATGTGTATTCCTTGTGACATGACCTTTCTGTCAGTACCAAAATTTTTGACCTTGCGACCTTGACCTTTGACCTAGATGTTGCCATTCTTGAAAAAAACTAACCTTGACCATTACTTTTGAACTATAACAGGTACGGCTACCATATTTCACATGTGTATTCCTTGTGACATGACCTTTCTGTCAGTACCAAAATGTTTGACCTTGCGACCTTGACCTTTGACCTAGATGTTGCAATTCTCGAAAACAACTTTAACCTTGACCACTACTTTTTAACCATAACAGGTAAGGCTACCATATTTCACATGTGTATTCCTTGTCACATGACCTTTCTGTCAGTACCAACATTTTTGACCTTGCGACCTTGACCTTTGACCTAGATGTTGCCATTCTAAAAAAAAACTTTAACCTTGACCACTACTTTTGAACCATAACAGGTAAGGCTACCATATTTCACATGTGTATACCTTGTGACATGACCTTTCTGTCAGTACCAAAAATGTTCACCTTGCAACCTTGACCTTTGACCTAGATGTTGCCATTCTCAAAAAAACCTTTAACCTTGACCACTACTTTTGAACCATAACAGGTACGGCTACCATATTTCACATGTGTATACCTTGTGACATGACCTTTCTGTCAGTATCAAAATTGTTCACCTTGACCTTTGACCTAGATGTTGCCATTCTTGAAAATAACTTAAACCTTGACCACTACTTTTTTTGACCTTTGACCTAGATGTTGCCATTCGGGGGCATCAGTGTTTCACAAACACATCTTGTTTTAAGTATTAAAAAGGCTCCAATTACAATTAATTATTTGAGTGTTACAGAAACATGATTTTATATCAAATTACCAGTGCTCTAGGAAAACTAAACTTAAAGCAATTTTGATCAGTGTAGATTCAGTTCACCCTATACATCTACGCATTTTTATCTGAATATTTTCTCCATACTTATTAGTTACAGACCCTTTTGAGAAACTTCTGAATATCACAGTAAACTTAGGTTGGTTAGCATAGATGTATAGGCAGATTTTTATCCACACTTATCACAAATCAATCTTGGAGCACAGCTTCAATGCCTTGACATTCTGTCCTATCAGGTTATGTGACCTACCTCTATACCAGACAAGCAGGCTGATTGGTGGTGTGATTCCCAGCTTCAAGTTTGCTTAGTGATCCATTGAACCTATGGCAAACAGTGCACATTCTAACCAGACTGTGCATAATACATGGGCTGATCTAGATCTACTCTGATCACAAATGTCTGAATTACTGTTTTCCTGTCTTTAAGCTCAAATGCTTTAACCCTTTCCCACCAGCAGATGCATTTTAGCGCATCTACAGCAAACAACTTTTAAGACCATGGTGGCAAAAGAAGAAATTGGTCATTAGGAGCAATTTTTTCATTTACTCAATTTCTCAACTGTTTTCAATAATCAAACTTTCGTTTTTATAAAGATTTTCCGTATCATGTTTGCCTAGTTTTTTTCAACATCGTCTGCTGCAGATTTGTCTCATGCGGGAAATGGGTTAACAGCCCCCCGCTCATCAGATAATGTGACATACCTCCGGTCCAGACAGGAAGGGTGATAGTAATCAATAGAAAGCAATAATGCTTCCGAGTAGACAGTGTGCCTGTAATGTTTTCATCTATTGTAAAATTGTCAGGCTTCGCTGGAAAATAAAGTGATGTGTGACCCAGACCTCTAGTTAGGGGTATTTTTCATGTTCTTAAATCCTTATTTGACACTTAAACCCTATGTTGTTGGTACTAAAAAGAATCATTTCACTTAGAAAATTCTTTTGATTACCAACAACGTAGGGTTTGGTTGAGTAATAAAAGAGATATTGTGGGGAAAAGACCAAGTTACTCCCCCTTATCAAGTCATCTGTATGGCTCTGATGGGCTGTTCTCTTAGTCTCAGGTTAGCTGGCTACATCAGATTAGAGAAATTGTTCTTGTTTCAATATTACTTGGAAATTTTGGGGTGCATTAAGATTGACCTAACATGGTAAGTCTATGTTAGAAGGTAGACTGAGTTGATCAAGGAATAATGCTGTGTGGAGTTCTTGTATGAGAGAGCCAGGGAAACACTGGCCGCTGTGATATAAATGAAATACTTTTGCAATTCATATGAAATTATAATTATAAGAACCCTCAGGTGATTATTAGCTAACCCTCTCTTTCCAACTTATAACAAATCTTTGAAAATATTTAGGCAAAAAATTGCCAGATTTCGGAAAAGCAAGATAATTGAATAGTGTTGAAAACATTATGACATAAGGAGAAATTGCTCCATATGAGCAATTTCTCCTTTTGTCACAATGTTGTTAAAACTTGTCTGCTGTAGAGGTATAAAAATGTGTCTATATGTGGGAAATAGATAAAAATAACTTGAATTTGAATGTAAGGTGACACAATCATGTACTCCTTTTACAACTGTAAAATTGTCAGTCACTAGGACATTGATCAAAGTTCGAGGAATAATCCTATTTCTTTAATTAAAGCAGTTATTAGAATATTAAAGGCCAAAAGCAAAAGAGATCAAATTTCAACACGTGTATTAATCTGTACAAGTTATTACATCCTTGTACCATGTTAATTTTCTTAAATACATATTAGAACATGCAGAATTGAAACTGGTAGATATGGAAATGAAAGGTTAAAAAGACATGAGCATTTGTGTTTTTTTGTTATAAAAATGAAATAGAGGATGAATTCCATTTTCTTAGGACATGCCTTCAAAATGTTTCGAGGCAAAGATCAATTATCCTTTTTCCGACAATTATTTTATCTGTACCAAAATTATATGAGCCCCATTTGGCAATTTAGATGACTTGTTGCATCTGTGTTACGGAGCATAATTATGCATTCTTCCCGGGGATTTACATCACATTCTGCATAATACGTTATACACAGACCTTAAAGCTAAGATAACACTAGAAATGTAGCCCCACTAATGCTAAATCAATGTAACTTTAAATAATGTCAACCCGGAGAGGCAATGAGACCTCCAAATTACCAGATATTAAAAGCTTAGAACCGGATGGTTTCAAAACAGAGATTTATGAAAATACACTATCAGGTGATCTAGTTCAACACTTAGACGCTATTTGGAACATCTCCTGCAGGTTACATTGGAAAACAGTTTTGCATAAGGAGAAATTGTCCAGAATGAGCAATTTCTCATGTTGCCTCAACATTTTCAATATTTTTGCGGTCATTTATATATATATATTTTTTTTTACTTAGATCATTAGCAGATTTGTTTTGAAGAATGTTGGAAAGGGTTAAACTCTTAGATATACATATGATAATCAGCTGCAGGTGCCTGAAAATGTTGTAAAATATGTGAAACTTCTATTTCTAAAATTAATGAAAGTATAAATATTGAATACAGTTAAAAAAAATTCTTACAATTATGTTGCTTTTTAATTCGTTGCTGGGAATGCAGCATTGTGCATGCTGGAAAGGCTTATGAAGAAGAAAAGTGTAATTCTAGTAGGATTGTGCAGACTTTGTTCGATGTTTTTCTCGTATCTTATACACAAAATCAGCAATAAAACATGAAAACTTGGCCAGGGTACTCTTCCTATCTTTGACAGGGAATTCAGATTTTTTATTATTTATTGGGTTGTCTGTTAATTCAGTAGGTATATCATATTAGAAAAACCCATGTTGTTTGGTAGCATTTAACTCTTGCACATGTGCAATAAACCCATGTTGTTTGGTAGCATTTAACTCTTGCACATGTGCAATAAACCCATGTTGTTTGGTAGCATTTAACTCTTGCACATGTGCAATAAACCCATGTTGTTTGGTAGCATTTAACTCTTGCACATGTGCAATAAACCCATGTTGTTTGGTAGCATTTAACTCTTGCACATGTGCAATAAACCCATGTTGTTTGGTAGCATTTAACTCTTGCACATGTGCAATAAACCTGCAGCAGACTACTTGGGAAACATCTGGGCAATATATAGAAAATCTTACGAAATGAAAGTATAATTATTGAAAAGAATATAAAATATTGAGGAACAATTACTCCTTCTTCTACTACAATGTTTTCATCTAAATGCATCTGCATGTGTTTTAGGTATTAACCTAAAAGCTCTAGATGAGGTGCATTTTTCATGCTCTAAAATCCTTATTTCAAACCTTGCGATTATATCAAAAGAAAACATCATTGGAAACAATGCTTTTTTTTTCATATTATATAATGGCTTACCTTGCATACAATAAATCACAAAATAAGCTGGAATTGATATTGGCAATGTCTGCAATACATATGTTGCTATTTGATTAGGGGGCATAAACAACCTGTAATGCAGTTTGGTCAGATTATTTATTAGTATCAGATTAGCTTGCTATATTGCATTCATTTCATACAAATAACAGAAATATCATATAATATAATTATATTCCTTTTCTTTGTTATTATTATTTTGTTGTGTCTTAGTCAAAACTTTTGCAGATCATTTTTTGGGAACTATCTAAGAGAATATAAATAAGCATCTTTCTTTTTTATACGCTGCCGGAGGCGGTCGTATATTGGCGTCATCTTCTCTGTCTGTCCGTCCGTCCGTAAGTACGTCCATTTCTTGTAAACGCAACTCCTCCTACATTTCTGACCGTATCTTTTCAAAACTTGGTCAATGTCATAACTATAATGTGTAGATGTGCATGAAGCGGCGATTTTCCGGTTCATTGATATTTGCAAGATTTATGTCCCTTGTAACTTAGTCTCTGTAGCTGATTGATATTGCAGCCTTGTGAACGCAACTCCTCCTATGTTTCTGACCGAATCTTTTCAAAACTTGGTCAATGTCATTACTATAATGGGTAGATGTGCATGAAGCGGCGATTTTCCAGTTCATTGATTTTTGCAAGATTTTTTCCCTTGAAACTTAGTCTCTGTAGCTGATTGATATTGCAGCCTTGTGAACGCAACTCTTCCTATGTTTCTGACCGAATCTTTTCGAAACTTGGTCAATGTCATGACTATAATGGGTAGATGTGCATGAAGCGGCGATTTTTCGGATCATTGATTTTTGCAAGATTTATGTCCCTTGTAACTTAGTCTCTGTAGCTGATTGATATTGCGGCTTGTGAACGCAACTCTTCCTACGTTTCTGACTGAATCTTTTCAAAACTTGGTCAATATCATTACTATAATGGGTAGATGTGCATGAAGCAGGGATTTTCCGGTTCAGCAATTTTTGCAATAGTTATGCCTTTCGAAACTTGGTCTCTATAGCATATTCACTTGAGAACGCAACTCAAGTTTCCAAACAAGTTTAAGTGCATAAAGCAGGGATAATCCGGTAGGGTGATTTTTGCAAGAGTTATGCTCAGAAGGAAAAAAGGATACATATCGACACTGCCATTTGACCTACTTTCATATCGGAAGCCTCTATAGGGTTCTATCTCTGTTTATATGTATCCTATTTTTAACCAGGTTTTCCGAAGGAAAAATCTGGTTATTAGTTTGGCGAAGTCGGCGGTTGGGCGGGCGGGCTTCAACTTTCCTTGTCCGGACCATAACTTTGCCATGCATAGAGATATTTTTAAATAACTTGGCACAAACATGCACCATATCAAGACGATGTGCCAAATGCAAAAGAAAATTCTGTAGATTCAAGGTCAAGGTCAAAGTGATAAGAAATAGACTTTAATTGAACTTTTCTTGTCCGGACCATAACTTTCAAAGACTGCCCATCTAAAAACAAATTATTTAAGGTGTCATTTAAAGACATTGTCAGGTTTAAAATCTTTGAGTGTTCACAGATTTGCTAATTAAATCGAATAAAAGAGCCGATTAAATAAACGTGCTATCACCATTAGAAAGCAAAAGACAAACACAGATCCAATTAAAGAGATCAAAAAGTCGGACCAAAATTGTCATAATTAATCCACAAACAATCCCAAAACCACCCACAGGGTGATTTAACACGGTCAATAATTGACGTTAAAATGTATTAAGTACAAACTGATAAACATGCAATTATCGGCTTTTACCACTGTGATACATCTGCAGTATTTGAGAGTCGTAACAAAGACAATAACTGTAGCTAAAGTGTATTAATACAAACTGCTAATAACGCAATTATCGGTTTTTACCCACTCTAATACACGTCTGCAGAATTTGACCTCGGGTAATTTTACATGTAACACCTTTAGCTTGATGATAATTTAAACCTGTGTGGTTTACACGCGACAGTTGTGTTAGAATTATTTGACTGTTAGATTTAAGGTCGTTGTTGTTGTTTGGCGTTGTTTACCCTCGCGCTCGGCATCGGCATTCTCAACCGTGGATTTTTAGCTCACCTATGCACGAAGTGCAAGGTGAGCTATTGTGATCACATTTTGTCCGGCGTCCGTCTGTTGTGCGTTGTCAACATTTCAGCTTGTTAACACTCTACAGGCTTAATTTTGCATCCAATCTTCATGAAAGTGTATCAGAACATTCATCTCCATCAAATCTTGGACAAGTTCGAAACTGGGCCATATGAGGTCAAAAACGAGGTCACTAGGTCAAATTGAAGCGAAATATTGTTAACACTCTGGAGGCCACATTTTCAACTTGAGCATGTTGAAACTTTATCAGAATGTTTGTTTTGATAATATGTAGGTCAAGTTCGAACATGGGTCAGGTCAGGTCAAAAAGTAGGTCACTAGGTCAAATTGAAGGAAAATCTTGTTAACACTCCAGAGGCCGCAATTTTTGCTTCAGCAGTTTGAAATTTTGTCAGAATGTTTGTCTTTAAAATATGGTCACTAGGCCAAATTGAAGGGTAATCTTGTTAACACTGTAGAAGCTGCATTTTTTGCTTCAGCAGCTTGAAATTTAGTCAGAATGTTGAGCTGAATGATATCTAGGTCAAGATCGAATACGGGTCATGCCGGGTCAAAAACTAGGTCACTAGGCCAAATTGAAGGGAAATCTTGTTTACACCGTAGAAGCTGTATTTTTTGCTTCAGCAGCTTGAAATTAAGTCAAAATGTTGAGCTGAATGATATCTAGGTCAAGATCGAATATGGGTCATGCCGGGTCAAAAACTAGGTCACTAGGCCAAATTGAAGGGTAATCTTGTTAACACTCTAGAGGCCACATTTTCAACTTGAGCATGTTGAAACTTTATCAGAATGTTTGTCTTGATGATATGTAGGTCAAGTTTAAATATGGGTCATATTGGGTCAGAAACTAGGTCACTAGGCCAAATTGAGGGAAAATCTTGTTAACTTTGTAGAAGCTGCATGTTTTGCTACAGCAGCTTGAAATTTGGTCAGAATGTTTAGCTGAAATGATATCTAGGCCAAGTTTGAATATGGGTCATGCTGGGTCAAAAACTAGGTCACTAGGCCAAACTGAAGGAAAATCTTGTTAACACTTTGGATGCCGCATATTTTGCTTAAGCATCTTGAAATTTGGTCAGAATATTTGTCTAAATGATATCTAGTTCAAGTTCGAATATGGGTCATATGGGGGTCAGAAACAAGGTCAATAAAGGAAAATATTGTTCAAACTCCGGAGGCCGCATTTTTACTTTGAGCAAGTTGAAAATTTGTCAGAATGTTGTTCTGATGATATCTAGTCTATGTTGGAATATGTGTCATATCAGGAAAAATAATTTATAGATCACTAGGCCAAATGAAGGAAAACCTTGTTAACACTGGAGGTTGCATTCAGAATAATTGTCTTGATGTGTTTTGCATAACATTACATTGTATAATTAAGGTGAGCGATCCAGGGCCATCATGGCCCTCTTGTTATTAAAAAGGGAATGGTTTTAGTGTCCGTTGGTCGCAGACAGCAGGATCTCGCTTATTGCAGGTTAATTTATGACTAAAAAACATCGGGGGGAGTTCAATGTGGTCGCTTACACCAGGGGGTCGGTTATACCAGGTGGTCGGTAGTACAGGTTTGACTGTATATTGTTTTATGGCGCATCGACAGCTAAGGTCATTTAGCGCGCAATTAAATTGAATTATTCATGATCCCTGGGTAAACAAACCAGTACTAGGCTAGAAAATGTGCCTTGCCCAAGGGCACTCCACCATGACCGTAGTGCCGCGACTGGGGATCAAACCCGGGACATCCGGTTTCAAAATCCCCGACGCTAACCACTCGACCACAGCGGATTCCTAGCTTCAAGGTCACAGTGACAGAAAATATACTTTACTTGAACTTTTTTTGTTCAGACCATAACTTTACCATGCATATAGATATTTTCAAATGATTTTTTTTGTGAATAATCAAATCTATAACATTCTATAAGCAAACAGAGCAGACCCTGATCAGACAGCTCCTACAGAAGCTGTCTGATCTGGGTCCGAGGTCATGAAACTTACTCAATTTGAGCATGTTAACATAATTATTACTATTGTAGTTACACACTTAGATTACAAGGCTAGGAAATTGGCTCGTTGCAAAGTAGATTTCAGTTACAAACTAAAAGTAGATTTTTTTTTTTTTCCAAACTTTGTGCTCAAGCTAACAGAGCTATTGTGATCACATTTTGTCCGGCGTCCGTCCGTCGTGCGTCGTCCTTCGTCAACATTTGAGCTTGTTAACACTCTACGGGCTACATTTTGCATCCCATCTTCATGAAAGTTTATCAGAACGTTCATCTCCATAAAATCACTAGGTTGAATTGAAGGAAAATCTTGTTAACACTCTGGAGGCCACATTTTCAACTTGAGCATATTGAAACTTTATCAGAATGTTTGTCTTGATGATATGTAGGTCAAGTTCGAACATGGGTCACGTTGGGTCAAAAAGTAGGTCACTAGGTCAAATTGAAGGAAAATCTTGTTAACACTCCAGAGGCCGCAATTTTTGATTCAGCAGTTTGAAATTTTGTCAAAATGTTTGTCTTAAAAATATCTAGGTCAAGTTCGAATATGGGTTATGCCGGGTCAAAAACTAGGTCACTAGGTCAAATTGAAAGAAAATCTTGTTAACACTTTTGATGCCGCATTTTTTGCTGCAGCAGCTTGAAATTTGGTCAGAATGTTTGTCTTAAATATATCTAGGTCAAGTTCAAATATGGGTCATATTGGGTCAGAAACTAGGTCACCAGGCCAAATTGAGGGAAAATCTTGTTAACTCTGTAGAAGCCGCATGTTTTGCTTCAGCGGCTCGAAATTTGTTCAGAATATTGAGCTGAATGATATCTAGGCCAAGTTCGAATATGGGTCATGTCGGGTCAAAAACTAGGTCACTAGCCTAAATTGAAAGAAAATCTTTTTTACACTTTGGATGCCGCATTTTTTGCTTCAGCAGCTTGAAATTTTGTCAGAATGTTTGTCTTAAAGATATCTAGTTCAAGTTCAAATACGGGTCATATTGGATCAGAAACTAGGTCACTAGGCCAAATTGAGGGAAAATCTTGTTAACTCTGTAAAAGCTGCATTTTTTGCTTCAGCAATTTGAAATTTGGTCAGAATGTTTGTATAAATGATATCTAGGCCAAGTTCGGATATGGGTCATGCCGGGTTAAAAACTAGGTCACTAGACCAAATTGAAGGGTAATCATGTTAACACTCTGGATACTGCATTTTTAATTTCAGCATGATAAAACTTTATCAGAATGTTTTTCTTGATGATATGTAGGCCAAGTTTGAATATGGGTCATGCTGGATCAAAAACTAGGTCACTAGATCAAATTGAAGGAAAATCTTGTGAACACTTTGGATGCCGCATTGTTTGCTTCAGCAGCTTGAAATTTGGACAGAATGTTTGTCTGAATTATATCTAGGTCAAGTTCAAATATGGGTCATATTGGATCAGAAACTAGGTCAATAAAGGAAAATATTGTTCAAACTCCGGAGGCCGCATTTTTACTTTGAGCAAGTTGAAACTTAGTCAGAATGTTGTCTTGATGATATCTAGTCCATGTTGGAATATGGGTCATATCAGGTAAAAAATATAGATCACTAGGCCAAATGAAGGAAAGTATTGTTAACACTGTGGAGGTTGCATTCAGAATAATTGTCTTGATGTGTTTTGCATTGCAGTACATTGTATAATTAAGGTGAGCGATCCAGGGCCATCATGGCCCTCTTGTTTAGTTTGAGCATCATGCTCAAACTAAAAATGCTTCGTAACCATGGCGACAAACTCCAAACATGGATTTTATTCTCATCGTTGATTTGTAATTTCATCCTATTTTGCAATGAGCATATTTCATAAACTTGTAACTCAAGCATCTAACTTCAACAACAATATTTCTATTACATGCTCAAATTGAGTAAGTTTCATAACCTCGGGCCCTGGATCTAGTCTGTTTGCAAAGGCATAAACGTGTTATTATCAAGTAAAGGGTTAAGGCAGATCACTTATTATCAACCTGGCATTAGGGATCCTTAAATGTGGCTGCTTACAACAAAAGGTTGCTTAATATTTGTTATCTATTATATGTTCTTAATAAATGAGGCCATCAACACACGATTGACTGTATTGAACTGATATTTGTTAGATAAAATTGTGATATATTTAATTGACAAAGTAATTATGATTATTCATCAATAGAAATATTCCGTGTTACTTGAATTACTAGCTTTGATTAACTATTAACAGAAAGATTTGACAGATCTGTTAATTCTTAATCAAACACCTTCCATTATATAAAGCTGGTTTCATGGAATTTCCATGTCTTGTCTTTAGTTAATACCAAAGTCAGCTAGGCTGGTAAGCAGAGCAAGACTTTCAACTCTAAACAAGTATGGATAAACTGTTTTGCTCAAGGAAACACCTGGCTGCCCCTGCAGGGATCGAACCTACTACCCAGGCAACCATGATCTCGGGTCCATGTCTCTTCCAGCTAAGCTAACTGGTCTCACAGACTTCATTTTGAGCTTATGTATACAGACATGTTAAAAGCAATAATTAAAAGGACCAATTTTGATCTTTATATTTTGTGGCGGCACTGGCACTCTTGTTTAATTTTTGAAATAATTGTAGCAAAAGCAAAAATTACTTATATTGGGCTATTTCTCCTTTTTCCACAATGATTTGAATTTTATTCAATACATGTACCTACATTTATATAGATTTTTTATAGCTTTGCCTTTGTATTTTTAGATCACCTGAGCCAAAGGCTCAAGGTGAGCTATTCTGATCACTTTTTGTCCGTCGTCCGTCCGGCGTTAACTTTTAGCTTTAAACATCATCTCCTCCAAAACTCCAAGGACAATTTCCGTGAAACATCACAGGACTGTTCCTCTGGTTGGCCTCTTTCAAAGTTGTTCAAAGATTTAAATTCCATTGAGAACTTTGGTTGCTGCGGCATCAGAAAGGGGGCAAAAGGTCCAAACTTTAAAAATCTTCTCCTCCGAATCTGCCTGTCAGATTCAAATATAATTTGGTAGAAATGTTCATTGGGTGACCCTCTATAAAAATTGTTCAAGCCATACTGATTGGTCGAAAAACATGGCAGTCAGGCGACATCAAAAAAGGGGCAAAATGACAAAATTTGAAAATTCCATTTTTATGCATATGCTTGTCTGATTTTAAGAAAATATAATACAAATCTTACTGTAATGATCCTCTATTTAATTTGTTTAAGCCGTTTTGATTGGTTACACAATCATAGCAACCAGGCGTCATCACAAAAAGGGTAAATTGAACTTTTAGCTACAAATGACAACCATCTCCTACCATTCCAATAGACCAATTACCACAAAACATCACAGGAATGTTCCTTTGGTGGTCCTCTTTCAAAATTGTTCAAAGATTAAAATTCCAATGAGAACTTTGGTTGCTGCGGCATCAGAAAGGGGACAAAATGTCCAAACTTTAAAAATCTTCTCCTCCGAATCTGCCTGTCAGATTCAAATATAATTTGGTAGAAATGTTCCTTGGGTGACCCTCTATAAAAATTGTTCAAGCCATACTGATTGGTCGAAAAACATGGCAGTCAGGCGGCATCAGAAAAGGGGCAAAATGACAAAATTTGAAAATTCCATTTTTATGAAAGTGTTTGTCTGATTTTAAGAAAATATAATACGAATCTTACTGTAATGATCCTCTATTTAATTTGTTTAAGCCGTTTTGATTGGTTACACAATCAACCAGGCGTCATCACAAAAAGGGTAAATTGAACTTTTAGCTACAATGACAACCAACTCCTACCATTCCAATAGACCAATTTCCACAAAACATCACAAGAATGTTCCTTTGGTGGTCCTCTTTCAAAATTGTTCAAAGATTTAAATTCCATTGAGATCTACTTGTGTGATTGCAAGATAATTTGGTAGAAATGTTTCTTAAGTGACCCTCTAAATAAACTGTTGAAGCCATATTGATTTCGTTGAAAAACAGGGCAGCAAGGCGGCATCAGGAAAGGTGCAAAATGACAAAAAAATTATAATTCTTTTAAAGTTCTTGTTAGATTTCAAGATATAAATGGCCTTTACTGATAAGCTGTTTCTTGAAAAGTGTCCACTCCTTTCAGTTTCATTTGCACTCCCTGATAAAAATGTCCAGATATTTGCAGTTAAATATTTGCTACTAATTTACTATCAATTAGGTGATCGATTTAGGGCCATCTTGGCCCTCTTGTTAAAGTTGTATGTGGGAAAGGGTTAAGCCTTGTTGAAAATTGACCATTGTGAGCAAGTATTCCCTCAAAGTACTCAAAGGATAGGTGTTGTCCTTGAGACATTATTGGGAAAGCAATGCAAAGCCATAAAAAAGTAGCGATTATGCATTTTCAATTAGAAATATTCAGATAATGCATAGTGTTTCATTTAGCCTTAGATTCTTAAGGTAAAGATAGTAAATGCATGTAGACCTGTTGTCAATTCTGCTCAAGCAATTTTAACATTTTCTATGAAGATCTATCTTTTATCTTCATATTTTTTATCAAAGATTGCCTTTTTATTTCAACTTTTAATAAAATCTTAACCTGCTATATTTACAGATCCACCTGATAAACCAGTTATCACAGGCTACAAACACAACGAAGCTGTCAGAGTCAATGACACTGTCATAATGATATGTACTTCAACCGGAGGAAATCCTCTTGCACAAGTTGCCTGGTTCCGGAACAGCATGCAAGTGGACTTTTCATACACACAGAGGGATGGGAAAACAGTCAACGAAATGATCATTGACGTGGAACGGAGTGATAATGATGCCACGTTTCGATGTGAAGCATGGAATGTCGTAAATACCAATGAACCTCTCTCAGTTTCAAGGAAGCTGGTTGTACATTGTAAGTATTCAAGTGACAATATTTGTGATTTATGATGAAAGAGAAGCACCATGACTCCTTGATCTTTTCCCACATGTAGATCTGTTTGCAGCAGACAACTTTTGAAATCACTGTGGCAAATTAGAAATTGCAGTTATTCATTTTGGCGCAATGTTTCTAACTCTATTCAATAATTATACTTTACTATGTTTTTTCGTATAGGTAATTTCAAAGTAGTCTGCTGCTGATTTGTTGTATGTAGGAAAAGGTTAATCACCTGAAATACTCCTTTAACTCTTTACGTCATACAATGGCCTGGCAAAAATATCTATTAATGAAAGTATAATCAATGAAAAGAATTGAAACCACTATGACAATGGGAAAATTTTACTTTTTGTCTCAATGTTTTTTAAGTCATTTAGTGCAGTTTAATCAAGCTGAGTTGGTAGCGACGCGGGCTGTCAATCCAGGGGTTGTGAGTTTGAATCCCAGCTTGGCAAACATTCTTTCCGACGTTTGACAAAAGTCACTGTGACATGCGTCATTCGTCTTTCACCAATGGGCTGTTTAAAAGTCTATGTGGAAAAGCAGCCAGTTGCTTGGAAAGTATGTTGTGTGGTGTACTGGTGTGGGAAAACTAGAAAACGCATGAATAGATGAACTGGTCGCTGTGATATGACGGATAAATTGTTGAAAACGGCGTTAAACCCTAATCAAATCAAAGCAGATAAATCAAAATCTGTCTGTATGTGGTAAAGGGATAAATAAAAGTTGAGTTATTGATGAGAGTTATAAAGATTGTGGCAAAAAGTCACCAGAAGCAGATGTGGCAACAAACTTTTGCATGAGGGAAAGGGTTAACTTTTATTGAATGGTAATACGGGGAAATTAAAGAGAGGGTACATATTTCATATTCACATAGTTGTAACTTTCTTTTACATAAAACCTAGTTACAATGGTATTGTGTTGCATTCGACCTAGGAATAAGTGAAAATTGAGAAAACAGCTTGCATATTCATGCATGTTTAAGTTAATTTAACTTCTATTTTTGGGTAGAAAATGAATGAAGTTCTAACTCACTCAAAAGAACTGAAACTGTAGAATTTGAAACTAAATGGGAACAAATGGTTTGTTAGAGGGTTAAATGTCTTAAACATTGTGTCTTTTCCCTAGGGTTTATTGCTAATGGTGCATAGCATGAATGTTGTAGCTTGGGAGAAAATAACAGACTGAATTATTTGATATCTGGTAACTTATCTTTCCATTTCAGACTTAACACTTTTTCACATGCAAACTTGGAGGCATTATGCAGCAAACAAGTTTTTAAAACATTTTGGCAAAAAAATGAAATATTTAATAATGCAGGAATATTTTAAACTCTTATTTGATGATGCATTGAGATTATCCATATTTTTCTACAAACTACGAATTATTCTTTTATTTTTAGCTCACCTGAGCATGAAGTGCTCAAGGTGAGCTATTGTGATCACATTTTGTGTGTCGTCAACAATTGCATTGTTAACACTCTACAGGCTACATTCATCTCCATCAAATCTTGGACACTTTCAAAACTGGGCCATATGAGGTCAAAAACTAAGTCACTAGGTCAAACTGAAGGAATATCTTGTTATTACTCTGGAGGCCTCATTTTTAACTTGAGCATGTTTGAATGAGGGTCATATTGGGTAAAAAATAGATCAAATTGATTATCCATATTTTTGTCTAGAAATTTTCTGCAAACTCTGTATTACTCTGGAGGTCGCATTTTTAACTTGAGCATGTTGAAACTTAATCAGAATGTTTTGTCTTGATGATATGTAGGCCAAGTTGAATATGGGTCATGTTGGAACAAAAAGTAGATCACTAGGCCAAATGAAGGAACATCTTGTTAACACTGTAGGAAATGTTTCAGAATATTTGTCTAAGTGATATCTAGGCCAAGTTTGAATAAGGGTCATATTGGGTAAAAAATAGATCAAATTGATGGAAAATCTTGTCAACAATCTGAAGGCTGCATTTTTAGTCCCCTACCGGCGTGCCGAAGGTGACTATTAGGTTTGCACTCCGTCCGTCCATCTGTCAGTCAGTCAGTCAGTCCGGCAAATTTTTGTCCGGAGCATATCTCCAAAACTGTACTAGCTATGGCTATGAAATTCCATATGTGGATACATCTCATCAATGCGGAGTGCAGTGCATATGAACCATAACTCTTGCTTCCCTAATTTTTGAGTTATTTCCCTTTCTTTATTTTTATGTCAAAAATACATTACCAGTCATTTATTACCTGATATATACATCTCCTAACCCTTAATTCATCCAGAAAAAGAACTCGCCTAGCGTATCCCTCACGCCTGTGTGATATACACGGTCACCGGTAAATACCGGCGCACGAGGTCAACGTGTCACTTTTAGTTTCCTGGACACACCGACCTACAGGCTTGAATTTATTTTCATTTTTCTAAATTTATTTTCGTTGTCTAGTTAAAGCTTTCGCTTTAACGGGTCAATTCATTCAGTTAAACTGTACATTTACTTCTTGAACTTGAACTTTGTTTATTTATTGTTTGTGTTTAAGTTGTGTTTTTTTGTAGTAACAACTAGCTGAGAGCCGCGGGTGGTTACCCCACCCACTATTTCAGTTACGAGTCGGGTCTTGAATGACCGTGCATTAATTTTTCAATTAATTTTCAACGGTGAGATTTCCCGATCCGGTAGCGATAATATTGTTTATCGCCTTTGTTGTTGTTTTGTATAATTACATAGACATTTGGAGAATATTTAAAAAATATTTTTTCATTGAATTACGTCCGTAAAAACGAGTAGTGAAATAAAAGAATAGAAAATATTATTTTTTGTTTTTGAACTTCGTAATTTGATTTTGTATTTATACTATGTCACATAATGGTGAACAGAGGCGTGGCTCATGCGGTCATTTAGTGGCCTTGTGGGACACGCACTCTTCCTGCATTGCGTGCACTAAGTGCACAAAGGATTCACCATGTGAGTTCTGTTCGTTATGGTCGGCTTCCGTTTGGAAACAGGCCATATCGAGGAGGACTCACAAAAGCCGTAAGAGTAAAACTGTTCCTTTGAAGAAGAAGGTAAGTATTAGCTCTACGAGCGAAGGGGAATTCGAGGGTTTTTCCCCAACAGACTCCACGACTGGGTTGATTAGACGGAAGGACAGAGCTTTTCAATCTTCAGTCAAGACATACGCCTCTGTAACAGCCACGACGGGACCGTCTCGAAGTTCGGAGGAACGTATGATATCGTCTGGTCAAAAACAGACGACTGGTGTTAGTGCTGAACCTTCGGGTGAGGCAATGGGGCATTCTCAGGGAAACCTAACAGAATGGCCCCCTCTTTCACCACACTCAGTTGATAGGCATTCTTCGGAAGCCTACAGCAGAGTTCCAAATTACCCGGTCGGCGGGCAGAATTTGGGGACCGGTGATGGAGCATTACAATGAAGTTTTTTAAAGTAAAACATATTTTTATTAGAAAATACTTACCAGTCATTTAATACCTGATATATAATCTCAACACCGTTAATTCATCCAGAAAAGAAGCTCGCGCAGCCATGCATAGCCCTCACGCGTGTGTGATACACACGGCCGCCGGTAATACCGGCGCACGGGCCATGTGACCCCCACTTTTAATTTCACCGTTAACTTGCAGCGTTTAGTGTTGGGTGACGACGCGGGGTTGGGAGGCGGGAATCTGAAATGACTGGTAAGTATTTTCTAATAAAAATATGTTTTACTTTAAAAAACTTCATTTTTATGTCAAAAATACATTACCAGTCATTTAATACCTGATGACTTTGCAGCATCGGTCGGGAGGATCGTCCAACACAATGCCGGTCCCGAGAAATCGTAGCACTTGGTAAGAGTACCTACGGTACTACTAAATATAAACACAACTGTTCATGTATTTAGTAATTTGTGTATTAATTAGGTAAGTACTCGCTGAGAGTCCACTTGTGTGTCCAGAGAGGAATAATTTCTGATTGAAACGTTTTAAGACTTTATCAGAAGGATCTTATTACTAATTAAAGGAATAGGATATCCAGTGTTTGAATACGCTGCTGACATATCCTTCTCCTACCTGAGGTTGAATAACCCCTACTGTGGCTCTTACAGCCCTCGAATGTTTTATATAGAACTTAAGACCCTTGACAGGGTACAAGATCAGGTTATATCTAAGGGAACACAGTTCACAGAAAGGTTGTGAAATGTGATGGGTTAGGAAGCACCAAAGGCAACTTGGTCTCAGTAGGAATACAGGTTTATAAGAACGGTTGAATAACCATACGGCTGTAAAACCTGATGAAATTCGTTTTTACTGAAAGCAAAGAACTCACTTCCCTGATAGTGTTCGCCAAGCAAGACGAATTTAAGTCTCAGTTTATAACTTACGAAGCGGCCGCTTCCGAAGAACGTAAAAGTTTGGAGAGAATTGGATCTGAACTTTGAAGTTAAGCGCATTGGAGCATCGAACAATAATTGTTGTGTTCATCGCCAAATCTTGAATGCGAGAGGTCGGCAACAAATGTAAGCATAAATTACTGATTGACGTACCTTAAAAAACCACCAATCGGTAAGAACTGTCTACTTCTAATGAAGATGTAACGGTTATGTCGATAGGCAGGCCAGAAGAACGTTGAACTACGATCTCTGGGCCAATACTGTGTTTCTAAAGTCATTGTCAGGAAGGAATAACGACACCGGAAGTTGACTCATTTGAATTATGGGGGCAATTCAGGGAGTAATAATTATTGCCAATCGAAGGACTACTGTCTACTCTATTGATCATGTACATGTCCTAGTCAGTTAAGCCCTGTACTGTAATGAGTATTTAACACACTGCCCCGAACTGTAAACAATTCGGGTGTAGTATGAAGCATGTATCGGACCGTTTCCCTTAATTACTGATCCTTATCCAGGACATGGTAATCGGATTCTCTTATAGCGAATCGAGTCTGTCCGAAGGGCCAGCTCAACGAGAAACGTCCTACAACGAGTCTCTTGAGGGGAATAGATCCGACTTGCCCGTTTTGGGAATTAATTCTAAACGCAGGTAATCGAAGTGAAGTGTTTGAAAGGAACACTTCCCCGTTTACAAAGAATCGACGGTCATTCCTCGATGAAAAAGCAACCGGTACGTGGTAACAGGTGTCTGTTTGGTCTAAGAATCGCTCAGACAGCTGTTCCGGATTGCGTTCTTGATAAAACGGAACATTCCATTTTATTAATCGACCGTACTAGACGCAATCTGAGTCGATAAGTCTTATTCCGGTCTTCACCGGAACCAGACGAAAGACGGTTGTAGAAACCACCGAATGGAAGGTTGATACCCACTCCATGGCATTCCTGTTAGTTTAATAGAGAGGAGCGCTTCCCTATAGCCGCGGATTAGGGACAGTGCTCTACTTGGTTGTATGCCAACTTTGCTCCCGTACGGGGCTTTGATAAGGCAGGGCCAGCGGAAGCAGAAAGCTAGGCTCGAACTTAGCCTGTCCCTTGTGTCTTCACAGGTTGGGCTTCTAAGAATGCCTTTGCAGAAGTCACTGTACGTTCTGTCCCTGTGAACAATGTTGCCGCATACGCCGAAATGCGCCTATGGACGCAGTGAATGCAGTAACTTCCCACTAATGATAGTTTATTTAGAGTCCAGCTCTAAATTGTAAATCATCTGATGGAGCACTGAACACGATATGTCTCTTATTCGTCAGACAAGACGGGGTCGTGGGTTTTACCCGACGACGTGCGGATTGACTAAAGCCGGTTCTGGACCGGAATGTCAGTGTCCGATTCGACATGGAGGAATCCTATGATCGATTGATTGTGGTTTAACGCCGTTTTAACAATTTCTCAGTTATATCACGGCGGCCAGTTCACCTACTCATGTATTTCCTGGTTTTCTCACACCAGTACTCCACACAACAATCTTCCCAAGCAACTGGCTACTTTTCCACAAAACTTAGCCCATTGGTGGGAGGAATCCTATGAAGGAGTCATGATCGAGGAATTTATCCCTTTTCCGAAGAAGAATGAGATCGCATGGAATCAACCTTCGGTCCGAGCTCACGTATGAGAGAGTTCACAGAGTGACTATCCTCTGGGAACGGTTGATCCCGGTAGGCCAGCATAGGGGATTGATTTATGAAATCAACTGAATCTCTCCCATGTAATACCGTCGGACATCGACTCGTCCCAACAATTGGTACGATGGGTATTACTTGGGAGGAGTGTAGTCCCTAGAGACGCACTCTCTCCTCCCTGGGGACCGACATAACTATTTGACCGGTACTCCCCATACCCGATGGCCGACTGTTTAATCGGCTATGTCTCAGCATACTGCCCGATTGACTGCCGAAAGGTTATGTCCTAAGACATTACCCGTTTGACCGGTGCCTTACTGGCTATGTCTAAAGACATTGCCCGATCTCCAAATGACTGTGTCCGAGGACATTTGTCAATTGGAATACTGTTGAATTCCGAAGAATTCATAGTTGAATTTTTTGTTTTCACGGTGACCGTTTGCCCGGTAACCGTTTATGCCCAGTTAAGAGTTTGACTGCCCTGTGAACGTTCACGCGACAACCGTTTATGCCCAGTGATTAATTGAGTACTCGGTAGGCATTTGACTCATTCTCTAGCACTATCGACTCATTACATTCATATGAGTGTAAGGAACGACAACTCTGCGAAGGAGATTTTCACTTGGCTGTGTTCGAAAACACCCGGTTGTCCAATGCTTATGTCATAATATTGACAAAACGGTTGGAGTCAACTTGACTTAACGACTGCTCGTTACCCAGCTCTGGGAACGTTCAGTAATGGTAGCTCCCTCTGACCATTACTGACCGGTTGACTAATGATAGGCTGATGTGAGGCTGCTCTATCACTAGTCTCCAAAAACTTCAGACATTATAACTTGGCACTCTGTAGCAGTCCGAAGACTGCTGTACTGCAGAGTGTAGGTTTTGCTCGAAATCATTATAGGTTTAAACGACGTTTAAGCGTCAACCTTCGGGCATAACGTATTAGGCACCACCCTAAGTACTTCCTTAATGTTCTGCTGTAGAGGTCAACGCTCTACAGCCGGCTCGTAATCTGAAGGGGACTGCCCCCCCCCCCCCCCCCCCCCCCCCCGCCCCCGCCCGTCAGACGAGGAGGTGGGAGAGTGTCGAGCCCTACGATGCTTGACTCTAATCCGTCTTTCAACTGAAAGACACAACAGTCTTATAAAAGTAAGAGAAAGGATTGAAATTAATATTCAATCTTGGTGTACTTTATTGTTGTGTTAACCCTTTCCCACATACATCTAATTTGCAGCAGACGACTTTAAACATATTTTGTCAAAAAATGGAAAATCTCTATAATTGAATGGATAACCAATGACTTGAAGTGGAAAACATAGTGGCAAAAGGAGAAATTGCACGTTTTGTGCAATTTCTTCTTTTGTCACTGTTTTCAAAAAGCTGTCTGCTGCAGAGGCGTCAGAAAGCGTCTATATGAGGGAAAGGGTTAAGGTGTCGATCGTGTGATATGAACCTCCTCTCTCCGCAGTAGAGAGAGGTCGCACTGGATCGATCGTCGGCGCCGAACTAACCGTATGGGACGGTCTCGACCTCCCTTTCACGGAAAACCTGAGTTATTCCGATCGGGGGTTTGCCTTCTAAGGACTGCCTCTTCGAAAGGTGTCCTTCCGGGAACAGTGAATTCCCATCAGGTGGGTATTGCTGATCCCGGTAGGCTTGGTTAACCCGCCTATCACCGATCCGTTACATCTTTTGAAACGGAGCTTTGTATCGGGGAAGGAGTGTAATCTCTAGAGAAGTACCATGTTCCACTTGGAGACACGGAAACATTTCTCTGTCCTGTACTACCTATAACTGGATATCTGGGCCTTGTGCGTAATGACCAGTGTTTTGAATATCCGTACTCTTCTATTCTCATTCTTTTGAGGAGTGTAATCCCTACAGAAGAACACTATTCCCCTTGGAGAAAGGAAAGATTTATCTGTCCTGTACTCCTTATAACCGATGTTAGACGGTTGGATATCTGAGCCTGGTGCGTAATGACCAGTGTTTTGAATATCCGTATAGACCGGTTGTGCGAAGAACGAGTGGTACTAGCTTAACGACTGCTCGTTACCTTGACTGCCCACTGCCCGGTCGCGTCATGTTAAACTGACTGATAATTTGCCCGGTCGCGTCATCGCTAAATGACTGCCGGATTTGCCCGGTGACTGGTCGCGCCTAGGCGAAATGACTGACTGGTTGCCCGGTACCCGGTTACCCGGAGTCATATAGGTTTTGCTCGCAAGCATTACCCGGTTGACTAATGATAGGCAGTTGTGAAGCTGCTCTATCACCGGTCTCCAAAGAATTCTGTCCGCAGACATTATAATTTGGCACTCTGTAAGCGTCCGAAGACTGCTTACTGCAGAGTGTGGTGTTAGAGGTGGCCAATCAGTGAGGTTTCCCTTTGATTGACCCATGGCGTCTCCCGAAGGGTCAGCCCCAACACCTGGCGTCAGATAATGTCGTTCAGCAGACGGTTGCTCACTCTTGAGGCCAACCATCACTGTGTCCGTACGGTTTCTGGCCCGAAGGCCTTTGTTTCCCGACGGAATAACAGACATCAGCCGCTGCCATCCGCTCCTCCATGTCCCGCGAAGGACCAGCCGAAGCTGAGGGGGAGCGGTCAGAGCTCCAGATAAGGGGCGTATGCATGTCTAAAATCCTCATTTGACCCTCTTACCCTATGCTGTGGGTATTGAGAACCCACCGCATAGGGTTTGTTTCCTAAGAGGGAATTTGTGGGGAAATTAGCTGATTACACCTCCTAATCTGGACCTCTGAGCGGTTGTGCGGAGTGAAGAAGGAACAGCTCTGACCTTCTGCTCACTCAACACAGCCGCGGAGTCTGATTGTTGGGAGAACCCCTCAAACTCCGCTTCACTCGTAGAGCTAAGAGAAACCTTTTTAGGGGTCTTCTTACTCTTCCAGCTTTTGTGAGTCCTCCTCAACCCAGACTGTTTCCAAATGGAAGCAGGCCAGGAAGAGAAGTACTCACAGGGTGAATCCTGTGTGTACTTAGTGAACGCAAAACAGGACAGACGCGTGTCTCATACAGCCGTTATGAGCCACGCCTCTGATCACCACTATGTGACATAGAATATATATGAAACAAAACAATTTATACGATTCAACAAAAAATATAATTTTTTTCTATTTTTTATTTTCTACTATACCCGTTGATCACGGAACGTATTTCAATGAAAAAGATTTTACAAATATTTTCCAAAATTGTTCATGTTTAATTAATATACATAATGTAATACAAGGCGATAATAATATATTATCGCTAATAGGGTCGGTGTAACTATAACTTCGTTGAAAGAATGAATGGCCATTACCGCACCCGATACGTAACTGAAATAGTGGGTGGGGTAACCCACCCGTGACTTCTCAGTTAGTTGTGTTCACAAAAAACAACTTAATTACAATTAGTAATTTACACAATTATGTTGTTAGGTTGTTAATGTAGTTGAATAACTGAATGAAAATAACTTGTTTAAGGCGAATGCCTTAAACAGACCAAGAAATAAAATATAAAAATGAAATAAATTCTTAGCTGTCAGTTGGTGTGTCCAGAAATTAAAAGTGGGGGTCACATGGCCCGTGCGCCGGTATTACCGGCGGCCGTGTGTATCACACACGCGTGAGGGCTATGCATGGCTGCGCGAGCTTCTTTTCTGGATGAATTAACGGTGTTGAGATTATATATCAGGTATTAAATGACTGGTAATGTATTTTTGACATAAAAATTGCCTATCATTGGTCCACAGGGTGATGCTTCCGAGCAAAACCCTTATGACTCCGGGCGACCGGGTACCGGGCAACCGGGTACCGGGCAACCGGGTTCCGGGAAACTGGACAGTCATATTACCTTGGTTAAATCGGGCACCGGGCAACCGGGCACCGGGCAACCAGGCAGTCATTTTGAAATGACGAGACCGGTCACCGGGCAACCGGGCAATCATTCTAGAATGATACGACCAGTCACCGGGCAACCAGGCAGTCATTCTGAAATGACTAGACCGGGCACCGGGCTGCATGAAGCGACCGGGCATTCTGTCAGTCAATTCAGCATGACTAATCCATACACCGGGAATGAGGACATGGGTCATTCATTTCACGATGAATGGGAGAATCAGCAAGGCAGTCATTCATACATGACTCGACCTGCCACCGGTCAACCAGGTACCGGGCAACCCGGTACCAGGCAACCGGGATCAGTGCGTCTCGATCGGATAGATACACGTTATCATTCTTTCGCAGCACAGCCTGATTATTTGGATATTCAGAACACTGGTTTACCAGGTTTTAATAACCAACCTGCTGACATAGATTACGGAGAGTACATATCGAGAAAATCATTCCGTTCTCCTAGGGGAACAGTGTATTATTCAAGAGATATTACTCCTCCACGTTACCAACCTTCATTACGAAGGAGTGATCGGTTCTATGACAGACAGGTTAGTGATGCCTACCGTGATCGTCAAATTCCTGATTATAGGAATTTACGACTCCCGGAAGGACACCTCTCCAAGAGGCAGTCCTTTGAAAGGCAATCCCCCGATCGGAATATTGCTTGTTCCGTTAAGGGGAAGTCGAAAAGATCACATACAGTGAGTTCGGCTCCGATGATTGACTCTGGGCAACCTTTCTCTGCTGCGGATAGAAGGTTGAGTTCACATGATCGTCACCAGCTTATGGATTTATCAGAGAATGAATCCATTTCTGGATCGGAAATTGGTCAACCGGTGGGAAGTCCGGTTAAGCACAATACTTCTCGTCGTAGGCCTAGACAATCCTCCACTTCTTCGTCTGACGAAGAAACGGAAAGTCTATTACCTATAGAAGACGAGCCGGCTGCGGATCGTTGGTCCCTGCAACAGGCTATTGAAGAAGTTTTTAGGGTAGTGCCTAGTACGCTCTGCCCTAAGATCGACGCTCCCCCACGTCGTAAAAACCTTTCAAGTTTGGAAGAACATAATGCGGAGATAGGAGGGTCTACAACTCCATTACAGTTACTTCCGCAGGCGAATAACTTGGGAAGGTTATTGGACCAACTGCAGTCCACCAGGTCATTAGACACTGTTGAGTCAGCCTGGTCGGTCCCACTGGCCATCTCTAAGGAATGGGTGTCTCCTAAGGCTTATGTAGCTTCGAAGGAGTTCTTTCCCGTTAAAGTGCCGGCCTTAGACGGAGATGCGTCCACTTTGGGATTAACTGCACCCACCTCAATCACAGTTAGTGCTAAACTGGTTGAGAGATGGGAGGCCAGAGCGCGTCTGGGAGTCATGGTGGCTTCACATGACGATCATTTCGCCATAGCTCTGGCACTTCTACTTAAAGAGGAGAATGTCTCTAGCAGAGGGGCTAGCAGAATTCTGGAGGCTTTTGATACGGGGAATCGGCACCTGATGGCTCTGAATTTGCAGAACGCCACGGAAATGCTGTCCGCGAGGAGAGATGCGACACTTGTCAAATCCTCTTCTCTGCTACAAAATAGCAAGGACAGCTTAAGAGCCGCCCCCTTATCCTCCAATCTTCTCTTTGGTGGAAGGGTTGCTGCAGTGACTGTTACTGATTCGTCAGAACAATCCAGACGCCTTTCGGCGAGTGCAGTAAATGCTTTGTCACAGAGTCGTAAATACTCTGCACCGGCGGCTAAATGGACTAATACTAGGAAGCCCCCGGCGAAAAAGCAGAAACAGGAAGTGAAGGCTGTACCGCCTAAACAACCTCCTTCCACGGGCCGGAATTATGCTAAACCGAAGCCCCGTTTCACGGGAGCTAAGCCGAAGCATACTTCCAGGTATGGTACGGCTCCTAGGCCGCAGCCCTAGGGGTACGCACCTCTCTATGACTATCCCGAGGCCGGAGATTGCAGTAGGGGGCCGCCTGTCATTTTTCAGGGAAGAATGGGGGAGTATCACGGAGGATCGTTGGATTTCATCCGTGATACAAGAAGGGTATCTAATTCCCTTCGTTTCCCCCCCTCCCATGACAAGCGTGCCCATCGATCTGTCGTCACGCCATCCGACCATGTCAGAAGTGATTACATCACTTCTGAAAAAGAAAGCCATAGAGAGGGTTCTCAACCCCAATACTCGGGGTTTCTACAGCCGTCTTTTTCTCGTTCCGAAAAAAGACGGTCGGTGGAGACCGGTGATAGATTTGTCAGCCCTGAATCTATTAATACCGGTCGAGAAATTCAAGATGGAGTCGGCCCGCTCCATCAGAATGGCTATTCGGAAGGACGACTGGGCGGTCTCGTTAGACCTCACAGACGCCTATTACCACATTCCGATCGCTTCCTCGTCGAGGAAATACCTTCGGTTTGTGGTAAATGGAGAAGTGTACCAATTCAGGGCACTTCCCTTCGGCCTCAAGTCCGCACCTCGAGTATTCACGAAGATTATAAATGCTGTGGGAGCCTTTCTACGAATGAACGGGCCCCAGCTTCTTCAATACTTCGACGACTGGCTACTCCACAGAGCAGATCGTTTAATTCTCCTTCACGATCTGTCTCTAGCCTGGCGGACCATTCTGCGATTGGGCCTTATTCCCAATACGCAGAAGTCGGACTTAGTTCCGTCAAAGAGGTTTACATTCGTAGGGATGACCTTTCTCACCGACCTAGCGGTGATTCGGGTCCCTTCGGACAGAGTCGATTCTCTTTTCCGGAAGATCAGACTCACTCTGGACCAGGCTATGGTAACAGCCCGGTCCATGCTGTCACTTCTGGGGTCCCTGAGTGCAGCAGCCGACCTAGTCAGTCTAGGCAGGCTCCACATGCGGCCCCTTCAGTATCTTTTTCTGTCCCGGTGGCGTCCGTCTGTGGACTCACTGGAACAGGAGATAGCTCTGACAGATTTCTTCAAGTCACACCTTCGGTGGTGGCTGGATCCGTTAATCTATCTACAAGGGGTGCCCTTGATCACATCACCTCCGGATCTGTACCTTTTTACAGATGCCAGTGCTGTGGGTTGGGGAGCTCATTTAGAGCCACAGGGCCTAACAGCCCAGGGCATGTGGACAGCGGAGGAACGTTGTTTGCACATAAACAACTTAGAATTGAGAGCAGTCCTGCTAGCTCTCAAACAGTTCTCTGCCTCCGTTGCGAACACAACTGTTTTATTGTCGACGGACAATACTACTGTTGTGTCCTACATTCGCAGGCAAGGAGGAACGCACTCCCATCTACTCTTTCTGGAGACATGGAAGTTACTCCTTTGGTGCCAGGCGACGTCGTTAGTAGTCTTAGTAAAACACGTCCCCGGCCATTTGAATGTCTTAGCGGACAGTCTATCCCGCCAAAACAAAGTTCTTCCGGCGGAATGGACACTGAATCAGAGTGTAGTAAACTCTGTATTCATGCGGATCGGGACACCACTGGTGGATCTTTTCGCCACCAGAGTCAACCATCGGCTGCCACTTTATGTGTCACCGATGTACGATCCTGCAGCCTGGGCAGTGGACGCACTGACCCTCGATTGGGACCGTCTATTCGGGTACGCGTTTCCCCCGTTCATTCTGGTCCCGATCGTACTACAAAAGGTTCTTCGTTCTCAACAGTGCAGAATCCTGTTGATAGCGCCATTTTGGCCCCAGAGGTCTTGGTTCAACGACCTCCTGGCCTGCCTGTCGGCACAACCAGTACGTCTTCCTCTTCAAGACGACCTTCTGTTTCAGCAACCGGGGCGGCATCTTCATACCAACCCGGCAATGCTTCATCTTCACGCTTGGACATTATCAAGCGATCGATCCGAGAGAGAAACTTTTCTCAAAAAGTTGCCTCTCGCATCGCTCAATCCAGAAGACGATCCACTAGAATCGTCTATGATTCCAAGTGGACAGTCTTCTCAGATTGGTGTCATGCTAGGTCGATCAATCCTGAGTGCCCCTCTGTAGCTAGGATTGCCGATTTCTTTCTTTTTCTTTTTGAAGATAAAGATCTAGCTGTTAGCACAATAAAAGGTTATCGTTCAATGCTTTCGAATACGCTTAAGTTCAAAGGGGGAGAGAGTATTGGTGCTAATCCATTTCTCTCGGAACTTATGCGATCATTCGAACTAGATAAACCCGTTTGTAGGAGTTTAACTCCAAAATGGGATTTATCTTGCGTTCTTTGGTCTCTTACAAAGGCGCCGTACGAACCTCTGTCTTCTGCTTCGTTAAAATTTTTAACTTACAAAACTGTCTTTCTTCTTGCCTTTGCGACCGCGCGTCGTAGAAGTGAGTTGCATGCGCTTTCAGTAGAAACCGGCTTTATCAGATTCAATGAATCTGATGGCTCGTTCACTCTACTTTGTCAGTCAGGTTTTTTAGCCAAGAACCAGTTACCTTCGGTCCTTCCTAAACCAATCACGGTTCCCAGTCTTTCTGCGAGCTGTGGTCCGTTGGATGCCGACAGACTTCTATGTCCCGTTAGAGCTCTTAAGCTTTACCTTAAGAGAGTTAAAGGGACAAGGGGCCGTAGGAAGAGGTTGTTTCTCCCTCTGATAGGATGTAAGGATATATCAGCGGCTTCTATTTCCCGCTGGATATCCTGTACAATTAAATTAGCCTACACTAATCTTTCAGTTCGCGATCTCTCGTTTTTACGGATTCGTCCACATGAAATTAGAGCACTCTCCACTAGTTGGGCCTTTTCCAACAATGTGCCTTTAGAGGATATTCTTCGTGCCGCGGTATGGAAATCTCAATCGACTTTTTCAAATTTCTACCTGCGATCTATGTCTAAGCAAACTGAAAATCTTCACTCTCTGGGGCCACTGGTGGCGTCTCAGCGAGTTATATGCTAAATTACATATTAGACACAACAATAAAGTACTTAACGATTGAAATTTATCAATCCATTCTCCTACTTTCACAGGCTGTTGTGTCTCAGTACTAAGTAAATAAATTAAATAAAAATAACTACAATGTGCTGCATTACCTGTAGGACTAGAAGTGTTGGCAGATGCCTCCCGACCGATGCTGAAAAGTCATCAGGTAATAAATGACTGGTAATGTATTTTTGACATAAAAATGAAGTTTTTAAAGTAAAACATATTTTTATTAGAAAATACTTACCAGTCATTTCATATTCCCGCCTCCCAACCCCGCGTCGTCAACCAACACTTACTTGAAAACTAAAAGTGACACGTTGACCTCGTGCGCCGGTATTTACCGGTGACCGTGTATATCACACAGGCGTGAGGGATACGCTAGGCGAGTTCTTTTTCTGGATGAATTAAGGGTTAGGAGATGTATATATCAGGTAATAAATGACTGGTAAGTATTTTCTAATAAAAATATGTTTTACTTTAAAAACTTCATTTTCATACTTGATTTTTGTCCGGAGCATATCTCCAAAACTGTACTAGCTATGGTTATGAAATTTCACACATGGATGCATCTCATCAAGGGGGAGTGCAGTGGACATGAACCATAACTCTTGCTTGCCTAATTTTTGAGTTATTTCCCTTTCTTTATTTTCATACTTGATTTTTGTCCGGAGCATATCTCCATAACTATACTAGCTATGGCTATGAAATTTCACACATGAATACATCGTATCAAGGGGGAGTGCAGTGGACATGAACCATAACTCTTGCTTGCCTAATTTTTGAGTTATTTCCCTTTCTTTATTTTCATACTTGATTTTTGTCCGGAGCATATCTCCAAAACTGTACTAGCTATGGTTATGAAATTTCACACATGGATGCATCTCATCAAGGGGGAGTGCAGTGGACATGAACCATAACTCTTGCTTGCCTAATTTTTGAGTTATTTCCCTTTCTTTATTTTCATACTTGATTTTTGTCCTGAGCATATCTCCATAACTATACTAGCTATGGCTATGAAATTTCACACATGAATACATCGTATCAAGGGGGAGTGCAGTGGACATGAACCATAACTCTTGCTTGCCTAATTTTTGAGTTATTTCCCTTTCTTTATTTTCATACTTGATTTTTGTCCGGAGCATATCTCCATAACTATACTAGCTATGGCTATGAAATTTCACACATGAATACATCGTATCAAGGGGGAGTGCAGTGCACATGAACCATAACTCTTGCTTCCCTAATTTTTGAGTTATTTCCCTTTCTTTATTTTCATACTTTATTGTCTTGATATACCTAAACATTGGGTTGCTATGACAACAGAAACAGACTCAAAAGTGCAAACCGGTAGGGGACTATGGTATTGCTTGCAAACCTCCAGTTACTTGTTAACTTGAAAATATTGAAACTTTGTCAGAATGTTTGTTTTGATGATATATAGGCCAGAGCAGAAATTGCTCAAGGTGAGTTTTTGTGATCACCTTCTGTACATTGTTCGTCTATTGTCAACAATTTGCTTGTTAACACTCTTGAGGCCACTATCATCATCTAATCTTCATGAAACTTATTCAGTTTGTATATCTTGCTGATTTCTAGGCAAAGTTTGAATACGGGTCATGTTGGGTCAAATAACTAGGTCACTAGGTCACATTGAAGGAAAATCTTGTTAACGCTCTGGAGGCCGCATTTTTAACTTGGGCATGTTGAAACTATCAGAATGTTTGTCTTGATGATATGTATGTTAAGTTGGAATATTGGTTATGTTGGTCACTAGGTCAAATTGAAGGAAACTCTTATTAACTCTCTAGAGGACACAACTTTTGCTTCAGCAGTTTGAAATTTTGTCAGAATGTTTGTCTTAATGATATCTATGTCAAGTTTGAATTATGGTTCATATTGACTCTAAAACTAGGTCACTAAGCCAAATTGAAGGAACATCTTTTCAACACTCTAGCGACTGCATTTTTAGCTCGACTTTTGAAAAAATGAGAGCTTTTGTCATGGCTCCGGCGGTGGCGGCGGTGTGGTCGTCCGGTTAAGGTTTTTAGATCACCTGAGCCGAAGGCTCAAGGTGAGCTATTCTGATCACTTTTTGTCCGGCGTCCGTCCGGTGTTAACTTTTAGCTTTAAACATCATCTCCTCCCAAACTCCAAGGACAATTTCCGTGAAACATCACAGGACTGTTCCCCTGGTTGGCCTCTTTCAAAATTGTTCAAAGATTTAAATTCCATTGAGAACTTTGGTTGCTGCGGCATCAGAAAGGGGACAAAATGTCCAAACTTTAAAAATCTTCTCCTCCGAATCTGCCTGTCAGATTCAAATATAATTAGGTAGAAATGTTCCTTGGGTGACCCTCTATAAAATTTGTTCAAGCCATACTGATTGGGCGAAAAACATGGCAGTCAGGCGGCATCAAAAAAGGGGCAAAATGACAAAATTTGAAAATTCCATTTTTATGAAAGTGCTTGTCTGATTTTAAGAAAATATAATACGAATCTTACTGTAATGATCCTCTATTTAATTTGTTTAAGCCGTTTTGATTGGTTACACAATCATAGCAACCAGGCGTCATCACAAAAGGGGTAAATTGAACTTTTAGCTACAAATGACAACCAACTCCTACCATTCCAATAGACCAATTTCCACAAAACATCACAGGAATGTTCCTTTGGTGGTCCTCTTTCAAAATTGTTCAAAGATTAAAATTCCAATGAGAACTTTGGTTGCTGCGGCATCAGAAAGGGGACAAAATGTCCTAACTTTAAAAATCTTCTCCTCCGAATCTGCCTGTCAGATTCAAATATAATTTGGTAGAAATGTTCCTTGGGTGACCCTCTATAAAAATTGTTCAAGCCATACTGATTGGGCGAAAAACATGGCAGTCAGGCGGCATCAAAAAAGGGGCAAAATGACAAAATTTGAAAATTCCATTTTTATGAAAGTGTTTGTCTGATTTTAAGAAAATATAATACGAATCTTACTGTAATGATCCTCTATTTAATTTGTTTAAGCCGTTTTGATTGGTTACACAATCAACCAGGCGTCGTCACAAAAAGGGTAAATTGAACTTTTAGCTACAATGACAACCAACTCCTACCATTCCAATAGACCAATTTCCACAAAACATCACAAGAATGTTCCTTTGGTGGTCCTCTTTCAAAATTGTTCAAAGATTTAAATTCCATTGAGATCTACTTGTGTGATTGCAAGATAATTTGGTAGAAATGTTTCTTAAGTGACCCTCTTAATAAACTGTTGAAGTCATATTGATTTCGTTGAAAAACAGGGCAGCAAGGTGCAAAATGACAAAAACTTTATAATTCCATTCTTATTAAAGTTCTTGTTAGATTTCAAGATATAAAAGGCCTTTACTGATAAGCTGTTTCTTGAGAAGTGTCCACTCCTTTGCAGTTTCATTTGCACTCCCTGATAAAATTTTCTTGATATTTGCAGTTAAATATTTGCTACTAATTTACTATCAATTAGGTGATCGATTTAGGGCCATCTTGGCCCTCTTGTTTGTTTAGCTCAGCTTCTTTTTTTTTAGCTCACCTGAGCTTTGGTCAAGGTGAGTTATTGTGATCGCCTTTTGTCCGGCGTGCGTCGTGCGTCAACTTCTTCTCCTCAGTAACCAGTGGGTCAATTTGGATGAAACTTCACAGAAAGCATCCTCTCAATGACCTCACCAGAATTCCTTCAAATTTTTGGGATCCATGCAAAATTCTGGTTTCCATGGCAACGAAATCGAAAAAACTTCAAAATTCTTCTTCTCCCGAATTGGTTGGCAGATTTTCAAATAATTTTGTAGAAATGTTCCTTGGATGACCCTCTATCAGATTCCTTCAAGCCGTGTTGATTGGTCGAAAAACATGGCCGCCAGGGGGGCGGGGCTATTTTGCCTTATATGGCTATAGTGAAAACTTAAAAAATCTTCTCCTCCGAAAGTATAAGGCCGATTTTCAAATAATTTTGTAGAAATGTTCCTTGGGTGACCCTCTATCAGATTCCTTCAAGCCATGTTGATTGGTCGAAAAATATGGCCGCCAGGGGGGGGCGGGGCTATTTTGCCTTATATGGCTATAGTGCAAACTTAAAAATCTTCTCCTCCAAAAGTGTCAGGCTGATTTTCAAATAATTTTGTAGAAATGTTCCTTGGGTGATCCTCTATCAGATTCCTTCAAGCCATGTTGATTGGTCAAAAAACATGGCCGCCAGGGGGCGGGGCTATTTTGCCTTTTATGGCTATAATGAAAACTTAAAAAATCTTCTCCTCCATAAGTGTCAGGCCGATTTTCAAATAATTTTGTAGAAATGTTCCTTGGGTGACCCTCTATCAGATTCCTTCAAGCAATGTTGATTGGTCGAAAAAAAAGGCCGCCAGGGGGCGGGGGGGCTATTTTGCCTTATATGGCCAAAGTGAAAACTTAAAAAATCTTCAACATCTTCTCCTCAGTAACCAGTGGGTCAATTTTGATGAAACTTCACAGAAAGCATCCTCTTAATGACCTCACCAGAATTCCTTCAAATTTTAGGGATCCATGCAGAATTCTGGTTTCCATGGCAACGAAACGAAAAAAACTTCAAAATTCTTCTTCTCCCAAACTGGTTGGAAGATTTTCAAATAATTTTGTAGAAATGTTCCTTGGATGACCCTCTATCAGATTCCTTCAAGCCATGTTGATTGGTCGAAAAACATGGCCACCAGGGGGGGCGGGGCTATTTTGCCTTATATGGCTATAGTGCAAACTTAAAAAATCTTCTTCTCCAAAAGTGTCGGCCCGATTTTCAAATAATTTTGTAGAAATGTTCCTTGGATGACCCACTTTCAGATTCCTTCAAGCCATGTTGATTGGTCAAAAAACATGGCCGCCAGTAGGCAGGGCTATTTTGCATTATATGGCAATAGTGAAAACTTAAAAAATCTTCTCCTCCAAAAGTATCTGGCCGATTTTCAAATAATTTTGTAGAAATGTTCCTAGGGTGACCCTCTATCAGATTCCTTCAAGCCAAGTTGATTGGTCGGAAACTATGGCTGCCAGGGGGCGAGGCTTATATAGCTAAAGTGAAAAAAAAAAAAAATCAGGTGAGCGATTCAAGGGCCATCATGGCCCTCTTGTTTAAATGAATTCTTTAAGCTTGGAATCTTGTTGGCAATGCTTAATTTCTTTTTTATGCCCAAACTTTTAGAAGAAATGTGAAAGTAGAGGGAAAGGACAGCTTTAATCCGGGTCCTTTTTCTGTTTGTTGCTTAGTTACTCATTTGCAAAAAAGAAAAAGATTTCCTAAACATTGACCTTGACTTGTACAACTTCAAATTTTTAAGAATCCATAGCCAATTCTAGGAATATCAAAATAAAGATGTTGAGTTAAGCTGCCAACAGTATAGAGCCTCGTTAAGGAGGAGCATATGTGCCTGCTAGCCTGGCTGTATACTGGTCGCGCAGGAGGAGCAGAATTGGTTTCAGCATTCAATGGGTTAACCCTTTCCCACCTTTGCAGCAGACGACTTTTGCCACAGTGTTTTCAACTCTCTTCATTAATTACACTTTCAATTATAGAGAGTTTTCCTATTTTTATGAAAATGTTTTCAAAGTTACCTGCTTCAGATTGTTTGTATGTGGGAAAGGGTTAATGTGGGGGGAGTGTTATTGGTTTCCTTTCTTTTTGCATATGATTAAATGGAGAGAGAAAAAAGCAAGAAAGGAAACAAAGCTTTTTCTAGGGGTAATTTGTCAACCGAATCAGAATCAGGGCATTTTCTTAACCCCCTTTACCAACTACAGCAAATTTGCAGCTGATGACTTTGAAAACATGTAGAATCAAATGTGAAAAATCTCTATTTATAAATGAAAGAAAGACTATTGAATGGAGTTTAAAATATTGTGGCAAAATGAGAAATTGCTCCTTTTCCCACAATGTTTTCAAATGTTGTCTGAGACGAATAAGTTATGTCAGCATGTGGGAAAGGGTTAACTTTGTTTTATCCTGATTGGCCATTAGACAATATTTTGAAACATTACAGAAAAACTGAGTTTGGTTTCTCATCACTGTTTTATCTGTGATCTTTTCCAGCTATTTGAAATTGATATCAGTTTATCAGATGTTTATTTTCACCAAGAATCAATTCGTAAATGCTTTATGAAATTTCTTATTTCTAACTCTGGAATAGAAAGCATCTGAACAAACTAGAAAAACATTTTTACAAATGAAAGTTATATTTGATTTAGAGATTGTTCTTTTATAACTAAATGTTTTCAAAGTCGGATTCTGCAGATTTTGTTTTATGTGGCAATGGATTGAATTGTATTTTGAAAAATCATTATGTATCTTTTGTATTTGCAGTTCCACCTAAATCAGTCAAGATCACGGGAACAAAAGAGGCCAAGGTTAATGAAACAGTGACCTTGACCTGTACAACATCCAACAGTAACCCAGCAGCCAATATATCATGGATACCACAAGGGGCTCGCATTATTGAAGCCAAGACATGGACGGAGGCCTCGCTCGACGGGGGATCCATTACAATATCCAAGATCAACGTTACTTTGACACATCGACAAAATAGTGCCATCTACACTTGCTCGGCAACTAACAATCGACTGGGGGTCACTATTGCTGACACCGTTACAGTTGGAGTTCTCTGTATGTATATGATTTCTGATGCTTTTATGACTCGACAATATTAACCTTGTCCTGACCTTTCTGCAAAGATCTACAGTGGAAACTGTGTATGAAAACCACCAATGGGAACACAACAATAAGGTCTTCGTTCACAGGTGGTCTTTAATTGAAGGGTCATTTATGCAGAAAATAAGTAATTGGGAAACTTAAAGTGTGCTTGCTATAAACAGGGAATCACTACTCGAACGTGGTCTTTAGCACAGATTTGACTGTCGTTATTAATCTATGAACCCTTTCTGACCTGCAGACGTATCGACTGCAGCAGAGGATGTTTGAAAGTTTTTGGACATAAGGAGTAATTTTTCCTTTTTCCAAGTGCTTTGTTTTCAACGTATATAGAGATTTTCTGTATATTTTCTTAGATGTATTTAAAGGTTCTGCTGCGTATTTGTTGTATGTAGGTAGGTAAGGGTTAAACTTGGCTTGATTAATAACAGGGGATAAATGACACACAGTTTAACCCTTTCTCACATATAACAAAGCAGACTACTTGGAAACATTTCAGCTAAGATATGAAAAATCTCTGTAAGTGACAGTATAATAATTGAATACAATTGAAAATATTGTGGCAAAGTAAGAAATTACAATTAATCCTTTTGTCACAATTGTTTCAAATGTCATCTGCTGCAGAGGCATCAGAAAGCGTCTATATGTGGGAAAGGGTTAAGTTGGCAAATAGCTCTCTTTCTGAAGGTCAGGAAGGTTAATATAGTCAAGTAAATACTCTGATACTTTGATTACTATCATATTTGTTTTTGAAAACAATGGTAACTTCGGTATTCACATGTATAAGACTCATTGGTCTTTCAATTTTCCATTATTTAGATATATATGGGACCTTCAAAGCCACCTGGAATATCTGTCATGAATGTGTGACAGGCCTTGTGCTGCCAATCAGACAGTCTTGGGTATTTGCTCGTCACAATTTCTCAAAGGCTTATTTCACTTAACATGAATCAAATTGATATGCTTGTGTTTTCGGGTTATATGACTTGGCTGGGTGACAATTAGAAATTTATTCTTAGTCATCAGTCTGTTCATGGCACTTTCATTTCAGTTATACGAAAAAAACACATAAATGGGTTTTTTCGTTATAGGTAACAGGTGTGAGATTTTTTTATGCCCCCCCGGAATCTCCGATTCGGGGGGCATATAGTTTTTGGCCTGTCTGTCTGCACGTTGGTCTGCACGTCTGTCTGTCTGTCTGCACAAAAAAAACTTTAACCTTGACCACTTCTTTTGAACCATAACAGGTACGGCTACCATATTTCACATGTGTATTCCTTGTGACATGACCTTTCTGTCAGTACCAAAATGTTTGACCTTGCGACCTTGACCTTTGACCTAGATGTAGTTTTTGGCCTGTCTGCACGAAAAAAACTTTAACCTTGACCACTACTTTTGAACCATAACAGGTACGGCTACCATATTTCACATGTGTATTCCTTGTGACATTACCTTTCTGTCAGTACCAAAATGTTTGACCTTGCGACCTTGACCTTTGACCTAGATGTTGCCATTCTCGAAAAAAACTTTAACCTTGGCCATTACTTTTGAACCATAACAGGTACGGCTACCATATTTCACATGTGTATTCCTTGTGACATGACCTTTCTGTCAGTACCAACATTTTTGACCTTGCGACCTTGACCTTTGACCTAGAGGTAGTTTTTGGCCTGTCTGCATGAAAAAAACATTAACCTTGACCACTACTTTTGAACCATAACAGGTACGGCTACCATATTTCACATGTGTATTCCTTGTGACATTACCTTTCTGTCAGTACCAAAATGTTTGACCTTGCGACCTTGACCTTTGACCTAGATGTTGCCATTCTCGAAAAAACCTTTAACCTTGGCCATTACTTTTGAACCATAACAGGTACGGCTACCATATTTCACATGTGTATTCCTTGTGACATGACCTTTCTGTCAGTACCAACATTTTTGACCTTGCGACCGTGACCACCTTTGACCTAGATGTTGCCATTCTCGAAAAAAACTTTAACCTTGGCCATTACTTTTGAACCATAACAGGTACGGCTACCATATTTCACATGTGTATTCCTTGTGACATGACCTTTCTGTCAGTACCAACATTTTTGACCTTGCGACCTTGACATTTAGATGTTGCCATTCTCAATTTTTTTTTTAACCTTCCCCACTACTTTTGAACCATAACAGGTAAGGCTACCATATTTCACATGTGTATACCTTGTGACATGACCTTTCTGTCAGTACCAACATTTTTCACCTTGCGACCTAGACCTTTGACCTAGATGTTGCCATTCTCAAAAAAATACTTTAACCTTGACCACTACTTTTGAACCATAACAGGTACGGCTACCATATTTCACATGTGTATTCCTTGTGACATGACCTTTCTGTCAGTACCAACATTTTTGACCTGGCGACCTTGACCTTTGACCTTGATGTTTCACAAACACATCTTGTTTTTTTGTTTTTTTTCAATAACCCATGAAGCTTTCTGAAATGAAACTGGCCAAATCCATGGGGGCCGCCATTTTGGGTATGTATAAAATGAGACGAGAAACACGGATTGAAAAAAAATATATTGTCTTCTTTTTAATAAATTTTTTTAAATCGATATTTTGGGTATGTATAAAATGACACGAAAAACATGGATTTTTTAAATTATTGTCGTCTTTTTAATCTTTTTTTAAATCGATATTTAAGATCATTAAAGTGCTGTGTTTTGTGGGAATTAACATTTGTACGAAAAATTAAAAATAAATGGAACTCGGTAAGAAATATGTTTTCCTGTTCGTCAAAAAACCCGACAGCATTAGACTTCTACGCCCGAACCTAAATGTTGACTGTATCGTAGCCAAAGAAGGACGTGACGTCATTTCCGTAACACTTCATCTTGGCGTAACGTCAATGGTGCGACGTCATTTCCCGCAAAAAAGTGGTATCAACATGAAATACCCCAAATTCCTATACATGAGCTATTTATCAAACATTGTGGCAAAAGGATAACTTTCTCATAAGGAGCAGTTGTTCTTTTAGCGACAATCTTTCCCTAAATCGTTTGTTGCAAAGGCCTCAGAAACTGTCTCTAATAGAGAAAGGGTTTAGCAGAAATGTGACCCCTTACATCATTTGTTGAAAAAGGCAGTCGCCAGGTGGCATCAGCAAAGGGCTGATCTTTTTGCTTCTTTACCTTTATCATGTTTTAACCTCGTTCATTATAAATGTATTCCTTGATTTTCTGAAAGTCTTTACTTTATTATTTTCTGTTCGTAAAAATAGACGACAGCAATACGAATTCCAAATATTTTTTGATAAGGCACGAATCAAGACATTAACATTATTATTGTCTAGTCAATTACTTATAAATCCTTTTTTATGGCCAAAGTATGCTCTTTAATTTTTGTTTATAATTATCTTGCGTTTTTTCGTAAATAGGTAGCACCTATAGATATATTAGATATTGGTAGTGCAGGTGACATATGTGTTTGTGCATGAGGTCGCAGATTTGATCCCCGGCCGGGTCATACCAAAGACTTATCAAATTTGTTGTAATGGCTTTTCCTCATTAAGAATCACTCGCTGGTGTCAGGATTGTAGGGTTATCATTACAGATGACTCGCTGGTGTCAGGATTGTAGGGTTATCATTACGATTGACTCACTAGTGTCAGGATTGTAGGGTTATCATTACAGATGACTCGCTGGTGTTCAGGATTGTAGGGTTATCATTATGGATGACTCGCTGGTGTTCAGGATTGTAGGGTTATCATTACAGATGACTCGCTGGTGTTCAGGATTGTAGGGTTATCATTACAGATGACTCGCTGGTGTTCAGGATTGTAGGGTTATCATTACGGATGATTCGCTGGTGTTCAGGATTGTAGGGTTATCATTACGGATGATTCGCTGGTGTTCAGGATTGTAGGGTTATCATTACGGATTATTCGCTGGTGTTCAGGGTTGTAGGGTTATCAATATGATTGACTTGCTAGTGTCAGAATTGTAGGGTTATCATTACGGATGACTCGCTGGTGTTCAGGATTGTAGGGTTATCATTACGGATGACTCGCTGGTGTCAGGATTGTAGAGTTATCATTACAGATGACTCGCTGGTGTTAGGATTGTAGGGTTATCATTATGGATGACTTGCTAGTGTCAGGATTGTAGGGTTATCATTACAGATGACTCGCTGGTGTAAGGATTATAGGGTTATCATTACGGATGATTCACTGGTGTTCAGGAGTGTAAGTTTATCATTACAGATGACTCGCTGGTGTCAGGATTGTAGGGTTATTATTATGGATGATTCGCTGGTGTTCAGGATTGTAGGGTTATCATTATGGATGACTCGCTGGTGTCAGGATTGTAGGGTTATCATTACAGATGACTCGCTGGTGTCAGGATTGTAGGGTTATCATTACAGATGACTCGCTGGTGTCAGGAGTGTAGGGTTATCATTACGGATGATTCGCTAGTGTCAGGATTGTAGGGTTATCATTACAGATGACTCGCTGGTGTTCAGAATTGTAGGGTTATCATTACGGATGACTCACTGGTGTTCAGGATTGTAGGGTTATCATTACGGATGATTCGCTGGTGTTCAGGATTGTAGGGTTATCATTACGGATGATCCGCTGGTGTTCAGGATTGTAGGGTTATCATTAAGGATGACTCGCTGGTGTTCAGGGTTGTAGGGTTATCATTACAGATGACTCGCTGGTGTCAGGAGTGTAGGGTTATCATTACGGATGATTCGCTGGTGTTCAGGATTGTAGGGTTATCATTACGGATGATTTGCTGGTGTTCAGGATTGTAGGGTTATCATTAAGGATGACTCGCTGGTGTTCAGGGTTGTAGGGTTATCATTACGGATGACTCGCTGGTGTCAGGATTGTAGGGTTATCATTACGGATGACTCGCTGGTGTTCAGGATTGTAGGGTTATCATTACAGATGACTCGCTGGTGTTCACGATTGTAGAGTTATCATTACGTATGACTCGCTGGTGTCAGGATATATGGGACCGGTTGAACTGGTAAATTACCCAGGAAACGACATGATATAACTGTGAAAATGTTAAAACAGTATAAAACAGTATAAAACAGTATATATAAAACCGTATAAAACAGCATACAAAACAAAAACAAACAAATGTTTTTCTGTAAAAAGAAAAGGAAAGAAGGTTGTGATGGAAAAAGGGAAATTGTTTGTCAGTTTGATGAAATACAGATCTCATTGTGTTTTTGTGCCATATTGATCATGAGAATCTGTTAGACCATGATTGGATTATCATCATAGATCTTACTTCTAACCTTATCAGTTTCATATGTTGTCGTCATAGGTTGTCGTCTGCTTTGAAAACATTTGAGGAAAAAAATTATATATCTGAAAAAATGAAATACAGTTTGAAATATGACATCATTTTGGTTTTCTGACAAGTTGCTGGTTTCTATTTAAGCCATAATTATTGTTTTAAAAGCTTGTCTGCTGCATAATGCACCATAGGTCTGTATTAGGGAAAGGGTGAAGACCTCAGCTAGTAACATTAATGATAGGTCTTACTTTTAACCATTTCACATTTTCAACAAATCTGCAGCAGACAACTTTGAAAACATTTATGGAAAGATAGGACAAAATCTCTTTTAATGAAAGTATAATTATTGGATTGACTTGAAAGTATTGTGGCCAAAGGATAACATCCTGATGATTGCCCTTTTGCCTCAATGTTTTCAGTTGTCTGCTGCAGATATTTCAAAACGAATCTGCATGTGCGAAAGAGTAAAGCCAATATATAGCTCTTAGTAAGAATCTTCAAAGATAAATGTACAGCTTAATTCTTTCATCCACATTTAAAGATGTGTGGTCGCATTGAGTACTTTCAATCCTATTCAATGACCATTTAGATTGTCACAGACACACTTGAGATAAAGCAGTTCATTTGTCCAAATAACATTGTAATAACCACTGTCTGTTTTAAGTCAGCAGAGACATATGGGCCACACGTCACACAAAAACAGACCTTCAGGGTTTTATAAATAACTGGCAAATACCATAGAAATCTTTCTTGTAATATTATTTACATTTCGATCTTAAATGAGATGTGTTGCACATGCGCAGAGCAGGTTTTGTGTTATGGCGGAGCATTTGATTCTCACTCGATTGAATTCTATGCTTGGTACAGTTGTATAGTGAGACTTTGATCACAACTGTTACCGAAAGGCCAACAAGATGCTTGTACGACTAGATTACTGACTAGATTGCGAACATGATACAGAGGACTAGATAAGAAAGAGTAAACAGGTCTTGTTTCCACTATCAATATCCCTTTCCCACATATAACAAATCTGCAGCAGACGACTTTGAAAATATAGTGACAAAAACCTGAACAATCTCCATAAAAGATAGCTTAATTGTTAAATAAAAATAAAAATATTGTGGCCAAAGGAGAAATTAATTGCTCATCATGATCAATTTCACCTTTGGCCACAATGTTTTTAAAAGTAGTCTGCTGCTATTGCATCAAAATGCGTCTGCAGGTGGGAAGGGGATATATATGTTGGCACTCATTGAAATCTATATTGTGGGTGAGACAATTCTTTTGAGTACCTGCAATATTGGTTTTGGAGGTCAAATAAGGATTTTTAGAACATGCAAAACGCCCGTTATCTACAGCTCTGATGAAAGGTCCTGTTCAGACTGCATGGCACAGTCGGATCTGATATTTTTGTCAAGAATTCCTAAAGGTCAAGTTTTTGTGTGACATGGCCACCAGGTTCAATATAAATGAACTTGTCAAAGTTTGTCACAGTAAAACTATCCAAGCTCAGTAACTGCTGTATAAGATCGTTTTTTTTATGCTGTGAAGTTATGAACCTTTACAGCTTAACTTTACCATCCTCCACTGTTTTATACTAGAATCACAGTATCTGTTTGTTGGTCTTCCTTGATGGTGTAGTGTTGGAGCTTTGCTTCGGGTGCAGGATGGCTTGGATTCGATCCCCGGCCGGGTCCTTTCAAAATGGTAGTAATAGATGCCTTCCTTGGCGCTCGGGCTTGAAGGGTTAGCATTACGTCTGACTGGCTTTTGGCAGGATAAATGGACCAGTAGTTCTGGTAACTTATCCAGGGAATGCTGTGATATAACTGTTTTTTTTTTTAAAAGCAGCGTAAAACATAAAATACAAACGATGAAGGATCCATCTGTATGACCTAATTTGTCAACCAAATTATGATCTTTGTAGAACAATCTACTATTTCTATTCTGAAGCAAGACAGTGAGAGTTTACAGGCTCATTTTTATATAGAGGATAGGTGTTGGTTTTGCTCTAAGATCAATATTATGTTTCACATACAGTCAAACCTGTGCTAAAGACCATCAATTTCAATTCTTTTATTTGTTTAGCAACTCCCTGTCTCAAGCAGCCACATTTTTAATTTCCATATTACTAATTTTCTGAATAAATGACCCTGTAATTAAAGACCACCTGTGAACAAAGCCCTATGGGTGGTTGTTAAACACAGATGTAGATTCATGTAACTGCAGCAGATGACTTTTGAAAAAATAATGAGTAATTTCTCTTTTTGCCAAAATGTTTTTTTATCTATCTTTAATGTATAGATATTTTCCATATTTTTGACTAAATGTTTTTCAAATGTCTTAAGAGGAAAAGCTCTTTTGGTGATCACAAATGGAAATACAGTATATCTTGATTTTACTTTTAAACCAATAATAATTTTGTTACTGTTCTGTATATTTCATGCTTTCACATACCAATGGCATGTTAACCCTTTCCCTCATATAAACGCTTTCTGACGCCTCTGCAGCAGACGGCTTTTTGAAAACCTAGTGACAAAAGAAGAAATTGCACAAAATGTGAAATTTCTACTTTTGCCACAATGTTTTCCACTTTTAGTCTAGGTTATCCAATCAATTATAGAGATTTTCTATGTTTTGACAAAATATGTTCAAAGTCGTCTGCTGCAGAATTGTCGTATGAGGGAAAGGGTTAACCCCCATTTTCCAAAATACAACAATTCTGCAGCAGACGACTTTGAAAATATCTTGACAAAAATATGAAAAATATCTATAAATGAAAGTACAGTTTTTGTAAAGAGTTGAAAACATTGTGGCAAAAGAAGAAAAATTGCTTGTTTTGCGCTATTTCTCTTTTTGGAACAATGTTTTCAAAAGTCGTCTGCTACAGAGCCGTCAGAAATCGTCTCTATGTGGGAAAGGGTTAAACAAACAATTGTTCTGTATATTTCATGCTTTCACTAACTGGTGGCATGTATCAGTCAGTGACTGTGAGTTAAATAAAGATATAGTTAACCCATAACTTCACATGCTTTGTCAAATGTTATCCACTTAACCCTTTCCCTCATACAACAGTTCTGCAGCAGACGACTTTGAACATATTTTGTCAAAACATAGAAAATCTCTATAATTGAATGGATAACCTGTGACTCAAAGTGGAAAACATTGTGGCAAAAGGAGAAATTGCACGTTTTGTGCAATTTCTTCTTTTGTCACTATGTTTTCAAAAAGCCGTCTGCTGTAGAGGCGTCAGAAAGCGTCTATATGAGGGAAAGGGTTAACAATCAACAGAATGATGAACATTTTGAAAAATATAGAAAACTGGAAGTATCTTTTTGACAAAGAGTTGGTAATGTTGCAATTAAAGGTGAAATTGCTCGTTTGTAGTAATTTCACCTTTTATTGCATTGTTTTCAAAAGTTGTCTGCAGCAGCAGGCGTCAAATGTCGTCAGTGTGAAGCAATAGGTAAAAGAGTGACAATTATCACTTGAAAACAGCTAGTTTATCAGGATATGATCATTCTTTTTCCTTTCATGATAATCCGCTTTAAAGTATGGGATAATGATTATTTATATTTTCAGATGCTCCGGATCCACCACTAATCTATGGTTATAATGAGGGAGATTCTATCCGGGCTGGTCAGAGGGTCAAAATGACATGTAGTTGTTCAGGCGGAAACCCACCAGCCACTTTACAGTGGTTTAAAGGTAAGTTTGTGCAGTGAATTTTAACCTTTTCCCTTTAAGAGACTACTTTTGATAAATTTGCAGCAGACAACTTTGGAAGACGCGAGAAGTGGAGAAAAATGCTTGTTTTTAACAATTTCTCCTTATCCCATAATATTTTTATGCCCCCGGAATCACCGATTCGGTGGGCATCTAGTTTTTGGCCTGTCTGCACGTCTGTCTGTCTGTCTGTCTGCACGAAAAAAACTTTAACCTTGGCCATTACTTTTGAACCATAACAGGTACGGCTACCATATTTCACATGTGTATTCCTTGTGACATGACCTTTCTGTCAGTACCAACATTTTTGACCTTGCGACCTTGACCTTTGACCTAGATGTTGCCATTCTCGATAAAAACTTTAACCTTCACCACTACTTTTGAACCATAACAGGTACGGCTACCATATTTCACATGTGTATACCTTGTGACATGACCTTTCTGTCAGTACCAAAATTTTTCACCTTGCGACCTTGACCTTTGACCTAGATGTTGCCATTCTCGAAAAAAACTTTAACCGTGACCACTACTTTTGAACCATAACAGGTACGGCTACCATATTTCACATATGTATACCTTGTGACATGACCTTTCTGTCAGTACCAAAATTGTTCACCTTGCGACCTTGACCTTTGACCTAGATGTTGCCATTCTCGAAAAAAACATTAACCTTGACCACTACTTTTGAACCATAACAGGTACAGCTACCATATTTCACATGTGTATTCCTTGTGACATGACCTTTCTGTCAGTACCAACATTTTTGACCTGGCGACCTTGACCTTTGACCTAGATATTGCCATTCGGGGGGCATCAGTGTTTCACAAACACATCTTGTTAACTCTTTATCAAAATTTCCCATATACAGGCGCATCTTGAAGGAAATGTTGCAAATAGAGAAATTGCTCACATTATGCAATTTATCCTTCCTCCATTCTCATAATATTTTTAACTCTATTCAATAATGTTTTTACATCAATTTCTACATGTCTTCAAGAAAACTGCTGCAGATAGTTTGTATGTGGGAAAGGGTTAAGAAGGCAGGATAGTTATGTATGCGAAATGTGCATCAAAACAATTACTGTGAAATGTCTTGTCAGTTTCCATTCTGACACAATTGACAGACTAATACATCAAAACCAGTTCAAAAAGATGGGACTTGGTATTTCAGGAACCATTCACAAGCACTTCATCACACATTAGACGTCCCTGTCAGTGAAAAAGGTGTCCTATAACTAGATACTCTTTGGCCATTTATGTAAACTCTTTCCCCACATACAGATTCAATTTGGAGCATATACAGCAAACGTCTGTTTGAAAAATAAATGAAATTCTCAAAATGTTTAATAGTCCTAATTGGAAGCCGCAAGTAGGCGGCTTCCTGTAGGAATGCTTCGAAATGTAGCACAAGGAGATATTTAGACCTGCCAGTGTCACCACATATCGGGATTTCTCTTTGTCCTTACTTAGCATATTAATTTAAGGTAAATGACTTTTAAAACATCCCTTTTACACTCTATATACATGTGTGAGTTTTACAAATTAAAAAAAAGGACAAAGGTATATTAATTTAATTTATGTACATTTTTAGTTAAGCGAAATTCATACTGTATCTAGTCTAAACAGTAAAATAGAGAACCCTTCTACTGAATTCGTTACCTGCCTCATACGCTTTATTATTTTGATAGTATCTCAAACTGGGAACCAAAAAATGGCAAGCAAAATGTAGTCTGGTTCCTTACATCCTATGATATATTACGCAATAATTAGATGAAGAAGCCACGGCCCATATTTAGTGTCGTTAGCGGCCGCGCACCGACCCTGGTTCCGGAATAATGTTAGTAGCTAAAATAAAAGACAGTACCATTCATCTATAGTCTATTTATAGATTTTCATTTTTATCGTAGCATCTCAATTTTTCAATCATCCTAACCAGGGACACTATACTACAATATTGTAATATAGTGTCCCTGTCCTAACTATTCATTCGCTTTGTTATCCCCCGCCTATGAAATAGGGAGGGGGATATTGAAATGGCGTTGTCCGTCCTTCCTTCCGTCCTTCCGTCCGTTCGTCCGTCACCTGCATTTTCTCAGTAACTAGCTGGTAGAATTTCATGAAACTTATAATAAATATGAACCACTATACTGGGATGATGCCCGTCCAATTTTTTTTTTGATTACTCAATTTTCCTTGGAGTTATTGCCCTTGATTTTTTGAAAAATCTACGTTTTCAGCCATTTCTCAGTAACTAGCGGGTAGAATTTCATGAAACTTAAAATAAATATGAACCACTATACTGGGATGATGCCCGTCCAATTTTTTTTTGATTAGTCAATTTTCCTTGGAGTTATTGCCCTTGATTTTTTGAAAAATCTACGTTTTCAGCCATTTCTCAGTAACTAGCGGGTAGAATTTCATGAAACTTAAAATAAAGGATAATATGAACCACTATACTGGGATGATGCCTGTTCATTTTTCATTTGGATTAGTCAATTTTTCTTAAGAGTTATTTCCCTTGATTTATTAAAAAATAATCGTTCGCAGCCGTTTCTCAGTAACTAGCGGCTAGAATTTGATGAAACTTGAATGTAATATTAACCAACTTCCTGCCATTATTCCCCTCCAACTCTTTTTTGGATTCCTTAATTTTTTCTAGAGTTACTGCCCCTGATTTATTAAAAAATCCACGCCTACAGTTATTTCTCAGTAACTAGCTGCTAGAATTTGATGAAACTTGAATGTGATATGAACCAACATCCTGCAATGAACTTCTGAATAAATATGGTATAAAATCATTTACATTTATTATAACACTGTCTGATACATAATTATCCATGCATTTTAGCTCCACTTTAAGAAGAGTAAAGATATCTATTGTATTTGTGTCACTGTTGGTTTAAGAAGCAAAACCTAGTATTCACATTTTTCCTGTGTTATTTAAGAAATAACAAATGACACCCCTTTAGTTTTGTAATATTGATTATTAACCCTTTCACCGCATAAATACTCCGTTGAAAATAGTGCAGTTCCAGATAAGACGCCGCTTTTAAAGGTGGCGTCTTATCTTGGACTGCACTATTTTGCAATAATTGATGTTCCCGAGTAAGCAGTTTCGGAAAATACAGTTTTATTTAATCGTCCCTCTGATTTATTTCGTTAAAATATTTTATCATAAAGTAATCCCAGTCGATATTTTATAATTTGGCGCGGAACGGGATAAACCAGTGTCATAACTTAATTCTTTCCCCTTGATCTTGTGCGAAGAAGTTGAAATTTAAAGGTCAATATGCACATTAAACATAAAGACCTTCATGCACAAACAAGCCATCAATTACAAACAAGCCATCGTTGGCGGGGGATATCTTTTCACTGAAAATGCTTGTTTTTAATAATCCGACTTTCATGTATAATATCTTTGATGATTTCAAAGTATGTCAGGTTAAACATCATTGAAATCATAGTGGCAAAAGGAGAAATTGCTCATAATGAGCAATATCTGCATTTGCCACAATAATTTCAACACTTTTCAATTATCATAGGATCATATATAGGGATTTTTTTATATTTTGTACTTGATAATTTCAAAGTGGACTGCTGCAGATTTGTTTTATGTGGGAAATGGTTAAACCCTTATCCACTATCATGACTTACCGATAAACCAAAATCAGATTGTCTGTGTGTCAGTATTATTTGACAAAACATTATCATAACAGGGCATGTGTTCAACAAGAATAGTTTTTGGAACAAATTGAAATTTATCATAACCTCTTGTCCATTTATATAATATGTCACGTTTCTTGATTAGTTTAACCCTAAATTATCTCATTCACTTAAAACACAGACCCTGCCAGGTTAAATAGCCTACATAAAACTGATATCTTCAAATACCGATATCAGCATTACTGACTACAGATTAATTTGTTCTAATGTTTGTGAATTTAAATGTTCTTTTTTCTTATTTCTACATGTGCAACGAAATATTGCGGCTTCTCTTTGATGCTTTGCATCAAACATTCGTCTTGTACTTCTATTACTTTACAACTTGATTTAAACAATGTCCTTTCATTTATAGAGATTCACCATATGTTTACATAAGTTTTCAAAGTCTTATTCTGCAGATTTGATCTATGGGGAAAATAAGGTTACTGATACTGATAAGGACTTTATACTATTCTGCAGCAGACAACTTTCAAAAACATTTTGGAAAAAGGACAAGATCCTTTCATTTCTTTCCCACCTGCAACAAATCTGCAACAGATAATTTTGAAAAGACACATTTACTAAATATGAAAAATCTATTTAAATGAAAGTATAATCTTTGAATAAAGTTGAAAATCAACAAAAGAGTTTTTTTCGTTGGTTATATTCGAAGACATTTAGTAAAAAATATTGAAAATATCTATAAATGAAAGAACAATTATTGAATATAGATGAAACCATTGTGACAAGAAGAAAATATTGCTCATTATGAGTAGTTTCTTTTTTTGTCAAAGTGTTTTCAAAAGTCATCTGTTGCAATTGCATCAAAATGCTTCTGTAAGTGGAATGGTTAGCTATTTACCTGATATCTTTGGTTGTCATACCTGAAAAGAAGGGTTACATCTAAAAACCTGGAAGTTAATTTTTCTTTTCAAAGCTAATTCCAAATGACACAAATGGTAATTTCCTAATTCCAAATGACACACATGTTAATTCCATAATTTCAGGTGACACTAATGTTAATTCATACTTTCAGGTGACACACTTATAACAAATGGAATCACCAACAAGACTGTTGGTTATAGACCATCCTCAGAACTGGCCCTGACTACGAGTGCTGCTGATAACAATGCTCTGTACAGATGTGAAGCAACTAACAGGGCCACGGACAGCCCCTTACAAGCTGTGAAGAAACTTACTGTACACTGTAAGAGATATGTTTGTTACGGTTTTTGTGTCAACTGCCTTTGCTTCGGAGACACATAGTGATCACTTCTTTGTCTTCTGCCATTCTGTCTATTCATCTGTTGGCATTTTGGGAGATGACACATATGTGTTTCTTTTAACACTTTTGTATATTTTTGCATGCCGGTACATATATATTTTTCTGTCAACATCACAAGTATGAATATGTCATTCACCCAGCCATTGATTGATAAGTCCTTGGTGACTAGGGCTGTAACGATACCTTCGAATATTCAATATAGCCGAATACAGGTCTGCCCAATACGTATTTGTTATTCGCCTCGCCCAGAACCGAATGTTTACGAATATAATCCAAAGCTGTATGATTTAAATAGAAGTCAATTTAATTGAACTACAAACATTACAAATTGTTTTATCCCACTTGCAATCCTCTTCAGTTTCATAGCGCATTCGGTGCTATATTTATATAGTACCCCACCCACAACAGCTGACCACTGATTTTGCGACATATTTTTTAATCATTTTCTAAAAATATATTTGATGTTGTGTGTTCACAATGATGTATTTTGACATACATTTGTGTGTGTTTAGCATGTGTTTTTAATTAATTTGAATTTTAATTCAATTGAAAAATTGGGAAAATTCCCATTTAATGACAACCAAAACCGGTCAACAAATTGAAAATATTAAAATAACCGTCAGCTGTATGAGAACATTTTGGATTTCCGAAAGGACTCAAGAGAGACTTTCCATTGCTTAAAATCTGCAAAATTGGTAGACATAAAAAAGGGGAAAAAATAGTTAAACGCTACATTTAATTCACAATTACCGTATTTAAGTTGATATTCTTTTGAGGAACACATGCATGTCGACTATGGACAAATATTCAAATACGTTATTAACTTTTATACTGTTCTAGTTGGATTTTATTTAAATTCATGACCGTATTCGTGAATAAATATTCGTATTTGTTATCCTGTATTCGTGATGCGTATTGTATTCGCCACCTAGTGTATTCATTACAGCCCTATTTGTGAATCAATGGTTAATAATCTTACCTGAGCACAAGTACTTAAGGTGGGCTAATGTGATTGCCATGTGTCTGTTACACATCATCAGTGCTTCAGTATTTTTTCTTAAACAAATTCTCCTCTCTAACCACTGGGCAAATTTCAAATCGATGCAGAAATTAGCTTTGCTATGGCACACATAACATACTCTGGATACATTATTGTGATCTTTTACCATCTTTGTCAAAATATTCAAGGGGTTTCAAATCTTCTCAGAGGAAACCTATTGTCTGATTTGTTCAAGCCATTTATAATGGTTAAAACATTGCGGCAATGTGGGTGGACTTGTTTCCCATATTGCCTAAAGTGCAAACTTTGAAAAACTTCTTCTGGCTCAATTGCAAATTATCTCACAGAACGGCTTTTGTTTACTTTAGAACAGGTTGATTAAAGTTATAATGATTGGTCAATAAAAACATTGCTGCCAGGGGGAGGAGCTACTTTCCCTTTATGCTTGAAAACATCTCCTTTGAAATAATTTCACTGAACTCCTTCTTGGATGACCCTGTACAAAGACTACGCAAGAAATTTTGATTGCTAAAATAAATTACATCAAGGGGGTAAAGTTTGTACCACTTCTCTTTGATGTAAATATGACTTGCTTAGAACAGTACTATATTATGTATGAATATAGAAGTGGGCAGCTTTTATTTAAGTTCTGTTAAATCAGTTGAGCAAGATCCTCTTGCTCATTTTACATCCATTGGGGAACAATGTTTATAGTAATGAGCAATTTCTCCTTTAGCCACAATCTTTTTGTTCTCAGATGTTTTTGACCTTTCTTACATACAACAAATCTGTGGTAGACAACTCTGAAAACGTCTGGACAAATATGTGTCATATCTCTAATAATGAACATCGAAACAGTTTTTAAAACAGTTGAAAACATTGTTGCAAAAAGAGAAATTACATTTTTCTGCAGAGTTCATCAAAATGCTTGTTGGAAAGGGAGGAAGTGAGGGTCAAACAGTTTGTATGTGATTGTCACAAGAGCTCTTCATTTTATTATTTTAGTTCCACCTGCAGCTGTCAATATTACAAGCACTCCAAAGAAAGGACGGGCAGGTCAAAAGCTTACGCTGATATGCCAGTCGGCTTCCAGTAATCCAGCTGCCCTGATAACTTGGATTAACAAAGACAAGGTCATACAGGGGTCTGATATGGGCTTGACCAATACAGAAAATGGTGGAAAATCATCAAGAAACAAGCTAGTGATCAAACCTACCTCTGATGATCATGATACTGTTTATGGTTGCCGTGCCACAAATTTGGTGTTACAGGAAGCAGTGCATGATGGGATTACATTGGATATTCTATGTAAGTCGAGAGCTCAAGAAAAGAGGTCAATTTCATGTTCTAATAAAAAATCTCATTTGTCCCTAAACTTTTTATTGTTGGTACTCAGAAGAATCATCTCACTAAGACCGCTCCTTTCAGTACAATATTATCAGATTTAATTGCTGAATAAGATATTTAACCCCTTCCCTCATATAGACGCTTTCTAACGCCTCTGCAGCACATGACTTTTGAAAACACTGTGACAAAAGGAGAAATTGCTCAAAACGAGCAATTTCTCCTTTTGCCAAAGTGTTTTCAACTTTATCCAATTATTAAACCCTCATTTAGATTGATTGGTTGAAAAACATGGCCACCAGACGGAATCAGAAAAGGGGCTAAATGACACAACTTTAAAATTCAATTCTTATGAAAGTTTTTGTCTGATTTCAAGATAGTTTAGCAGAAATGTTCCTTTATTGATATGTACAAGCCATATTGATTAGTTGAAAAAGATAGCTGCCAGGCGGCATCAGGAAAGGGATAAAAGGAACTTTTAGGGTAAATCGCCATCTCCTCTTAAAACAATGAAAAACTATCAACCAAACTTCAAATGTCTCTGTGGTGGTCCTCTTCGAAATTATTCAAACATTTAATTCTTTTATTACAAACGTTCGTTCCAACTCTTGATCAAATTTTCACCTTTATAAGCAGTAGCATTTGCTACTATTCTATAACTTGGCTGATCGCTTTAGGGCCATCTTGGCTATCTTGTATAAGCTAAATAGCAATTAGCCCTTTCTGACTTCTCTGCAGCAGACTGGCAAAAAGGGGAAACTGCACATAATAAGCAATTTTTCCTTTTGCCGCAATGTTTTCAACTATATTCTCAAACTGAACTTTTAAATAAAGAGATTTTCCATATTTTTCTATAGATGATATCACAGTCAGGAAGCAGACATTGTGAGTCATTATTATAAGGTGAAAGCTTGTCTCACAATCAATGTAAAATGAATAAGTTTAAAAGAAAGTCACCTACTGCAGATTTGTAGTTTGTTGGCAAGGGATAATAGTTTTATTTGTTACCTATTTATAAAGAGTGTAAGGTCGTTTTGAATATGCATTTCAAAACCATTTATGCAGATGTGTACTGATCTACTTTCAGTTCAACCTGAGTTCAGTAAAGACTTAAATGTGATAGTAATAAGTGAGGGAGAGAGTCGCGTCATCAACCTCACAGCCAGGGCAAATCCTTCCAACGCCACTTACACATTACTACGCAATAACAAGACTGTCAATTCGGGAGATATTGGAAGCTTCAGCCTTGAGAAAGGGGAGCTGACTGTGTCGGGCATAAACAGAAAAGATAAGGGATCATTCACAGTGATGGCCTCCAACACAGAGGGTGTTACTCGTAAAGATTTTAGGATCGATGTTCAATGTATGAATACCAACAGTCTTTCTAAATGACTTGTTTACTCAAGAAAACTTTTTCCTGTATGCAGACGCTTATTGACACATCTGCAGCAGACTCAACATAAAAATTAAGGGGAAAAAGGGGAAAATGCTCATTAGGAGCAATTTGATCTTTTGACCCAAAGTTTTATAACTCTATCAAAAAAAGTCGTCTACCCTTGGTTTGTCTTATGTGGAAAAGAGTAAATTATGTTACTCATGTGACATTTTAGCACATTTTTAGGAAGTTAGCGGAATATTTAAAAGAATAGTGTTGAGAATTTAAATCAGGGTTTTTTCCCTAAAAGGTTATTTAAATATCCTTTAATTTAAGGGGGGAAATTTAATGTAATAATTTGAAATAAAATCCATATATTAATTAGAATATTATAGCACTTGTACAGGAAAAATGAAATCTATTTTTTGTAAAGAAATCAACGTAATTAAAGTTCTCATATGATAAGTAATATATTGATCAGATATTGATATTCATACCAAAATGTTAAGTTTAAACATAAGAAAGATACAAATGAAAGGTCTTTGTTTTTGATAAAATATATAAAAGTCGTGTCAAGCGATTAAAGGTCTTGTTGCCTGCGCGATTAGTAATCAGAGCAGTTTCACAAGAGCCTTCACTGTCCATCACTATCCATCAGTCGGTAGCGACGCGAACTCTCAATCTAGGGGTTGTTGAGTTCCAAACCTCAGCTCGGCCAACATTCTTTCCGATATTTGACAAAAGTCACTCTGACAAGCATCATTCTTCTTCCACCAATATGGGCTAACAGTCTATGTGGTAAAGCAGCCAGTTGCTCGGAAAGAATGTTGTGGGGTGTACTCTTGTCAGAAAACAGGTGAACTGGCGGCCGTGATATGACTGCTCTTGACAAATTTCAATAAGTGAAGGTCCACTAACATTTTGTCCATGTATTTTTAACCCTTTACCACTTGCAGACGACTTTTGAAATCATTTTAATAATATGACAAATTAAACATTCAATTAGACATTTGCAAATTTTAATATCTAGAAATTAGACATTAGACATTTGACATTGTACATTCAAAAAATGAATGTCTAGTTGCCTAGTTAGACGAAAGACATTCGCAAATGAGAATCCAAATTTGATGTAGCAATTTTTACTTTTGGTACAATTTGTTCAACTCTTTTCTATAATCATACTTTCATTAAGAGATTTTCCGTATTTTATGTTTTCAAAATCATCTGTTGCAGATTTGGGAAAAGGTTAAGTAAAGCTGTGTTAGAGTGGCAACCGTACCAAAATCTTTAGACCCAGCTTACACCAATACAATATATTTTCAGACCCAGCTGAAATCTATGAGAACAAAGAAGTTGAGGCAGAAGTAGGAACAACTGTGGAACTGAAATGCCTCGTTACAGCAAACCCTATGGTGCCAAATATGGTTAGCTGGTCTCGTGAAGGGTTTGACATGACACGAGTTTTACAGAAATACGAAGAGGGAACCGGTACCCTCTTGATTGAGACCATTGAGAAGACGGACTCTGGCAAATTTACATGTATGGCTCATAATAAAATAGGTCCGGCAGCCTCCAGTGAAGTAAAACTGATTGTTAAATGTAAGTTTTATTTATTGGGGCTTCAACAGTTATGTCGGGGTGACAAGTTATCCATGATCTGTGGGTTACTTATCAGTCCCTGGAACCCCCCTTTCCAACTTGCACAAGCCTTTCATCGCATCTACAGCAAGCAGAAGGTTTTTGAAAACATTGAGACAAAAGGAGAAATTGCTCATGATTAGCAACTTCTTCTTTTGTCGTCATATTTTTCAACTCAATTCAATGAGTATACTTTTATTTATAGATATTTTTCATATTTTTGCCTTATTGTTTTCAAAGTTGTCTGCTGCAGGTTAGTTGTGTGTGGTAACAGATTAATCAAGGACGCTCCATAGTGACTGCGACAAACTGAATCAAAGGGGAAAATGGCTTTTGAAAACATTATTGGAAATGGAGAATTCATCAAGTGTTTTTTTCCCATTTCAATGTTTTTTAGTCATATGAAGCGAAGTTACACAATCAAACCATTTATAACTTATCCTCTGTCTCAAGACTTTTGAAAACACTACTGGAAATATAGAAATTATTCATATTATTTTATTTAAATCATTTTACAGAGTATCTTTGCCAAGAATGGTCTAAATACGTACTGTTCAGTAATTGGTTGAAAAGTCATACCATAGATTAAGTTAACCTTTCCATGAATGCAGCCTCATCATAACAGATGACATTTGAAACCAGTGGCAGAAGAAGCAAATGCTGATAATGATAGGTTTTAATTTTCATGTTTGATCATTCACTACAGATTGCGGGATAAGTTTATATCCAAGTTTTCAACAAAATTGGAATGGTTATGTTGTTATGCATGTAAGCATATGGTTGTATGTGCAAGTGGGCATCAAACTTTTGTTTTCAGCTCAATAACTTTACTTAGACTATAGAGGAATGTGGCATAATCCGTAACCACATACAGTAAATCTGCAGCAAACGACTTTGAAAAACATCAAGGCAAAAAAATGAAAACTCTCTGTAAATGAAAGTACAATTATTGAATGGAGTTATTGCTCTTTATGAACAGTTTCTCAATTTGCCACAATGTTTTCAAAAGACGTCTTCTGCATATGCATTAAAATGCGTCTACAAGTGGGAAAGGTATAAATAAAAAAAGAGGCGCCTGGGATTGTTTTGAGGGTTCATTTGAGTCAAGGTGAAGGTCACTGTGCCTAAACAAAGATTTCCTGTGTAATCGTCACCATTAAATAAAACCTTGCTATGGTGGCAATGTAACATTTATTTCCATTTAAATTTTGTTGATTTGCTCTCTAGCCAAAAGAGGATGTAAATATCAGCATGCTTGTGGTAAGATAGCCTACACTGTTGATCACCTTTTTTTTTTTAAATTAAAGAAGTCAGTCTGTTACAATAGATAGCAATCATTAACTTGAATCAGGTGTTGGGAACATAGAGTTAAGCTTAAGAAAGGGCTTTGATTTATTTTTAGCTCTACTGGCCAAAGGCCAGAAGGGCTTATGTTGTGGCGATTTGTCCGTCGTGCGTCCGTTCGTCCGTAAACAATTTCTTGTTAACATGATACAGTCTTCACTTTTGATCTTATCTCAATCAAACTTATACAGTAGTTAGATATCAATGAGAGCTTGATTCCTTTCAAAAACCATTATGGCCCTTGAAATTGTCATAATTGCTATAATAGACCTTGTTAACACGATACAGTCGTTATTTTTTATTGTATCTCAATCAAACTTAAACAATAATTAGATATCCATGAGAGCTCAGTTCCTTTCCAAACCCAGCCAGATCCGCCCATGCATGACTGGATTATAACCCTTGGAATTGTCTAAATTGCTATAATAGAGCTTGTTAACACGATACAGTCGTTATTTTTTATTGTATCTCAATCAAACTTAAACAATAATTAGATATCCATGAGAGCTCAGTTCCTTTCCAAACCCAGCCAGATCCGCCCATGCATGACTGGATTATAACCCTTGGAATTGTCTAAATTGCTATAATAGAGCTTGTTAACACGATACAGTCGTTATTTTTTATTGTATCTCAATCAAACTTAAACAATAATTAGATATCCATGAGAGCTCAGTTCCTTTCCAAACCCAGCCAGATCCGCCCATGCATGACTGGATTATAACCCTTGGAATTGTCTAAATTGCTATAATAGAGCTTGTTAACACGATACAGTCTCTTTTTAGCTCACCTGAGCTTTGCTCAAGGTGAGTTATTGTGATCGCCTTTTGTCCGGCGTCCGTTGTGCGTCGTGCATCAACTTCTTCTCCTCAGTAACCAGTGAGTCAATTTGGATGAAACTTCACAGAAAGCATCCTCTCAATGACCTCACCAGAATTCCTTCAAATTTTTGGGATCCATGCAAAATTCTGGTTTCCATGGCAACGAAACTGAAAAAACTTCAAAATTCTTCTCCTCCCGAATTGGTTGGCAGATTTTCAAATAATTTTGTAGAAATGTTCCTTGGATGACCCTCTATCAGATTCCTTCAAGCCTTGTTGATTGGTCGAAAAACATGGCCGCCAGGGGGGGCGGGGCTATTTTGCCTTATATGGCTATAGTGAAAACTTAAAAAATCTTCTCCTCCGAAAGTGTATGGCCGATTTTCAAATAATTTTGTAGAAATGTTCCTTGGATGACCCTCTACCAGATTCCTTCAAGCCATGTTGATTGGTCAAAAAACACGGCCGCCAGGGGGGCGGGGCTATTTTGCCTTATATGGCTATAGTAAAAACTTAAAAAATCTTCTCCTCCGAAAGTGTCAGGCTGATTTTCAAATGATTTTGTAGAAATGTTCCTTGGGTGACCCTCTATCAGATTCCTCGAAGCCATGTTGATTGGTCAAAAAACATGGCTGCCAGGGGGGGGCGGGGCTATTTTGCTTTATATGGCTATAGTGCAAACTTAAAAAATCTTCTTCTCCAAAAGTGTCGGCCTGATTTTCAAATAATTTTGTAGAAATGTTCCTTGGATGACCCAATTTCAGATTTCTTCAAGCCATGTTGATTGGTCAAAAAACATGGCCGCCAGTAGGCAGGGCTATTTTGCATTATATGGCTATAGTGAAAACTTAAAAAATCTTCTCCTCCAAAAGTATCTGGCCGATTTTCAAATAATTTTGTAGAAATGTTCCTAGGGTGACCCTCTATCAGATTCCTTCAAGCCAAGTTGATTGGTCGGAAACTATGGCTGCCAGGGGGCGAGGCTTATATAGCTAAAGTGAAAAAAAATAAAAAATCAGGTGAGCGATTCAAGGGCCATCATGGCCCTCTTGTTTTTTATTTTATCTCAATCAAACTTATACAGTAGTTAGATATCCATGAGAGCTTGATTCCATTCGAAAACAAGCCAGATCCGCCCCATGCATGACTGAATTATGGCCCTTGAAATTGTCAAAATTGCTATAATAGGGCTTGTTAACATGATACAGTACTTATTTTTGATTGTATCTCAATCAAACTTATATAGTAGTTAGATATCCATGAGAGTTTGGTTCATTTCTAAAAAACGGCCAGATCTACCCATGCATGGCTGGATTATGGCCCTTGAAATTGTCAAAATTGCTATAATACAGCTTGTGAACACAATAGAGCTTCCATTTACTATCTGATCTTCACCAAACTTAGATGGTATTTGAATATTGATGACATATTGGTTCCTTTTGAAACAAGCCAGATCAATGCCAGTAGAGCATAGGCCCTCATGGGCCTCTTGTTTTTGCTTGATGGCTTGAGTAAAAGTGCAATCTGTTTCAGTCAATCTTTCATTTGTTAGAATTTTTACAACCTGTAAGCATATTATAAGGTTCTGCTGGTTTGAAAATATTTGGTGAAAATAATGCAGCATTTTCTTGGAATTTAGAAGTGCTACTTTAATATAGATTATTCATCTTTGCTATTTGTTATGTTACCTACATTCTTTAACTCTTTCACTGCCAAATTTTACAAAGTCGACTCTTCCATGTTGAAAATTGGACTATTCCATTTTCTTGGATGTGTAACTGGCAATCAATACAGATTTCAGGAGAGACAGCTTGTTAGGGCTAACTCACCTGAATCTGTATTGTTTGCAAAAGCCTTTAATTGCCTTTGGCAGCGTAAGGGTTAACCTTTTCCCACTTACAGATGCATTTAGGTTTACTTATTCCCACCTGAGGAAACATTTGGACGCATCTGTAAACTAAAACATGCTGGCAATATTTAAAAAAATGCTCATAATGAGCAATGTCTCCTTTTGTCACCATGTTTTTCAAATTTATTTGAAAATTTTACTTTTAATCAAAGAGACTTTCCATACTTTTGCCTAGATTTTATAAAAGTGGTCTGCTGCAGATATATTGTAAGTGGGAAAGAGTTTCAAAAAGGCTCATTTTACTGTTCATACTGTTGCTGAGGTTTATCATTTGATCTCCCGTAAGATTAGCCACACACTTGGTAATTTTGAAAATACTCTTCCTTTTTAAAAAATCAATGCACTTCATGGTAATGGTTCAATGAGGTTTTAATTACACTTTTAACATATTTCAAAGGAAAGCTTATTAAATCATTGCTGTGCTTTCTTCAGTGTGCAATTAGCACAAAGTTATAGTATGGAAACAATTCTGTTTAACCCTTTTCCACATACAACAAGACTGCAGCAGATGACTTTGATCTAGTCAAAAATATTAAAAATCTCGTGAAATAAAGATATGATTTTTGAATAAAGTTGGAAACTTTGTGGCAAAAGGAGGAATGATTAATTATGACCAATTTGCCCATATGCTACAATGTTTTCAGAAAAGTCTTCTGCAGGGGAAAAAGGTTAATTTAACCTTTTGAAGAATTTACACTCTTATTTATAAACAGATTTGAGCAGTCTTTTTAAGAGGTAGGCAGCTAGCTTTAAACCTCAAAATATATATTCGGAATATTATAAAATGTTGCATCTTTAAATTTGACTCATTTGCTTTCATGAAATAGAAAAACTCAATGTATATTTAAAAAGTGTTGAAAGGCTGTGAGTTTAAGCTACTTTCTGGTGTTTTGGTTTAGCTTAACAGTTTTCTAGTCGATGACTTGTACGAATATTAACATTTTTGTTTTGACAAATTTCAAACTATCCCTTTCAAACATGCAGACACGTATTGATGCATCTGCAGAAGAAGATTTTTGAAAACATTCTGATAATGATTAACATTTCTCTTTGATGTTTTCGAATTGATTCATTAATTAGACACTTGATAAGATGTTTTCAAAGTCATCTAATCAACATTTGTTGTATGTGGAAAAACCCTTTCCCTCATACGACAATTCTGCAGCAGACGACTTTGAACATATTTTGTTAAAAAAATAGAAAATCTATAATTGAATGAATAAATGACTTAAGGTGGAAAACATTGTGGCAAAAGGAGAAAATGCTCATTATGTTTTCAAAAAGCCATCTGCTGCAGATGCGTCTGAAAGCGTTTATATGAGGGAAAGGGTTAAGGAACAACTATTGATACTTTTCTAAAGAATGGACAAGCAACTTTTTGCCACTGCCATTTTGCTTGTTCAATTTGTTTTTCATGTTTAGTTTAAACTTATTTATTTTACATCGATTGTGAAACAAGCTTTTTAGCTTATATTAATTACGCTCGATTTCTGCTTCCTGGAGACTTAACCAGTACTCGCGCAGTTTGTGTGGAAAAATCCGAAAGTCAGGACCCGCTCATCACAAGACTCGAACCAGGGACCTTTGATACGAGAGGCCGACGCTCTACCTCTGCATCACTGTCTTCCGCTGTTTTTCATGTTGACAAAGATTTTCAATTTAATTGTTATTTTGTTGTTTCAACCGAGTTGTTGACATATTTAGTTTTCTGCTTTGCCTAATAAATCTCATAAGTACAAAACATATTTATGCGTATCCCTTTCCCTCATATAGGCGCTTTCTGACGCCTCTGCAGCAGACAGCTTTTTGAAAACATAGTGACAAAAGAAGAAATTGCTCAAAACAAGCCATTTCTCCTTTTGCCACAATGTTTTCCACTTTAAGTCATAGGTTATCCATTCAATTATAGAGATTTTCTATTTTTTTGACAATATGTTCAAAGTCGTCTGCTGCAGAATTGTCATATGAGGGAAAGGGTTATTGCCAGCAGAGGCCTAGATAATGAAAAAGTAAATCCTTACCCACTTGCAGACATTTATATTGCTCATGCCTACAGTAGACATGGCATTCTTCCCAGGTTACACTGGCTACAGTCCCATATAGAATGTCATTCACAGCTCTTGATAAGGGCCTTAGGTCATCGTCTTAAATCCTTTAACCCTATGCTGTGGTTATTCACAACATAAAGATAAGTTACCCACTTACAGCCTCATTTTAAGGCATCTGCAGGAGACGACTTTTATAAATTGTTAATGATGAGCAATTTCTTCTTTGGCCACAATGTTTTAAACTCTGTTCAAAAATAATACTTTCATTTACAGAGAGTTTCCATATGTTTGCCTGTCGTGCATCCGTCTGTCCTTTGTTTGATAATAGCTATTCCTACCTTGTTTATTTCAGTTTCACCAATGATAGACAAGTCCCGGGAGTATCAGAAAGCCGCTAGTGAGGCCGGACTGACGGGCACATTGATCTGTAAAGCAGAAGGAGCTCCTAGTGTGGCTTTTAAATGGCAGAAAGTGAGTCTTTTAAACTTTACCCACATTCAGATGCTTGTTACACATCTGTAACAGAAGTTGCTTATAATAAGCAATTTCTACTTTTGCCAAATGTTATCAATTCTATTCAATAAAGATACTAAAAATCAATAATGAGACATTTTGAAAAAATTTACTAAATGTTGGAAAGAGTTAACTTTTTACCAGATACAGACGACATTTGACGCGTCGTCAGCAGAAAAAACTTTAAAACATTTGCATATACAAGTATATCAATGCTAACGAGTTTATAAATTTATTGAAATTCAGCTGTTGTCAAGGTGAGGTTGGTACTCTTTTGATTAATATACATTTCCAAAATATATTTTCACCACAGATTTCACTTCATCTGTGGTGTAGTTTTAAAGTGCTTCTGTCTCGATGCGGAAGATGGCGAGTTTGATCCCCGGTCTGGTCATATCAAAGTCTTTAAGAATGGCTGCCTTATCCTTGGTGCTCAGGGTTGCGTGGTTAGCATTACAACTGACTGGTGTCAGGATAAATGGACCAGAAGTACTGGTAACTTACCAAGGAAACGCTGTGATATAACAGAAAAATTATTGAAAGCAGCGTTTAACACCAAACAATCAACCTAAATATTTTCAGTCGAATATATATTCTGACGATTCAAAGTTTATCATTTTTACATAATTTTCATTTGATGTTTTCAAATGTGGAAAAGGGTTTATCAATTAACCCTTTCCCACATACAACAAATCTGCAGCAATGACTTTGAAAGCATACCTGCAAAAATACGGTAAAATTCTCTGAATAAAAGTATAATTATAAAAAGGAGTTAAAAACATTCTGGCATTTTCAAGAATGTTGTCAAAAGTCATCTGCTGCAGAGGCGTCAGAAAGCATCTATTTTGGAGAAAGGGTCAAACGTTTTTAATATATACATTGCAGGATGGAACAGTTATAGAGCCAAATCCTAGCACAGGAAAGTATGAAATACAGGAGAAAGTTACGGACACCATTCACTATGAGAATGTTCTACTGGTTAAGAATGTGAAGAAATCCGACTATGGCGTCTACACTTGTATCGTCACCAATGAGAAAGGGGATGCAAGATTTTCCATATTGTTTGATGAAACAAGTAAGACTTATTTCATTGTCTTTCCCTTTTTTGTCTTCACCAATAATTCTAAATATAATTTTATTCTTATGTTAACCCTTTTTAACATACAACAAATCTGCAGCAGATGAAAAGATACCCAAATAAATGAGGAAAATCTCTGCAAAGGGAAGTATTATTATTAAACAGAGTTTAATACATTGTGGCAAATGTTTGTTTTTTGCCACAATCATTTCATAAGTTGTCTGCTATAAAGGGTCAGAAAGTGTCTGTATGTGGGAAAGGGTTCAGCATACTAACGGTCGTCAGAGCAGAGATTGACCCTGAAGTGTGTCGTCACACAACCTGGAATTGGTGCCTTCCCGTTATGAGTTTCATTGGACCTGGCATTACATGCAATGTACCAATGTTGAGCTTAAATTATCAGTAGTATGTTGATTCTCTAAGGTAAATACCCTTTTATAACTGTAGTACATGTACTTATCAAAATATCATTAACTTTTTCCATCGTACATTAAATCTACAGTAGTCTTTTTTATATATTGGTAAAAAACTTGAAAGGAAACACTATTTTGAGAGAGAAAAGATGATAAAGGAGAAAATATATATCAAAATATATTATTTCTCACAATAATTTGAATGAGTATCACAAATATTTTGGATACGGAAATATTACAACTCTGCAGCTGTTAATTCTAGCAAAAGGGGGAGTTTCTCTTTATGAGTATTGTTTGCAATGTTTTCAAACCTTGTCTGCCGCAATTGCGGCTGCACATTGGGAAAGTTTAAATATACTACTACTATCTATTCTTTCTTTTAGCCAAACCGGATGCCCCATATGATATTGAGTTTGTTAATGCCACTCATAACAGTATTACTCTAAAATGGAAGAAGAACTTTGACGGAGGTTTGGATGAATCATTCCGAATTCGATATGAGCAAGTTGATCGTCCAGGAAGCTATGTACAGGTGGATGTGCAGCCTCCTGACAGTACAGTGTTCACTGTAAAAGGTAACTGTGTTCTGTAACCTTCCTTGTCTCTTAGAGATTAGTGCAGCCTCCTGACAGTTAAAAGGTAACTGTGTTGTCTCTTGGGGGTTAGTGAACCCTCCTTGAGAGATTGGGAACTCAGCACCAAAGAGTTTTCAGAAAATGTAACCTCCAGTATACCAGTGTCAGGATAAACTTACCTTCAGTACTTGTTATTGACAAAGGAAACTGCCTGATACATGCTTACCAACCTTTTCTCATCCTCAAGGGGGAGTTTCATAATCTCAAAGTGGGGGATTGGGGTTTGAAGGGGGAGATTTTCAGCGCCATGAATTTAACAGTAGAAATGTTCACAATAGAACGGAATTTAGATAACTATGCAGGGATACATGTACAATACTTTCAATATTTAATATAGAAAAATAATTAAAAAGACTCATTTTGAGAATGTTTTCTATTAAACAGATTATTTTCAACTGTATATTAGCATTTAAGTATTATTTTGGCATGTTTTCAAATCCGTCCTTTGATATTTAGAAATGTTTTAACTGTGTGTATTCATCATTTAGTTGATCGAGCTATACACATTGTTTTGAACTTGTTGAAAGAAAGGGCCTTTTATCAGTGACAATATGTTAAAAAGTTGATGTTAGAAAATGATTGTAGTAATTTCAGTACATTTATCCTCATGATTTGATTTAAAAAAAAAAAAAAAAAAAAAATTTTTTTTTTTTTTTTAATTTTCGAATTTTCGAAAATCGTGAGTTTCTCCCTCACGATCGTGGGGGGTGGGGTTACGCCCTTCAAATCGTGAGACTCACGATTATATCTGGAGGGATGGTAAGCATGCTGATATAACTTCAGTTCTTTGAATGCAGTATACAACACCATGTAAACAAACCTTTTCTCATAGAGAAAAACAGTTTGATTTGTCTGCAGAGCGTTCAGAAATTAGGAAATTACTCATTATGAGTCTTTCCTACACCATACTTCAGATTGATTGGTGTTTAACGCTGCTTTCAACAATTTCTCAGTTATATCATGGCATTTCCTGGGTATGTTATCAGTACTTATTGTCCATTTATCCTGTCACTATCCAGTCAATTGTAATGCTGAACCCCTTCCACTTAATGCCAAGGAGGGCAGCCATTACTACCATTTTTAAAGTATTTGGTATAACCCGGCCAGGGATTGAACCTGTGACCTCACACACCTGAGGCGGACACCCTACCACTACACCACTGAAGCAGTCCCAACTTTGGAAGAAACCTTTCAATTTAATCTTTATTGAAACAACTTTTGTTTGTCTGAAAGAATTCTTTTATTTCCCTTACATTTACAGAACCATTGGGATTAAACAACTCCATTTTATTTCAGGATTATCGTTAGGTACAGAATATGAGTTAACAGTGATGGCTTTTAATAATCTGGGGGAAAGCCAATATCAGCCTATTGCAGTCAGGGCTAAAACATCCAGTAAGTGGAAATTCCAATGGACATTTTATTATTTCAACCCTTACATACAACAGATCTGTAGCTTATGGTTGGGAAAAGTTAATGCAAAAAATTAAACATTTAGATAAATGGAAGTATAATCATTGAATAAAGGTCCATTCAACCTGTTCTCACATTTTGAAGCATCTGAGCACTATTAAAGAATAGTATGGCTAAACAACCTTATTGCTCATGAATTCAGCAGTTTTTCCATTTGCGACAATGTTTTCATCTCTTTTCAATTAATAACATTTCATTTTTAGAATCTGTCAGTAGTTTTGATTATAGTCTATTAATGCTGCAGATTTGTTGTATGTGGAAAAGGTTCAATATCTTTGTTGTATACATTCATAATTGTAAATCGTACAAAACATATGATTTGAAAGTCTTTCTTGCTTTATTTACTCTCTTTCCTTTTCAATTAATGTTACTGTTAATATTAGCTGTTCATCACGTCAAAAAATGAAAAATCTCATGTTTACTTACCAGATTTAAAGCCAGCCAGTGAGACAGTACCGTCACAGACAGAAGAGACAGAGGACACACCGGTTATGATTATTTTGGGCGTGTGCATTGTCGGCGTATTCCTTCTGGTGTTCAATATCATACTCATATTGTTCTTTGTTCGACGGAGGAAAAAACGTATGGAAAGTATGTTGTTATGGCTGTTGTAATATATAACTTGCACGCTGCTGTTGTGATATTTAACAGTTTGAACTTTTCCAGAGCTCTCTTGACTGGAATATTATGAAACCCCATGCAGATACTCTTATATGCATCTACAGCTGATGACTTTAGAAATATTGTAACAAAAGGAGAAATTGCTCAGAATGTTTAATAATTCTACTTTCTTTTATATACATGTGTAAATTCCATATTTTTGCCTGGATGTTTCAAAGTTGTCTGCTGCAGATGTACATGGGAAAGGTTTAATAAATCACAAACCTGTCACAGAGGGGGGAAAATATGTGAAAACTTTAACTGAAAGTGGGTGAAAACAGAAATTGTATGGAGCAATTAAATACTTAATACCTTGGTATGAAATTTAGTAAATTATTACTAAACTTTAAATCCTTTCCCACTAGTAGACACATATCGACGTATCTGCAGCAGACAACTTATAAAAAACAGTCAAAACAAGCAATTTCTCCTTTTTTCAAAATGTTTTCATTTGGAGAGATTTTTCCAATT